>OX424574.1:122507113-123111113 GCA_949152435.1 Gastracanthus pulcherrimus
CACCCAAGACCTGTACTTAAAATATACCTGCGTGGTTTAATTTTTTTTAACATGGTAGATCCAAGATGGCGTCCGAATAGCCAAATTCAATGTCCGTCTAACCCAACTTTTCACCATTTGTCCCTAACCTCAAAAAATACCACAAATCGCTAAAATAATACTCTTCTAGATTGAGAAATCAAGCCTGACCACCATAGCTACATGTTTTTGAGGTCGTTGAATCCGAACTCGATGTCCATTTAATAAAAACTGATAACCATTTATTCCTAACCTCAAAAATAACACAAAATCGCTAAATTTACACTATTTTAGTTTGAAAAATGAAGCCTGGCCACCACATCTATATGTTTTGGGTTTCACTGAATCCAAATTCGATGTCTGTTTTACCCCATTTGGTTCTATTAGTCCCTAACCTAAAAAAATACACCAAAATCACTAAGATGGAAATTTTCAGATTGAGGAATAAAGCCTAACCACCATATCTATATGTTTTTGGGGTCGCTGAGTCCGAATCCGATGTCCGTTTAACTTTAACTGGTCTCTCTATATTCTCTCGAAAGCCGTATGGCACTTTTCGAAACCCATCATGGTGCTCCAAATATGGCACCTAGAGTATATAAAATACACGTGATATAGGATAATATTATGGATGGCGACCGAAACCGCTGTTTATTACGAAATTTCAATCTTACAGCGATTTTTTTTACCTCTAGGGCTGATCTTTTCCATAAATATCATATAAGAATCATCGAAATGCTTGTAGCTTTACTTACAACATATGTTATAATATGGACATATATTCACATTTTGGCAGCAGTATCCACGGTACTCGATGTATTAGATGAATTATAAGAGATTATACATTTATTTTATTAGATTTATCACAGCTAACCAAAATGAAAATTTTTCGAAAGAAGATTTTTGCATAAAAGCAACTTATATATATATATATATATATATTGCATAAAAGCTACAATATATATATACAGATATATAATCAATTTGTTTATCAAATTTTTTTATAAAATTTGTTTAAACAATAAATTATTTTTTTATAGATTAAGAAAAATGTTATATTTTATTATTATTTGTTGTTTTGGATTTTTACAACTTGTAGCTATTCTTTATGAGTATTCTTGAAACAAGGGTCATAATAATATGCATTACAGTTTGTGTAGTACTTTCTAGATTTAATCTTACGCTGTGGTTTTGAACAGCATTTTTGTTTTTTTTTTCCCTATTGCATGATTTTTTAAATTAGCAATGTTTCTCAAATAACTTTTACGTATACTCATAGCAAATTCTTTTGTTCCATTTTTTTGGTCTAACGATTGATAGTACTCTACTACAATACATGTCATGAATGTCAACGCCGCCCATGAATTTGTTGTAGATACAGAAAGCATTTGGAAATGGCAAATCTACTTTTTTTTGCCTTCTTTGTTATATCGTTATCCACGGAAACAATCGCATATAACTCGGTAAGTATGCATTTTAGAGAAAAAATGTATACTTATAAATTTGTTCCTTATGAAGTTTTCTACAAGATAAGGTAGGCCCCATATCCGTAGATTTGAAATGTTCGCTGCAAAATGCTCGAAAGTGCAGAAAAGTAGGTAAAAAACAAGGTAATTTTAAATTATTTATTTAACTGTGAAAAAATAACCCAATCACGCCATAAGTTTAGAGAAAAGTACTTGACTGCAATACAAAACGACAGCCGCAAGGCCGATTAAGATCGGACTGACAGTTTTTGCATAATGCAATTGTTAAGTAACCTACCTGGAAAAAAGACTTTTTTTTAATTTTGTGCCAGGCTCAAAGTTATGAATATTTTTTGCGCACGCGCTTTTACACCTTCTTGGACCCTTAAGCTATCATATACAATTGCTATCTCAACCATTTTTCACTTTTTAATAACTTTTTGAGCGGTTTTAAGAAATAAATTTTATTATCTTCAGGCGCTCTTTGCGTTAAAATTACTAATACATCTATATCTTCAGCTACAATTGTTGAAGCAGTTTGATGTATGTTTTTTTTACTGTCGCATAGCTCGTGTGAGCTCGGGGCTTGTCGAGAGTGCTCCCATACGAGTCAAGCGATGTGTGAGTGGGAGAGCGCTATGTAAGTGTGTGAGCACTGGGTGATACTGCGAGCGGCATGATCGCATTGCGTTAGACGTGCGTTGTCCGTGCTTAGAAGCAGTACCTTCTGTATATAAATAAAGTCTGTATTAGTTGAATTAAAAGGCACATTACGCACCATTTATTTCATCCTTTCTGTACATCCATCACGATCACTTTGCTTCAATAACAATAATTAAATGATCTAAGATATTTATGTTTTAAAAGTAGTTCTACGAAGAAAATGCTTTTAATTTAGCTATGCTTCCGCCAACTGAATTAGCTGCAAAACAGCATACGTTTAGAGCATATTATCAAGTGCAACAATGGCTCGGTAATTCGTTGGACCCGACACAATGGGGTTGGAGTGTTAGGGATAATAAATTACAACCAACATATACAACTGATTTACTAGTTCCTGACAATATATTACGAGACATCAGTTGTAAATGTACAAAGGGCTGCACAAAATCTTGTAGTTGTGTAAAACACGGATTAAAATGTTCCGATTATTGCGCAGGATGCCACGGTCAAACTTGTAAAAATTGCGAAGAAAATGTATTAGACAGTAATATAGATGTAGAAGATAGTAGCGAACTTGATATTGATGGCGACAATGACGTACAATTCCATATAAATACAGACATATTAACAGCTAACGAATGCGTTTCCGACAACGAAGACAGCGACGACGAAATTCCATGTAAAAAAAAAAGTATGCCAATTAATGTAATAAATGAACTTGTATTATAAATAAATTCTGTAAATTATGTAAATTTAATGAAATTGTCAATATTTTACGATTATTTATACCTTATCTCCTGTTATTCAATGTACTATATGCATTAAATAACAATTAAATTAATTTATAACATTATTACGCATTAATTCTTCAATTTAATACTAATTTACAATGAACAATTATGCCCAATAAGGATATTATGATTAGCACTAATTTTTAGCAACATTTAAAAATGCTTGATTATGAAAATCGACCACCGATTGTTTATTTTTTAGAATTGATAAATGTAACTATGAAAATTAAAATCCTCTCATTTTGCTACCCCAATTAAAAAAAATCGTTAAAATCGGTGCAGTAGAAGCCGAGATATATCATCCTGAAGCGAGCGCGCCGATTTTGAAGCGACGATTTCAAGTTTCGCAGCCTATCCCCACCCCTCCGAATTTCAACTCCGAGCACGCACTACACAAAGTTTATGCAACTTTTTGTGCGTGATGCACTCGTGCAATGTAATTTTTGAAAACAGATACGAAAACATCTCGGAAAAACCTATCGATTGGTATATAATTTATTGTTACATCATTAACCGTTACGCCGCATACGCTTCCCGACTTTGGAAGTTAATATCTCAACATCTACTGGACCGAATTGGATGTTTTTTTTTAAAAAGAGCGTCTTTCCGAGTACTATTTTCCTATACTTTCTGGTGTTTTCCCACTCGCAAATCCTGCTTCACAGGCTTATTTGTTTAAAAGCCAAAATTTTCAATCTTTTTAAAACCGCTCAAAAAGTTACTAAAAAGTGAAAAATGGTTGAGATAGCAATTGTATATGATAGTTTAAGGGTCCCAGAAGGTGTAAAAGCGCGGGCGCAAAAAAATATTCATAACTTTGAGCCTGGCACAAAATTAAAAAAAAGGTCGTTTTTTCCAGGTAGGTTACTTAACAATTGCATTATGCAAAAACTGTCAGTCCGATCTTAATCGGCCTTGCGGCTCTCGTTTTGTATTGCAGTCAAGTACTTTTCTCTAAATTTATGGCGTGATTGGGTTATTTTTTCATTGTTAAATAAATAATTTAAAATTACCTTGTTTTTTACCTACTTTTTTGCACTTTCGAGCATTTTGCAGCGAACATTTCAAATCTACGGATATCGGGCCTACCCTATCTTGTAGAAAATTTCATAAGGAACAAATTTATAAGTATACATTTTTTCTCTAAAATGCATACTTACCGAATTATATGCGATTGTTTCCGGGAAAAAATTCGATTTTCGCATTTTTTTTTCACTTTTTCGTTGTTTATGCAAATGGCACACCTTTTCAAGCTGGCGCACCTCGATATTTTCAATAGGTATACCATTCCCGAGCGATTTCAATAATTATCTAAGTTACGTCACGTTAGAGCCATATTTGAAAGATTTCGTTGTAATTCTCCTGGCCTATTACAGAACAGTGAAGTGCTAATGTTACATGGGATGAATGTCCATCTACATATAAAAGAATAGGGAGCTGGATCTTCTTTTCAACAAACCATGGGTAAAATTGATCTTTCATGTAAAAATAAAAAGATTCTCCAGTCATCCATCCCCGTTCTGTATTGTCCACAATCCACTTTGACGACAGATTATTAATTACAGTAGCTGGTGTCCTTTCGCACCAATATAAAATCATTAGTGTTAGCATAGTGCCCTCGGCATTCACTATAAATAATACAGTTATACTCTCCTTCTCATCACAGTGCACTACTTTATATACTGCTCTGGAACCTTTACGAGCTAAAACTTTGTCTGCTTTTGGGACTAAAAAAACGCACTCTCATCAAGGTTGTATATCCTTGAGGGATCAATATTTACAATATTTAACTATTGTAAGTGACCTTGTACTTCACTGAACCAACTTCTCAGAACATCTTCTGTATCTGATGCTCGACTCAAATTGCGAAACCCTTTGAGAAATCTCCGGATGTCTTCGACAGTAGCTTTCATACCGATGTCATCCTGGCTTATTATCCTTAAAAGGTACATTCCGTTTTAATTCTATGACGAGATTTTGCACGCAGTCTAAAAGCTGGTATTTTGTTATCGGAAATCCTCTTGTACTACAATATATAATCCAAGTCACAATTATATTTTCTTCAGCATTTGTCAAGTATATGGCAGGTCCTCTGACACCTTCAATAGAAATACTTTCTTTCAATTTAGCATATAGAGTACTTCTTGGTACTTTGTAAAGTGCTGCAGCTACTCACGTAGAAGTCCCAGTTTCCACTTCCTTCAGTGCCTCATTTATGTCCTCTTGTGTATAAGAATTTTTATAAGCTTGTTATCGGCACTTTCTCTTTTGTTTATTCTTCTTATTTTTCTTCATGTTCCTATTTGTAAATAAAAAATTAGATTATTAGAATAGATCAGTCTAAATAATTTACATTTTGAGATTATGTTATATATTATTTATTGACAAAACACTAAATAAAATAACTACAAGTATACAAAAGAATAACATATTTAAATAAGTTTGGACAAAATTACTCTTACTTACAATATTCATTCAAGAAAACTCTTTTTTTATCCAAAACAGTAATGGTTACATACTGGTACAAACTGAACGAGCACTGAAAAATGAGCATCGACCGAAAAGTAGACGGTCAGTTACTTACTGGACAAGATGTAAATTTACGTACCAATACGTAACTACGAATATATTCATATAAAACCAGTTCAAACAATAAATATTATGTTTTACTTATTATAGATACGTTTAAGATTCTAAAATGCTTCGGTTTATGTAAAAGAAAGCAATATAATAATAATTATTTCCTTAACTGAGAAAACCTTTTTCTTAGCTAAATCTTAAGAAATCGTTGAAGACTTACTGATCACGTAATAACGAGAGTTCAAACAATATTTTAAGTGTTTTAATCACATTTTTTACAAAATTAATTTTTAAACTGAGAAGCTGAATAATTAAATAATATTAATTAGTAAAAAATGTATCTTATTTTTCGTATCTAGCTTAATAATAATCATTGTTTGTGGCAATGGTTAGGTATTGGGCCATGGTTACTCATTTGTACATTTACTTTACGGATCACTTTTCATTACAAAAATGCCACATTCTTCTTCTTTCAAACCGTTCTCATATCTTTCCATATACTTCACAACAGCTGTGAATATAGGCTGTGAATTTTGTAGTCTATTTACAAAATTGATCTTACTATCAGCACTTTTAGCTTGGCACACATCATAAAATTTACTTGAAGTTATTCTATACTTCTTCTGCTTGGGCCACATATTATTTTCTGCTTGACCACGCATTGACTTTTCTATTTTAGATATATCTGTATCTGAGATGTCTAATAATTTTAAATGTTTTAAGAATTGATCTTTACGATTTACTGTAGAATCCGAATGGCTACAGTCAAGAGCGTAAAGAGTTCGATCGTAATATAATTTACCGCAATTTATTGTAATTTTCTGTAAGATTCTGTAATTTTCTGTAATTTTCTGTCTAAATTCGGACAATTTCACAAAAAATAACAAAAAGTTACAGAAAATTACAGAAAATTACAGTAATTTACAGAATATTACAGATGTTAAATTATTTAACATTTTAAATATTTTTAAATCAATAAAACGTTTTGTATTTTTGTATTAAAATGTGTTTAAGTCAATTCAAGAAAATAAAAATGTACATATAATGTAAAAAGAAAAAATCGGACGAGGATTTGAACCCAAACTTTTTGTGTAAAAGTCAACGACTCTAACCACTACACCACGCTTGTAATGTATGTTATGAGTTAGAGTTGAGAAGCTATAAGTTAGTATAAAATGACTCACCTAGATGGTAATTCATAATGAGAACTGTATTTTCTAGTAGTTATTTATACCTTATTGACAAATGATAAATTTTGTATATTTAATCAATAGTCACGTGACATAGCGACACGATATCAACCTTGCCGGCACTATAGCTTTTTTATATTTCAATGGTTTATAAATATTTTTTTGAAAAAAATTGTGAAATTAGCCTCTTCTCCATTATAAATAAACAATAAACAAACATTTCAAGTGATTTTATAATAAATATTTTCAAACTCTATAAAAATAAAAACTTAATGCCGCATAAGATAAAAAATTTGACGTTATTTTACGTAATCTTAATAAATAGACAAATTTTATAGTTTTCAATTTTCATTAATTTAGAAATAACTATTAGAAAACACATATCTTATTAATTATTATTTAGGCAGGTGCGTTGTACCACTTATAGTTTCTTAGACGTAAATCATACATTGTAAATGTGACAAAGTAATTTGCGTCAACAATTCGTATGGCGTAGTATGTAGTATGCGAAACGTTACTAATCTATTTATAAAAAAAACTCTTTTTTAAAAATAAAAATCGTAGTGCCGGAAAAGTAGGATCCGTCAACATCTGTAACTTTCTGTAAATTTCTGTAACTCTATGTAATAAATTATAATTTTCTGTAAGTTTCTGTAATTTTTTGTAAAATTTTGTTATTTTCTGTAAAATGGTCCGAATTTGGGTAAAAAATTACATAAAATTACAAGAAATTACAAAAAGTAACAAAAAATTACAGAAAATTACGGAAAATTACAGAAATAATTTCCTCCATGGATACGATAATTTACGTTCCCTGTGTTCCTATATTTATTAGGTCTTTGATCAAATATTCCATAACTTTCTGCATTTTTAGTTATTACAATAGAAGCTTTTAAAGGTGTTCCATAATATAATTTATTTGGTTCATGGAATATTTGCAAGGTTTTTGTGCATGAATATCTTTTTATACAAAATCCTTTTTTCATTAATGAACCCCTGCGGAAATTATAAAATGTAATAAAACGTAAGAAAACGTAAATGAATGTAAAGACCCGTAAAAAATTGTTTGATTTCGGACATTTTTACATTTTCTTACGTTTTTGTATGTATTTTTATGTTTTATTATATTTTCTTACGTTTCACTATAAATTCTTATTTCAGAAAGAATGATTTTGCTTCGATTGGTCACCGATAGGTGGCGAGACATGTAGAAACCAATTCATATCTACAAAATGGGAACTTGAAGTTACTTAAGCAACATTGATACTTAGAAAATATTTTTCTGGAATATTTAACACTATGGGAATCTTTTGAGTAAACGGAATTTTTAGTGTGAAAATGTATTCTAAAGTATTAAAACGTCGGAAAAGGTACGAAAACGTAAAAAATGCAAGAAAATGTATAAAAATATAATATTAAACGGTCAGAAATCCAACTGTATTTTACGTTTAGTTACGTTTTCATATACTGTTATACGCTTATTACGGTTTCTTCGACTTTTTCATGTTTCCTCACGTTTTATTACATTTCATAAATTCCACAGGGGAAATATTAAATTACAAAACAGAAACGTATTAAAATGAAAAAAAAAATAACTAAACGTAAGTAAAGGTAAGAAAATGTATGGAAACGTAATAAAGCGTACATATGTCCGTAATCCAACACTTTTTTACGCTTTGTTACGTTTTCTTATGATTTTTCATAATTTTTTACGTTTTCATACGTTTCCTTACGTTTTATTACATTTTATGTTTTATTACCCACTCCTTGTTGCGTATTCACACTGGCTCCTTCAATTATCGCATTCTTAGATAGTTTTACAAAGACGATATATGCTTCTTATATTCTGCATGACAGCAACCTTTTATAAAATAATGTCTTTCACTTTGCAATGTCTTATGTAAGATAAGAAGCCGTTCTTATACATTGCTTCACTTCTCTACGTTTCTTTATTATACCTAACATAATTATACATAAATAAATTATTTATATTTTAAAAAATTCAAATTATATATTGATGAATTATTCTACCTAGGGAGCATTCAAAAGCTACGGAACGCTGTTTTTCATGATATTTGTCTCCAACCCCCCTCACGTCACACACCATCATATTTTGTTAAACTCCCACCACCTCCCTTCAACGTGACGTAACACAAGGAAATTTCAAAAAGTATTTCAATATTTTATAACGTATCGAAAATGTATGTCTAATAATTAATTCATCAATTTTTTTTAATGTTAATAACATATTAAAATCTTATAAAATAAAATAAAGCACGTTTACAAGTATGTTAATGAAATGTTTCACTTAATCTACTTTTATGAAATTATTAGAAATCTTCTGTTGTATAAGGAAATACTATTCATTCTGGTATATGTTTCGAATAACTGGAATATGTAGATTATGAGGTGGTAAACTTCACGGCACGGACAATTACTAGGACCAACTGTTTTCGTCAACATTTCAGTTTTGAGTAAATATCTATCTAGAACGTTGTTGTCGAAATCAAAAATGACTTTCCATAGAGATATTTCCTCAAAATTAAAAAGTAAAGAAAAAAGTGGTTTCCCTATTCACCAATAACACGAGAGATTAGCATCACTTTAAGATGATGTTGCATTTAAAAATAATGAAGTGGTTACTCGTAATAGGGAACATGCACGAATTTAAATTTTAATTTTATTCAAAAGTTCATGAAAAAATAATTAAATTACCAAGGCAGTTTATTTATATTTTCTTATACAATAACTTTTATAATAATAATACATTAAAGTTACGCTGGAATTTGGTGGTTGTTTGAATTCCTGTCACGTGACTGTCAGCGCTGATCGGCGATATATCACGTCATCATGAAAAATTCAATTGACAGGAATTTAAACTAACACCGAATTTCAACCCGACTTTAATATATTATTATTATAAAATTTATCGCATAAGTAAAAAACTGGCTCGGGAATTTTATTATTTTTTCATGAACTTTCGAATAAAATTAAAATAACAATATAATTACGACCCATGCAAGTTCCCTATTATTGGTGACGGGTGGTTTTAGCATCACCTTAAAGGAGAAGATTGTATACAATCCAACATACTCGTATCTTCAATATCATTCTTATCCATCTACTAAACAGAATCTGAAGGGTCTTTTATGATGCAATAGACGTATAGTACTTCATTGCATTTTTCTTCAAAATAGGTTTTACCTTAATTTTGCTTCCTCAAAGAGAAAGCTTTGTGATATTAAGGAAAACGTTTTGCTAAAAACTTTTTTGAAATATGTTTTGAGACGTAAGGAATCAAAATAAACTATTTAAAAAAATATTTGTACGTATTGATGTGTCGTGTATATATTATATATATGTTTGTGTGCATATGTGCATGTGCATGTATGCGTGAGCGAGTAGAACGATTAATTAAATTTGAGGAGTTAAACGCCAATGAATTAGCAGCGGTTTTTTCATTGCGTTTCTTTCCTTTTTGTATATGTCACACTTATTTTCAATAATCTAAACATTTTTAGGTAATAATTTGAATAGTATATTAAACGCAACATAAAATGCAATTAATCTAATGTCCAAATAACCTTCTATTCAGTTTTATTAAGGAATTATACACAATCAAAGTGTAGGCCTACATTTCTTATAAGAAATCTGGTCTATAAAATAAGCTTTTATGCATATTATTTGTTGCTTTATGCAGTTATTTTTTACATCTTTATTAATTTGAACAATTTAAGAATACGAAATAGTGAAGAAAAAAGAGTATAAACCTATTACTTTTTTGTCATTTCAATTTAAATTACTAAGCAGAATGGGGGTATCCCCGGTCACAATGTTATTTATATAACGCTCCCGAAAGTGGGGCTAAAAAACGTTTCGCTGCGCTCTCAGGTAGGGTGATTTTGCTTAAGTGTTTTTGATTGAACAGTGGTTATGTTATCATATGTTTCATTATGTAAGTGCGAATAATAATGCGACGGATCATATGAAAGTTCATATAATTGATTTAAAGAAATTTTTCACCTATAAAAGTAACTTTCTAATAGTGATCGGAATTGTACCAAGGCTGATCGGTATTACCCTTTGATGTGGAGTAAATTCGGTTAAAATGCTTTTTTTTTTATTTCGACTTATAGCTTCGATATCTTACATTTTTATATTAAACCAATAAGAAATATTTATAGTCAATGGTTTGAACTAACATAATAATTATTTAAAGTTAAAAGAAACAATTTGAAAGTGGAAATAACAAGCACGTTTGCTTAGGTGACCGGCAATACCCCATCATCCCCTAGCTTCTAAACCTTTTTAGACATAATATAAACTACATTCGTCATATATATGCTATAATTATTTTTTAAAGAATGGCGATATTAGTCAAATATCGTAGTTTCTTGCTCAACGCATTTTTCTATTTTTCTTCCGAAAAAAAATTGTATAATATAGCGTTACGTTATGTTCATGTGCAACTCCCCCCTTCTCCCAACGCCACAAAACATCATATTTTTGAGGACCACACACTCTTGAGGCGTTGCGTAGTGTTTGAACGCTCCCCTATTGTTTAGTACACAACTATACATGTTGCTGTGCCAAACTAGATAACATAGTATCACTATTAATATCCTTGAATAAAGTATCGAAGGCACATAAAAATCTGGAACTACTACTATTTGTTCTTCAACTTCTTCAGGAGTATTTATAATAAAATTATTATTCTGTCGGTATGCTTGTAATCTAAAATTAGATACATACAAATTAATATTTATAATTGATATTTTTTCTATTTGTATTGTGTATTTTTGTACCTTTCAACCAAATTCGCTTTTTTGCCCGTTACTGATCCTTTTCGACATCTTAACCTATCCTTCAGCTCCTTAACAGTCATTTTTCTATTAATTTTTCATTTGATGCTATATTGACGTTTTGCAGTTGACGTTAAAATAAATAAATAATCCGACACGGTTGCTGTTGATTGTAGGTTAGGTATACTTACGACCAATTCAATTTTACTTTTACATATTTTGAAACCTTTATTATGTTTTAATATCTTAAGGAATCAATTTATCAATATTATATTCAATTGAATACCGATTATTTTGTAAAATAGTAATGATTTTGAAATACGCACACTCCACTATATATATATATATATACATACAGTGCGTCTCATAACTATAGAAACACCACAAATTTTCACGTTTAAATGTGTATATTATACCTTTTTTTAAAGAACCTGTAACTTTGGAAGCAAAAATCCGAGGATAATTTTGCAAAAAGCCAATGAATGGAAAATATATTCTCTTTAAAACATTACTAGAATACTTCTTTCGCATCAACATTAAAGAAGTTATCATTGTTTCATAACTATAGAAACACTTTCAATTTTTAGACCCATTTAAATCAATGTAAATTTTTTATCTAGTATTCAAGTTTTGTTTAAACCGTCCGTGAATTTTTCATAAGTTAATGTAGACACAATATTTTGGTAACGTCTTAAAGAGAATAAAATTGCCTTTTATTTGCTATTTTTAAAATTATCCTTGGTTTTTTGCTTCGAAAGTTACAGGTTTTTTAAGAAAAGGTATAATACACAGATTTAAATGTAAAAATTTTTGGTGTTTCTATAGTTATAAGACGCACTGTATATATAAATCCCAATTCCGGGAAACTAACCTTTCCCCCCGAGGTACCGAGATGAGCGAAGAGGACGCAGCCCGGTATTCCGAGAGCAGCACGCGACCTAGTAATATCAAATATAACTACCCCAGACTAAGTAACCATTTAACTACCCTAGACTATGTAACCATTATTATAATATACCTTCTAATTATTATAAATAAAGTGTTTGTATTTATTTCGATCAATCCTGCTAATCAAAATTTACTACAATTGGAGACTCAATCATTTACTCAATCAGGGATGCAGTTGATTGAAAATAAAGACAAGTGAAAGTGATTTAAAATAACGTGGAGTGCTAAGATTTGGAGCGAAGCATCGGGATCGATAGAAGCCGCGTCGGGAGAAGACGCGCACAGCAGAGCAGCGTCCGGAAATAGCGCCGGAAAACGACGCCGGTCACTATAAGCTGTACCAGGATGACGCGAACCAGTGGTGCGACTCGAACCAGTGGTGCGACGCCAACTGACAACGCACGCAAAAGGTAAGATATGTAAAGTAACGAAGCGTATCGTGAGAGGACGCGACGAGTGACGCCACGCCACGGAGCCAAGCTGCCCGAGAAGGGATAGCAGCGCGAAAGGGAAGGGACAGTATCAGGGCTAGCCGGATCAAGCGAAGCCACCCCGAAGAGATCAGCTCCGAGGTACGTGTGGTCACCATCTCATCATCAGTCACCAAGATCGGCTAAAAGCTCGATGTAACGGCAACAAGACCAGCGTGTCTCTCGAGGGAAATTCAAGGCTCCAAATACCAAACAAAGTCGCAGTGCAGAGATAACTAATATTGGCAAAGACGCCGGCAGTGTAGAGGATGCACTCGAAGCAGCACCGAAAGACAAGGAAACGACAGAGGCCGAGGGCACGCTATCCTAGGTCGAAGGTCTCGTCAATGCTATGCAAAGAAGGGAGGTCGCGCGCTCGTGCATCGCTTCAAGGAAGCGGCAGATACGCAACTCTGCCAGTTCAAACTTGGACGGAGATGGTCGACGACCAAGCACTCGTCAGCAGATATACGCTGTATGAGACGTTCTTCGCGACCAAGGGAGCGCTAACAGGTGCGACACGGTTTGCGGTAAGGTTTGGAGCATACATTCGAGAGTGAAGTCGACTAGTACAGGATGCTGGATGTGCTCAAGAAGGGACGACCGAACCGCGATGAATTAGTGGTGCAGTACGTTCATCGTATGCCAAGGAGGCATCTCAGACCACCTCGTGCTAAAGTTCATAATAGATGGTATCCAAGACGACGCGCACCATAAAGGAGGTCTGTATAGGTGCAAAAACTTCGAAGACCTCAGAGAGGAGCTCGTGGCCTACGAAGCAGTGAAATGGGCCGCAAGAGAAACCCGAGGAAGCCAGCGTCGACGTAAAGCACCACCCTCGGCGAAGAGAAAAGATGAGGACCAGGGCTCTCGGAAGTGCTGGAATTGTGGCCGACCCGGTCACAGATGGCGCGACTGCCCAGACAAAGCTCAAGGACCAAAGTGCTTTGTGTGCTACAAGCCTGGACACGTAGCAAAGGATTGCAAAGTGTAAAAATCAAGAGCCACGGATCAGGCGAGCTCTAAGCCCATAAATCTGATCGAAGGAGATGACAACGACAGGAGTCCGAAGTAAGTTACTCTCGGAGGAATCAACGCAAAAGCCTTGCTCGATCCAGGAGAAAAGAAGAACGTGCTGAGGGTCAACCTTTGGCGGGAAATCATCAGCTCCGTCAGAGAAACGGTCATTGTAAAAGAGTATTTCGACACGCTGAAAGGATTGGCGGCACAGTTTTGCAGCCAGAGGGCAGGTCACCTTACCCACGCTTCTGGACGGAACATAGTACAGGCGGGACTATCTCATCCTACCTACACCGCGGATGAGAAGATTCTAATTGTACTGGAGGTGGACCAGGCAATTGTGGAACCCTGCCTGGGTCAGAGTATGTACAGCTGGTCAGCGAGGAGCTGGACGGGATAAGATAGATGCTAGATAACGTTCCACTAGAGTTCCGCGCCGAGGTGCGAGCTCTCATAGACAATTATGAACCAAACACCAAGGCGGAAGAACCTGTAGAAATGAGGATCATCCCGAAGGACGAGACTCCGAATATCTGCCGTCCGAGAAGGCTGGCACCGAAGGAAGTGGCCGAGATCGAGCAGCAGATCGAGGAGTGGCTGGAGTAGGGCATAATCGTCCCAAACTGCTCGGAGTTCACGAGCGCAGTGGTAGTCTCTCGTAAGAAGGACGGGACTGCGAGAATATGCATAGACTACAAGCCGTTCAACAAAGTTATAGTTACGAAGCGAGGACCGATGCCGATAGTTAAGGACGTCTTAAATCATTTGACGGAGGCCAAAGTGGCTTCAGCAATCGACTTAAAGATCGGGTTCTCCCACGTCAAACTCGCGCCAGAATCCAGGAAGTACACGGCCTTTGTTACTCCGAATGATGGCCAATTTGAATTTACACCTGGATTTTCCCCACCCAGTCGACGGGCACCGGCGAAGTACTTAAGAAGATCAGAGTGCTGCTGCAGCACTTTGGTAACCCGCTAAGGATCGTCACGGACCGCGGAACAGCGTTCACGTCCCGCGAGTTCAACGAGTACTGTCAAGAAGAAGGAATGCAGCATCTGACTATAATGGCTGGAGTACCTCGAGGAAACGGCCAGGTAGAGAGGGTGAACGTTATTGTAATTGGCGTTATGACCAGGATCGGAGCCGAGGAGCCAGTTAAGAGGTATAAGCACGTTAGCCGCGTTCAGCGCGCAATCAACGGCACACATCAGCGGTCGATAGGATCAACACCATTTGAGTTGTTGTTCAAAACCAAGCTACGAGGCCCAGAGGAAGTCAAGCTTCAGGAGATGATTGAGAGTGAGATCGCAAAACATTTCCAAGTCGATCAATCCTCCTAACCCACATTTACTACATTTATAGGTTATAGGGGATACAGCGGTAGCGCCACCGTGTGGATTAGTTTGGCAGTCGTCTTCGCTATATATTAACACACCGCCTTGTACTAAATAATGACATTAGTAATAAAGACGTTTTTAAAACTTTTTTGTAACTAATATTTGAAACGTTTTGTGCTATTAGGGTAATTTTTAACGGTAGAGTTTAAAATCGACTTTAAGGGGACCTAACCACCTTCTAATTTAAAATAAATCGGTTAAATATTTTTAGGCGACAATTAGTTACTCAGCGTATACTACATATTTTTTCGGTAAATTAGAATATTTTATAACAATAAAACGGAAAATATTTGTATGATTTTGTTGTCATTAGATCTTCTTAATTAGCCATAAAGCATATTTGTATATTTCTTCAACTACCGCCATGTTTTGAGAGTTAGAATTATCGAATCGAAGCACTTGAGGTTTTATTGTGTTCCAAATACATTTATTTATTTAACCAGAGTAATACATCGTAATACATGTTGTAGTTAATCTCCAGATATATTAATTATATCTGGAGTAACCCACATCCTATAGAGGTAGTCAGAGCTACCTGTACATAGGTCCGGTGTGTATAATAACTTAATAATTAACTTACAATCTAAGTAAAACTAAAAACTAACTTAAAACCTAAGTGTCCAAGTACATATTTGTCTTGGATAAAGTAACAGTGACTTGTTGATGTTTATAATATATTCGTACTTATCCATTTTTTAAATTTTTTCTTATTATAAATCTTTGATATGTCTAGTATTTTAAGATTTATATTAATTGTTGGTAAGCAGTTATAAACTTGTATTGCTCTAATGTGATTACTCTTATCACTTACAGCTTTTGAACATTTTGGTGGTATAATAAGTTTATTTCTGGTTTTGCTTTTAGACGTTAAGTATAAATTCTTGAGTTCATTATAATGATACGATACACATTCATAAGCAAAAATTTGTTTTAAATTTAATGGGTTGTCCTGATTGAAACTATTTTTATTAACAATTTTTAGGATTCTATTCTGAGTCTTTTGAAGTAACTCCAGATTGTTTCTGTATGCACCACCCCAAGCTATATTTCCATAAGTAATTATACTATGAAAAAATGCATAGTATATTATCTTAAGTGTATCAGATTGCATGTATTTTGACATTTTGTAAAGTATAAATAATATATATTTTGTTTTCTTTATTATATATTCAATATGTCTGTCCCATTTTAGATTGTAATCAAATACAATACCTAGATATTTACAATATTCTACCCTACAAATTTTAGTACCCTGTATTTTTATGTTCATATCTTTAGGAACACTATCACAGTAATTGCCAAATGTTATGTAGGTTGTTTTATTTATATTTAAAGATAGTTTGTTCAGAGCTAACCAATTAGCTATATCATCCAAGTACTTATTCATTTTATTTTCAACTTTTTCCCAGGTATCATCAGATGCTATAATTGCTGTATCATCAGCATATGAGATAGTGCTGTCAGTTCTATTTATTAATAAATCATTAACGTAAATTATGAATAGAAGTGGTCCTAGTATAGTACCCTGGGGAACACCTGTGTCTATTGTTTCATATTGACTTTCTGTTATTCCAATTCTAACTTTTTGTCTCCTATTGCTTAGATAATTCATTATTAGTTTATGTGCTTTACCTCTTATACCATAATTATATAATTTATCTAATAAGATAGAATGGTTTACAGTATCAAACGCCTTAGCTAAGTCTAGGAATGTGATTGCTATTGGTTTGCTTTTGTCTAAATTGCTATATATTTCTTTCGTTATATAACTAAGAGCATCTATAGTACCTTTATTTTTTACAAATCCATATTGATTGTGAGTTAATAGTTTAAATTTATCAAAAAATTCTTGTAATCTTACAAAAACAATTTTTTCTAGAACTTTTGCTATATTTGAGATTAAGGATATGGGCCTATAATTTGATATTTCCATTTTGTTTCCAGCTTTAAAGATAGGTACTACCTCAGCTGTTTTCAATGATTCAGGCCATATTGATTTTTCTAGACATATATTAAATATATGAGTTAATGCATTTACGATTAGATTTGATAGTATTTTCAAAGCTTTTGTTGGGATTTTATCAACACCGCCATTTTTTATTTTCATATTTTCAATTATTTGTAAAATTCAAAATTATTAGTTGGTTTTATAAAAATAGAGTTGCAATTCATGGGTGGTAGTTTTAATATCTTACCCTGCGGAATATTAATTTTATTACTTAAATTCATTCCTATTTTGCAAAAATATGAGTTCATTTGATTGGCAATTTTTGTAGGGTCATCTATTATTTCATCGTTATTCATTATTATTTTATTAATTGTATTATTATTTTGCGATTTAGTACCCAGTTTACTTTTTATATGTTTCCATAGTTGTTTGGAATTATTGCTACTTTTTATTATTAAATTTCTTTCATGCTTAGTTTTAGCTTCTTTAATAATTTTATCAAGACTCTTTGTGTAATTCCTATATTCTAATTTTATTCTTTCGTTATTAGGTTCATTACGCATTTTGACATATAATTGTCCTTTTCTTTCACATGAGATCATAATAGCTTTAGTGATCCAATCCTTTCTTGGTTTATTCTTATTATTTTTTCCATTTTTTAACACATATTTAGATTTTTCTAAACAGTCTTGTATTTCAGTTATTAAAGTTGTTGTAGCTTCTTCAGGATCATGCATTGATTCAATTATATTCCAATTTTTCATAGCAGCTACTCTGCGTAGTTTAATGTAATCATACTTATAGCAAATATTTTCTTTATTTAATGTTTGTGAATTGTTTATTTTTATAAATAATGGATAATGATCAGTAAATGGTATTAAAAGTTTGAAGGATTTGGTGTCTAGAGATTTGGTTTTTATATATATGTTATCAATGCATGTGCCTTCTCCACTATTATCATTTGGTCTAGTTGTATATATAAACCCAGGGTAAAAACCTTTTTCAAGCATATTATTTAAAAGTTCCTGACTGTTATGATCTTCTTTCATAATGTCAATGTTAAAATCACCAATAATTAAATGATTTTTTATATTTTTTTTGCCGTTCATATATGATTTTAAGTTGGAAATGAGTTCAGTACATGATAGATTATGACATCTATATAATGTTGATATTTCAAGAGAAATACCTCTATTTAGTGTTATTCTTGTATTTAATATTTTCAATTTACCAATTTCAATTGTTTCGGTTATTTCTGTTACGCAATCTTTTATATATACAACTACTCCATCATTTTGATTTATTTTGCTATTATTATAATATAAATTATAACCTTGTATAGCAAAATATTGACAGTTATGTAAGCACCATGTTTCTGAGCATACAATTATATAAGGTTTGATCCTCAAGCTCTTAATAAAAATTTCTAATTTTGTATAGTTAGCATTTAGACTTCTAATATTAACATACAGTATAAGGCTGTCTTTTATATTCAAATTTTTATTAAGAGTTTTTAGATCAAGATATGATATTTCCTCTTGAATTACTTCTTTTTGGAATTCTTCTATGAGATTTAGATGTTGCTCCATTATTTACTTTTATTTCTGCTTGTGCTTGGGCTTGTTAATGATAGTATACTAGTGCTGAGTGGTGCATTCTTGCTGAGCGTTGCATTTTTGCTGAGTATTGCACTCTTCATTCTTGGTTTAGTTGAGTTCATTGTCGTAGTGTTTTTTTTGTAATTTTCTACATTACCCATGTATCTTGGTATAGTAGGATTCATAGGATAATCTGTCATACTTATGTATCTATTAAGTTTTTTCTTAAATATTATACATTTTTCCGTATCATTAACTACATGGTTAACCTCTAAATTTGTTTTATATTTAGTATTGCTATAAAAACAATTGATACATACTTTATTGGACAGGTTATCACATTGTGAAGATATGTGTGTTCCAGCACAATTTATGCAACAAAGCTCATTTTCACAGTTACGAGGATTATGCCCAAATCTTCCACACTTATTGCAGGGCTTGATATTTATTAAATCCCAGACTCTGCAACTTTGATAACCAATAAAAATTTTATTTTGGTTGTCTCTTATACGTTTGTATAAATCTCTTGGTACTTCTATTATTAGGCTTAACTTGTTAGTAGTCGTAATTTCATTTATGTGTAATATCTTACATTTGTCTTGATATTCACTAAAATTTCTTCGATTTATATCATTTTCGAGTTCATCTTGGTTCATTTGTGTGGGATCCACTCCAACTATTTTCATCTTTGGCGATTCAATTTTTTCATACACAACATTATAATTATTAGATAACTTTTTTGTTAAAACATCAAAAGTAGTTTTAGCACTTCTTTCGTCCAAGCTTTTAATCAATAATTCATTATCATTAATTGATTTCACATATTTAGTTTGAATATTTTTATCATCTATTAAATAATTGCACACTTTTTTTGAAAAATCTTTAGGATTTTTGTCTTTTTTTTTATTTTCTACAATTATTGCTGGAACTCTTTTCTTTTTATTTACTGATTTATTAATTAATACCTCAGCATATGTTTTTTGGTTTATTTGCACTTTTTCAAATTCATCTTCATTCTTCTCTTTTTTCAATAATCTTTTTAACAGAGTATTCTTGTCCATTAATTCACTATTTAATTGTTTAAGTAATTGATTTTCGATATTAAGATTTTCTAGTTCAGAATTTTCAGACAGTAACGTGGCATCTAGTTTTTCATTCGTTCCAGATTTTTGTGTATTTTCAGATATAACATTTTATTCATTTAAGATTTTGTGCTTTATTTTCTCTTCTTTAGCACTTTTTATCTGAGCAATTAAAATTCTAGCATTTTCATCTAATTTTATTTTATTCTCTTTTAAGGTTAGAACAAGCTCCACGTGTGCAGGACAAACCACAAGTGCTTTCCCTACGTATATTTTGTCTTTATATTTGTCAAAGTCACTTTTATGATAAATATTATCACACACTACACAAATCACTGTTGTAACTTTATTTTTTGGATAGCATGTATATGCTGGTTCTGAGTTTATATCAGGAGGTTCGGGAGGTAGTCCACCTCCTCCCGACGCCATGATGACGACCTGAACATATAATGAAACATTAATCAATCTGGAAATTTGAAATACAAAAATTATTGACCAAAGTTATAACCCATTAAAGCCTGAATTCTTAAATTATATAAAAATTTTATCATAACATTTGCATCTTGTCGAAAAACGGCACATTTTTGTTCTACTTCATAGGCATATTTATATGTCCACCATGAGCGAGAGGACTACGACTCGTACTGCAAACTCCACACTCGGTCAAAAAAGACCCACTTCTTGCCCTTGGTACACAATATTCTATTTCTTTCAAAAGCAATCATTCTGAAAATTTCCACTATAAATACTTGATATTATCTTTATGTTTACCGATATAAATCCTTAAAATCTTGATCCGACACGTCGCAATAAATTATCCTTGTCAATACCATATTTATTAAAGTAACTTTACAGCTGGTACGGTTCTAGCTGACATGATAAACGAATTTTTTTTCGATGGTTATTCAACTTCTTTTGATATATACTACAACTTATCTGACAGCACTTTTTCGTGTAAATTTTTTTTTTATAATTTCTTTTCAGAAAACAAATTAATTTTTTTAAATTATTAATAATAATTTCTTTCAAACTGGTTTGTTCTCTGAAAAAAAAAAGATAAAAAATATTTTTAACAAAAATGTGCTACTCTTAAGTTATAGTATATGTCAAAAGATATCGAATAACCATTGAGAAAAAAAATTTCGTTCTTCATGTCAGCTAGAACCGTGTACGCCATAAAGTTCCTTTCATAAATACGGTGATGACAAGGGTAATTTATTGTGAGGGTTTATATTGGTAAACATATAAAGTATTTATAATAAAATAATTTTCAGAATAATTGCTTTTGAAAGTAATAATTTTTATAAATAGATAAATTTGGTTTTTATTTTAGCGTTTAAAGTGGTTTGCCCTCTTAAATAAACCTGATTTTTATTTGATTTACTTTTAATAACTAACATGGCAATTTGTTGCTTTATGTATTATTAAGAACTATCAATCAATAGAATTGCAAAAAATTAAATTAAAACTTATTAAGGAAAATTAGTATCGCCATACGCATTGCTTTTCTCCGTACACATTGTTTTTCCGATAATAATTATATTTTTTTTCATGTCAAACAGTATCGTTGGTTTGATGTCTATCCAAATACAAGAGTTAAATGTTTTATAAATCGTTATAACGATTAAACAACATTTTGCCCGAGCTTAAGGTGGTTCGAACGCAAATGAAAGAACTTTAGAATCAAATTAAACTTATTACACGTTATATATGAACATGCAATGCATCTCCTCGAAAAGTTTTAAACCAAGTTGCCGAAAAAGATTTAGAGATAAAGTTATTTGAAAATTGTCTATTTTCACACGTTTTATATTACGTTAGCAATCTTAAAGTGTCTTAAAATTCATAAACAAATTTAATAAAGGTTATTTACATATATAAAATAAGATTTTCGTAACTTTTCTTTGTACACATTTAATTGACTTGGAAGTCGTGTGCGAACCACCTTAAAACGCGTGTAACGCTTAAAACACGCTGGGCTCTAGCCGGTTAACTATAAGAACCTGCTTTTATTTATTTTAATGGTTTTAGCAGAAGACATAGCTAAATGTACATCGAAGAATTAGCACTTTGACACGTCACCGTGCTACTTGCAGTGGTAACTTGTATTGTGCTTAACAATTTGAACATCTACTTTCTACAAACTACGGATGAGTCGAAAAAAACAGAGAAATACTTAAGACAGATTTATGTAAGTGTAACGGTATAGGTGACAAGAAATTTCGCGGATCAAGAAACTAGTTCATTTAGGATTTTTGCTCAACATCAATCTGTTATCTATAGCACGATTAATTTATTGTATTTATTTATTTATTAATTAAGTAATTGTACATTATTTAAAGTTTTTTTTGTAAAAAAAAGAAGATCGAATTCTTAATAATTCGTATTATGTTTAGAGCGTCAGCCATTTAACTTTAACTTTTTTTACTTATAGTACTTTGATATACATACCGGTTACTAATAAACTATCAAGGTTGCAGTAATTTATTTTACTTTACAGCCCAGACGATTAAGTTGGTGCATTCTCGACCACCTAAGTTGCGAATCCATAAAAGTGCGCTCTATATCTAATTTATCATGATGTGCATTGGATCAGGGCCACGTAAGCAGAATTTTCATAATTGTTTCACTTCCTCGTAACTCAATACTACATTTCAAAGAGAAACATATTACATTGCTTTGCTGTATAATAAAAATTTGTTTATCGCAATTTTATAATGAAATTGTCTCGTATAAATGAAAATAAAAATAAAAGATTGCAACAGACAAAGTTCGGTTAACGCAGTAAATTTTAAATAACGTTTTGATACATTGATATTAAAAGGTTTGTATAGAATAAATTATCATAAATAATGCGGTTTTATTGCATTGATGTGTGGACTGTGTAACGGGTACTTCACACAGATTTTTATTAACACACCGCATCGACATGGATTTTAATGCAAATATGAAGTGAAACTTGTGTAACCTAATTGACGCAAAAAAACCTTATCTACAGAAGATTGTCTACTAGAAGCTGTGCACAGGTGCACGCGCGACTGCGGAATGCCGCAGATGAGGTATAATGGATTTGAATTAAATATGTTGCATGCACTCGCTGGACCTTACTTAAATCGACCATAGTAGAGACGTTAATGCCCGCTTTGTTTGAATAAGGAAATGTTAAACCCCCTGTTATCAACAAATGCGGGGAACCACTCTTTTCATTTAATTTTCAATTTTGAGAACATATATCTCTAGAAGGTTATTGTTTTTGATTAAAACAACAAGGCTTCACACAGATATTTACTTAAAATTGAAAATAGAATGAAAAAATTAGATCTTCGTAATTATTAGTCAAGGGTGGTTTAGCATTATTTTAAAAAATAAAGATTCAACCGGTGCATTGAATGTTTATATGAATTCCAAACGCATTATAGGTGAATGCCAAAGCCGAAAGAAAAGAGAAGGATTATCTATCTTCATCATTTTGAAACATATACTTGCAGTTTCCTTTTAAAATCTTGGAAAAAAACGCTGCCAACTGATTTGGCACTCAGCTTTCTTAAAGTGGCATCAGTCATTTCATATAGTATTGTTACGTCGTGTGACGTATCTTTTATACCTACGCATCAGTTATTAATCGAACGAATGACAAAATGCTCGCGAAAGCATTTTTTAAGATTTTGTAACGGACACAATTACGTTGTTAAGTGCGTTTAAAAAAGTTATAATTATGAAAATTTGGTAAATATTATAAAATTTATGAAATTCGGCAAGCGTATATATTCAGGCTGCACGTCTCAAGAATCAGTTCGAATACAATATCGGGCTCCGTCTGTACCGAGTAGACAATTGGTACTTAACGAAACGTCCGTTCGTAAGGCCAAAAGAAAGCTGTATCGTGGATTATCCACCTTTGGTAGAGACTACAGCACTCTACCAGTTTATATAATCAACACAAAAATATTCACAAAGTCAAAAATATTTTATAAAACTGTGGATAGCCTATTTTATAAAATCAGAATATAAAAGAAAATAACTAAAATAATCTGAAGGGCATCAAAGAAACTATTCAACAATCTACAGTCAGTTAAGGACAAAAGCAATAAGTCTCTGAAGGAACAATAGTAATTAATCTGAAGAATTCAATAAACCATCGACTCGAAGTTAAATACTTCGCCAAACGTCACCGCAGCGTATTCGTTAAATTTGGAAGCGGAACATTGTCCAGCTGATCAAGGAAAGATGATCAACATAACAACTGGTGACGATTAATAAGCGAAACATCATCATTAAAATCGATAAATAAATAGTGAGTTACATATATTTTTATATACATTCAAAAGATTTTCTAGATTAAAAATAGTTGTCCGTTTGCACAAGTGAAACGATCTTGGCGGGGAGGAGAGCGAATGATAGTCATTCATTTATTCATTTTTTGTTATTTTTTTTTATTTTTTTTTAATTTCAGAATAGTATTCTTCAAAAAATAATATTTTGTAAATGAATTAAAAATATTCTAAATAAACTTTAATATATATACAAAACAAATTATATATAAAAAAATAAACACGAAAATAATTTTATCGCAATAACATAATATTCAAAAATAAAAAATATTATATCCACTCTTTTCAATATTTCATTCGGTATTAAACGAGATGTTAAATATATAGTTATTAAAATTTAAGATATACACATATATGTGTAGGAGTTTTTATAAATTATATATTTATATACTTTATACACGAATTATAATTTTTACTATAATTATTGTATGGGTTTGACAACGTAAATATAATTGTATTCTTAAAATTGTTAAGGATTACTTTTATTTATTTGCAATTCATTTAAAATTGTTAAAGTTTCATTATTTATTGTAACATTTAGTAACTGATGCAATTGAATTGTTATCCTACGAATAGCAATATCTGACCGCCCAGGTGTTACGTCGTGTGACGTATCATCTGATTGTACACGACAGAAATAAACAAATTCGAATCATACTGCAGCAGCAAAGAATGCACTTTCGAAATACCTACGCATTAGTTAAGGTAAAGTAGGTAGTACATGGACACTTTTTGAAACGAAAATACGGAATCAGTGTTTGTAGAGCCAAAACTCAATATTTTTCCCAAATCTTTAATTTAATCGTTAATTCGGCATGTTTTACTGTTATCATTATACGAAAAAATACGCTTGCATACTTTTTTATACTAAAAAAGTAAGTTTAAAAATTCAACTACATGTCGCAGTAGTTGGACATCATATGTTCCCGTATGAAAAAAATTCTTAAGTCGAGTGTTATTTCGAACCCTCAACTGAAATTTGGTAGGATATTAGACTTGTACAATATAAAAATTCAGTTGAGGGTTCAAAAGAACACTCAACTTGAGATTTTTTTCCATACGGGTCTAGCTGGTCCCAGTACTGTGACATAGTTAGGACCCAGTAGTTGGACATATGAATTAAATGTGTCCAACTACTGGGTTCAGAAAAAGCAGTGGACGTAAACTTGGACAATACATTCGGCATATTACAGTTTTTGACATAACCTCAAAATGTTATATTTACATTTATAACAAATTTAAGACGTAAATTAACATAATTTTGATTAAATGATATACTACACATCTTAAACTATCCGTATGAATTCCAATGAATACATCTTTTTATCTTCATTATCAGTAATTATAATTTTTGTCTCTGTCCAAGTACTGGTCACAATATTCGTTTTATCCGAGTACTGGGCACTTTAACTTATTGATCGAATGAATGAAAAATGCTCGCGAAAGCATTTTGTAAGATTTTGTAACTGACACAATTACGTTGTTAAGTGCATTTAAAAAAGTTATAATTATGAAAATTTGATAATATTATAAAATTTATGAAATTCGGCAAGCGTATATATTCAAGCTACACGTCTCAAGAATCAGTTCGAATATAGTATTTATTAGCACAGGTAGTTCGTTCGTACGGCCACAGTAGGCCGTCTTGCAGCTGGATCCAATATACAGCTAAAAGCATAAATCTTTATAAAACTTATAGAATATCCATTTTCAATAAAAATACAGTCAATCAATTTTACAAACCGACAAACGTATATTATCAAATTCTTAAGTACAGAATAAATCAATTACTGCGCTACTCCATTACTATGTTACGTCTAGATCATCGCCTAACATACACCTTCTCGTCATCAAGCTATATGTATCATACCATACTGAATCCTGCTTATCGACCTAAGCTATATAACGAGTATCCTACCTTGTCTACCTCATACCCTACGATGACACACTTATATACCCCAATATTTTCCAAATTCCCTTCCGCGACTCTATACCTTTGTCGCCCCCTTCTCGAGTACGCATAATTAATTCCTAGTTTAGGTTAAGCATGCGACCCCCGCGTGGTTATAAAAGGCATAGCTCCCCATGGCTCCTCGCCATTTGCCCTCACACTTTTGCCTTCGGTATAAAGCCTTCTGCATTCGAACTTTGAGCCGTAAGTACGTACGCACCAGTTTGTTATTTGACTTCTCACTTGTAAAAGAGACACGCCCTTATACTTAACTTTGTACTTCTTAATAATAAATTTGCTCTTAAACTTATTTGATTGCGCTTATTTATAATCTGTAGCTATTCATATCTCTCGCCACCATCTCAAGCACGACACCGACCGCAACGCAGCGCAGCTCAACCGACCCGACTACAAGAAACCAAGGCCTACACACACACACAACGTAAGCCCCAAAATACTTTGCTACTCTTTGTGATCCTATCGTAAACTCGCACTTCCTATTTTCACCACTATCATATTAAATGTCATCTTCGATATCCTGCTTTTGCTAATGCCTCGACTCCCAGGCAAATTACGCAAGTATTGACCAAAACTAGAGGCGAACGCGATTTAATTCCATATTAAATTCGCGCCATTTATTGCTTACGTACGACGTAACAATTGGGGGCCCCTTCGGGATATGAACCCGGGACCTCCTGCAGAAATGAAAAGCACCTAAATTTTAATGAAAGGCTGTTTTGTGTCTATCTTCTTTTTTTTATAAAAATTTGATGGTAATCAGGAGCTAAATCGAATACCGAAAAATATTTTGCGCGCCCCAAATTGTCTAAAATATCAGTTATATTGGGTATCGGATGATTGTAATCAGGTATAATTGCATTAAGCTTTTTGAAATGTACCACCATTCTATAACGTTTATTGCCTTTTGAATCGGGCTTTTTACCAACGCAAAATACTGGTGCTGAGTAAGAGCTGATCGAGGGCTCGATTATATCGTTGTCTAGTAATTCTTGTACTTGCCCATTTATTTCTTGATTTAGTACAGGAGGTTGGCGGAATTGTTTAATACGAATGGGTACATTACTAGTGAGGAGGATTTCGTGCTCGAGCACAGTTTTTGCCGGTAACCTATCTCCCGTTATATAAAATCTATCCGCATATTGATCTATGAGCCGCTCTACCGAAACTCTCTGTTCGCCGATCAGATGGTCGAGGCGCAAAAGTGCTTTTACCTTGTGTGCTCTGCTGTCGTTACCCTTCGCATTCTTATCAGAAATGGTCATTATCTTACTTTTCTTAATTTCAATTACATTTGTTATGATTTTCTTTCCTTTTATGTGACTTTTGGCTGCGTTAATTGTATTGCTTAAAAGCAGAAATGAGTAATCGCAGCTGTTATTTTTAGACCTAGCGTGTACTGTATACATAACTAGTTTTTCAGCTGCATAATTAATTTGTGGATTTCATTAACTTTCTCATATTTTAGCATATTTAGTATTACTAGTATATGCTTACAAATGATGTGAATATTTTCAAATTGTTCGGGTAAGAATTTATTTATTTGTTGACTTTCTTTAATAACTTTCAACAAGTAATTCAATTTTTCTAAAAGTTCATTTTCAAGCTCACTTTTATCGCAATTTTCAATTTCATCATATTTTCTTCCAAAAATACGTTGTCATTAATTTCTGAATTCGATTTTGTATTTGCTTCTAACAGCGATGTTGTATCAGCTTTTTGAAGCCATTTTTTATTGGCTTCTAACAGCGATGCTGTATCAGCTTTTTGAAGCGACTTTTCATTGGCTTCTAGCAGCGTTGTTTTTGTTTTTCTAAAACAAGAGCTCAAAATATTATTTTTTGCCTTTTTATTTTCTAATTTCGGATTTCGAATTTTGGCAGATTTTTGCGGTAGTTTGCTAGGAATGATCAGTTCCTGCTTCTACCACGATTTCGGTTTTCGAATTTCGGAGTTCGATTGATTCTCTAATTTTGAATTATTATGATTTCGATTTTGTGCGCTTAATTTACTATTTTCAAATTTCGGATCTCGATTTTCGGGGTTTCGAATCTCGGTTTTATAATTAAATTTTTGGTTTTTCGGATATCGGATTTCGGATTTCGTATGGGAAGTGATTTGCGTATATGATTTTTGACTTTGCGAATTTCGATGTTCTAAGCTTGAATTTGGCAAATGTTCGGCTTTTAATTGCACGCGCTGTTCTACGTTTTCGGTAAAAGTAGCGGTTAAAAACTTATGTACTTTTTTATTTTTAATTGATGGTCATTTTAGAGGTAATTTATAATTATTAATTATAAAATATTGTTCTCCATAATTAATGTCTGCATCGTGATTAACAAATATTTCATTGCCGAGCAGACCGTCTTCCTCAATAGGAAAATCATCTGGTACTAAAAGAAAATAAAATCTTAAATCATGAAATTGCATTAGAATTTTGCCATAAGTGTTTATGCTACTTTTCGTTATACCGGTTAGTTCTAATATTTCGTTAGCACCGACTCGAACATTACGCGGTTTTTTTGAAATTTTCAAAAGTGCTGGCCCAGCGCGGGTGTCTAGAATTAATGACAACGGTTGCGGGCAGCAATTTGTTTTTAACGTAATAGTTGGTGAACAATTATTGATGCTTAATAAAACAATCTTTTTTATTAATTGTATTGCTGATTGTTTCTCGTACAATTTTGACGCTGGGTTGTGGGATTTCCCTGGTTGCGTCGTTCTCCGGGAACCCGTTTTCGTTTCCCCGATGCATTTCTCGCATTTTGTTATTGTATGCAAGCTTTCTACATTCGCTCTTCCAATGACCGGCCTTTTTGCAATAATTACATGCTTTAGTGGCGTCATTTCGGGCTTGGCTTGGCTGATGTACATTGGCAGCGGGTGTTTTCCACGTTTGCGTGACACATTGCGGCCGCCCCTGTGAGTTAGTCGGTATTGATTTTTCACGATCGGGCGTAGCTCAGGTGCTGTTTTGAGGAGTGGCCGGCGCCTTTGGAGCGTCGGCGCCATTGGTACGGTACCAGCAATTAGGCGCTGTGTGGCCCGATTTGTGGCATATTTGACACGCTTCTACCCTTTTGCTATCGACTAAGTTACTTTGTGCAGATTTCTTTTTCGTTAATTATGGTTTGTCTAGGAGGCTGTGGTATTTTCATTTGTTCGTCTGTATTTTTGCATGCATAATCGCGCTCTATGTCGATTGCTTGGTTGATCGCGGCGTCTAGAGATTCGTGTTTGCCCATGCGTCCTTTTATAACCCATTTCAAACCGTGAATGAAATATGCTACGCTATCTTTTTAACCGACTTAGAAAAAGGAGGAGGTCCTCGATTCGACACAGCTTTTTTTTTAGGTTGGTCCAGCGATTATTCCGAAACTACTCGACTGATTCGAATAAAATTTTTTTATATGAAAGGTAATTATCCTACGGTGGTTCCATTCAAATTTTGTGATTATTGGTCCAGTATCTCGCCAGTAATTGAGTTTTTTATGAATATTTTTTCTTTGCATTTCGGCCTCTGCCGATTCTGTCCGCCGATTATTCGGAAACTATTGAACCAATCTAGATAATATTTTTTTTAATGAAAGAGAATGATCTCATGTTGGTCTCATTGTATTACTTGGTGAGTATTGAGCTAGTACTACGTCAGTACTGGTAAGTTATTATGTTTTTCCGTCGATTATTCGGAAACTACTGAACCGATTTTGATAATATTTTTTGAATGAAAGAGAATGATCCCATTGTGGTCCCATTATATAACTGGGCCAGTATAGAGCCAGTACTACGTCAGTACTGGTAATTTTTTATGTTCTTCCGCCGATTATTCGGAAAGTACTGAACCGATTTTGATAATATTTTTTTAATATAAGAGAATGATCTCATGTTGGTCCCACTATATTACTGAGCCAGTATGGAGCCAGTACTACGTCAGTACTGGCGATTTGTTATGTTCTTCTGCCGATTATTCGGAAACTACTGAACCTATTTGGATAAACTATCTTTTGAATAAAGGAGAATTATCCCATAGTGGTTCCATTATATAACTGGGCCAGTATGGAGTCTATACTACGTCAGTACTGGCGTTTTTATTTTATGTTTGTCCTGCGATAATTCCAAAAAATACTTGACTGATTCGGTTGAAAATAATTATTTCAAACTTGCAGCTCTTTGCTTATTTCATTTTCTTTATCATTAATTATATTGCATATAATTATATTGATAATATAATTATATTGATAATATAATTATATTGAATATAATTATATTGAAAATAAAATAACCCAGAACTCACCACGTGGAGGTGGCTGCAATTCGAGTTCCATCCAGCTCCTACCCAACCACCCAGCCAAACGTAGGAACAGAAACCATGCCGATTCTGTCTCTTTCGATAATTTTGAACTTATATATTCTCGCAGCCTGGACAGTCTTTCAACGTATTTGCTAGGAGATTCCTCGCGACGAATGTCTGCCATTTTCTTCTTTTCTCGAGAAAGGCGTTCACATTTAGCCTCTTGCGTTTCTTGCAAACGGTCTTTTCTCTTACGTGCAGCATCCTTTGATGGTCGACCCATATTACAATATAAATTGAATGAAACTCAGCCCTTACAACTAAAAAGTCTGAAATAAATAAATTTTCTGAAAAAAATAGAACCGACTTCGAAAAATGCACTAAAAAGTGTGAATTAATTCACCAAAATGTTCTCGAAATCGGCGCCAAATTACAAATTGACATATACCGCCACAGACCCTATCGTGGATCAGTGCCTCTATTGTGACTCATTTACTTCTAAATAGACATTATAAAAGTTTTTCATTACTTCTTTAATTATTTTGATACATAAGAATAAGTGCTTTCAAAATAATAATAAAAGTAACGCAAAACTTTCACAATATAGTTTTAACATAAACTGATTCACAATAGAGGCACTGATCTACAATAGAGTCCTTGAAGGTAGTATCTTGCTCAAGAATATAATTTATAAATAATATTGAAATGGGTCCAATTTCGTTAAACCTGGAACGAAATATGTGTCCCACTATCGTATATCCCACTTAAAGTTAATAACTCGTAATCGAAAGCACTGGTTTGAAAGAAAATGCTTTTAAAAAGAACTTTCAATGCAACAATCTTCTTCAAATGATAGTCATCGGCTAAACTATCACATATAATTCAAATAATACTGTTACGATTGTAACTGCTGACGCGAGCTTTTATGTATTATCCCCGGGATAATCTTAATGTGCTTAGGCCATCGCCACCTAGCGGCGGTACGCAAACTACGCTATCAAACAATTATTCAAGAATAAGATTCCCAACCAGAAACAAAAAGAGGTGACGGTATAAGTCAATTTGTAATTCGGCGCCGACTTAGAGAACATTTTTGTCAATTATTTCACACTTTTTAGTGCATTTTTTTCACACTTTTTAGTGCATTTTTTTCATACTTTTTAGTGCATTTTTCGAAGTTGGTTCTTTTTTTTCAAAAATTTTGTTCTTATTCGGATTTAAGATCGGGTCTATGCCTCTTTCACGTAACGCGGCCTCGTATGCTTATTGTGCGGCTGATTTTAATCTATTTGAAAATGAAATGACATTTTCGTCGAATTTTTGTTTCATTACTGCTAATTTCGTGAAAACGTTTTGCGGACCCGTATGTGCTATCAAAATACATTATAATTTCCTCCATGTTAAGAAAAATTCTTTGCTGTGCACTTTTTAATGCCTGCCCCAACAAGTGCATTTTTATCAATCTCGCTAAATCAGGCTCATTACACTGCGGTATCAGACTTCGCGCTTCTCTACATCCGTCCAAAAAAATTCTAACTCGGATATTATAACCGTTAAATTTTGGAATCATTTCGACTGCGTCTCGAATTGATAAATTGCGAACCTGAGTGAGAGTGTTGTTTTGAAAAGATTGTAAAGTTCTGTAAGGTTGTTTACGATAATTATTTGTTGGGTTTGTCTGATAAGGTGTGCTGTGTATATTTGGAGTAGCAAAGAGTGGAGATGTTTTTGTAATTTCAGTTTTTTGAGTGTTGTCCTTATTTTATAGTGGAAATTTAGGATCCGTTTTGGGTGGGTCTGTCGTATTTGTTGAGTTAATCATAGATTGATAGGCAGCTACTTCCGTCATTTCGGCGTTTTTGTTTAAAAGTGTGTGTATTTCACGTTCAAATTTCTTAATTGACTTACTATCTATTATAGTTCCTATAATTTCTTTGCAACTCATATTGTTGTGAAATAATTCTAGAAGTATGTCTATCAATAATTCATCCAAACACGCGCCGTGCACTTTTGATATCTCAATGTTATCTTGCAAAAATTCGCAAATTGTATTTACGTCATCCGCGCGTTCCGGAATCTGTTCGCTCGCGATTCGATATCGTTGTTGTAAAAATGCTAATAAGTCTCCTAAATTTGTTTCGCGATCGCCTGCTGTAAAATTTGGGTCAGTTGCCGTTACAAATTGTTTTATAATGTCGGTGGCCTCTTCATTTCTTAATTTCTTTTCCGATTCTACGTTGGCCATGATTGAATTTCGAAAAAAAATTTGCTATCCGCGCTAATTGGTATTAAAATATCCCGGAGAGTGGGCCAGCGATTTAATTCCATATTAACTTCGCGCCATTTATTGCTTATGCACGCCGTAACAACTACAAGCTATAATAAATTGTGCTACTCGTAATTAAGAAATAAATAAAAGTTTTATTTGCGGATACGGAAATTCATAAAGATTATTTATTCAATCAACCTTCAATTTGACTACCTACCAGGAAGCCGTTCACAGATCCAGCCGTAGACCAAGGTAAGAACATTTTCAACAATCTATAAAAATATAAGCAAGTATCTGGTTGTGAGAGAACCAGATTTCATGGTAGAGTCTGCCATTAGATTCATTCCTTCATGTTCTGAATTCTCATGTTTTTTGGGAATTCAGGACATAAAAGTATATTATTTTATTATGCATCCCTGCTAAAAAACGTCATGTGCTATAACACGTATAGAGGCATGTACAAAATCATGTGTAGGAGCATGTAAAAAAACAGGTGATGAAATGAACTCATATAATCACGTGTTTCGAACGTGCTTCAGCATGTGCTCCAGCATGTGCTTCAGAACGAGAAAAAAAAATATAAAATGTAAAAAAAGTTGCCCTGACCGGGGCTCGAACCAGCGATCTTACAGTTAGTAGGCGCTTACCTACTGCTAATCAGACTCTTGAATTTTTTTAACGTATAAGCAATATATACACCGTAAAAGATACAATACATTGTTGTTATATGATATTTGAAAAATTGATTTTGATAAGACAACAACAAACCACATTTTTTTATTTAGCAACCAAGGGGATAATAAATACCAACCCGATTTCTACCTTACCGGCTTTTTACATTTTTTATCTATTCTTTGTGTTCGAATTTCAACAAACAAATATTTCCATTATTTCCATTCTAGAACCATTCTTTATACGTCTTTCAAACAAATAATTTATTTGTTTCATAAAATATAATTAAATTTATTAAAAAAAAAAACAAGAAAACAAAAACATCAAGTAACATATGATGTAGAATTTATTTTTACCTAAAAATATATAACCATTGGTTTTTAATTTTTCGGTGGCTTAGGTGCACTTAAGATTTTTCAGTGCATTTTTTAAGAGGATATGAAAGGCAAGAGGAGATATCTATGTTATTGACTTGATTTTTAATTTTTTTAAATATTTTTTTTTTAAATTTAATAGAAATGATGATACATCCGGATTTTTCTTTATCAATGAAGAATATCCGAAACTTTTTCAAGCAATTCCATTTATTTAATATTTACGAGGTTTACGTTCCAGATATCAAATACGGTTATTTAAAACTGGGACCTTAAAGTTCGTAATGATAAAATGAATAGAATTACTTGAAAAAAGTTTTGATTCTTATTTATTGATAAAGAGAGTGCCTATGACGTATTGTTTCTTCAATAATAATATTAAACAATTATTTAGAAAATAAAAAACGTAGAGTCTGGGTGATATGAAACCTCAATTGTTACCGACAATTACAGGGACCCATTATTTTCATTTAATTTTCAATTTTGAGTAAATATTTTTTTGGAGCGTTGTAGTTTTAATAAAGAAGAATGACGCTACATAGAGATATTTTCTTAAAATTGAAAGTTAAATGAAAATAAAAGTACCCCGTAATTGTCCGCAGCAGAGTGGGTTTCACATTACCTTAAGGGAATGAGAAGGGGAATTCCTACGTTACCGTCTATACAATTTTTATTTTCTAAATAATTGTTTACATATTATGATAGAAAAAACGATACGCCATAGGACCTTTCTTTATCAATAAATAAGAATCAAATTTTATTTGATTATTTTATTATAACTAGGAACTTTAAGTTTCCCGTTATAATTAGCAACCGTATTTGATATCTGGAACGTAAACCTCGTGACGATTAAATAAATGGAATTGCTTGTAAAAATTTCGGTTATTCTTCATTGATAAAAAAAAATCCGGATGTATCGTCTTTTCTATAAAATTTTTTAAAAATATTTTAAAGAATTAAAAATCAAGTCAATAACATAGATATCTCCTCTTGCCTTTCATATCCTCTTAAAAAATGCACTGAAAAATCTTAAGTGCACCTAAGCCACCGAAAAATTAAAAACCAATGGTTATATATTTTTAGGTAAAAATAAATTCTACATCATATGTTACTTGATGTTTTTGTTTTCTTGTTTTTTTTTTAAATTTTATTTAATTATATTTTATCAAACTAACAAATTATTTGTTTGAAAGACGTATAAAGAATGGTTCTAGAATGGCAATAATGGAAATATTTGTTTGTTGAACATTAGAACTATTTTAAAGTTACATCATCACAAAGTACGAATACAAAGAATAGATCAAAAATATAAAAAGCCGGTAAGGTAGACATCGGGTTGGTATTTAATATCCCTTTGATTGCTAAGTAATAAAAAATGTGGCTTGTTGTCGTTGTCTTATCAAAATCAATTTGTCATATATCATATAACAACAATGTATTATTTCTATTACGGCGTATATATTGCTTATACGTTAAGGAAATTCAAGAGTCTAATTAGCAGAGTGATCAAGGTAAGCGCCTAATAACTCTAAGTTCGCTGCTTCAAGCCCCAGACAGGGCAACTTTTTTAAACATTTTTTTCCCGTGATTCTGTATATGATTTAGCACATGCCTCTATAAGTGTTTTAGCACGTGATGATTTTCAACAGGGATATGTCAATATCTGTTGATGGATTTCGTAAAGTAGGTAATATATTAAAAAGCAAACTTTCTTGAGAAGTTCATATGCATTACAAAAACTTTAAGTTTAAATGTTAACTGAAAATTAAGTTTTTGAACACAGATTGATTAGATTGTATCTACTGGTGAGTCCAAATGAGTTACACATATACACATAGATATGACGCATGCGCATGCATGTACATATACACACACATACATAGGGGAAACTGAGGTATAACCGGGCCACTAGTCATAATTCATATATAGAGGGGTAAAATGTTCTGCTTCGCATGGACATCTGCTTGTAGTGCTAATGTGAGGTAAGGTTCTCTCTATGACCAATCATCTCCGACGCAGAAAAATTTTTACAACTGAAAAAGTTTTTAAAACCGTAAAAATGACAAATTTTGTATTCATATCTAATGAATTTTCTCTTTAATTATCAGTGGTTGTAAAGTACCTTAGATCTAATATTAAAATTTATTAAGCATACAAAAAAATCATTGTATCGATCTCTTATGGTATTTCCGTGCTTATTAAAAAAAGACCAATAAATTATATACTGTTTCAATATAACCACATAGGGTGACCCGTTATACCCCAATGCTTTTGAAATTGCGATATTCGAAGTCATTTTATAAGTGCACTTTACTGTTGGAATGAAACATTAAATAGTTATGTAAACATAGGTTTACATTATTTAATTGGATAGTAAACTAAATACTATTTAAGTTCATTTAAAAGTATGCTTATTATAATTTCTATTGGTTATTGCATTTAAGTGGCCCGTTATACCCCAGTCTCCCTTACATATATACATATAGCGTAATTATTATGCAAGTACCATTTCACTCCCCGTCATATAATCTGGGTTTACGTGAAAAAAATGCAAATACTGTTATCAAAACCGTACTAGTAGGCTTTATATATCTCTATTATACTTGACAAATTATCACTGTTACTTTCAAAAGGAAATATAAAAAACCTTTTTAGATATCGTTGTCCAACAAAATGCATTTTTTTAACATCTTATTTTTTTCTCACGAATCAATGAGTCTTATGACTTGAAAATTTGCAGCTTTATAGTACTATATAAAACTAATATTCAGTAAAAATTATGTCAAATTTTATCCTTTAATTTTCGAGTTATAGAGGTTAGAAAAACATTACTAAACACAGAGTATAACAAATGAAAAGCGGTACTTGTTGCATCATTTTCGGTCTTAAATTAAAGAATTGTATGGGACTAGTAATTCAGAAACTAGTAAATCATTTGTATATGTTGGTTGTAATTTATTATCCCTAACACTCCAACCCCATTGTGTCGGGCCCAAGAATTACCGAGCCATTGTTGCACTTGATAATATGCTCTAAACGTATGCTGTTTTGCAGCTAATTCAGTTGGCGGAAGCATAGCTAAATTAAAAGCTTTCTTCGTAGAGCTACTTTTAAAACATAAATATAATCCAGCTGAATTAGCTGCAAAACAGCATACGTTTAGAGCATATTATCAAGTGCAACAATGGCTCGGTAATTCTTGGGCCCGACACAATGGGGTTGGAGTGTTAGGGATAATAAATTACAACCAACATATACAACTGATTTACTAGTTCCTGACAATATACTACGAGACATCAGATGTAAATGTACAAAGGGCTGCACAAAATCTTGTAGTTGTGTAAAACACGGATTAAAATGTTCCGATTATTGCGCAGGATGCCACGGTCAAACTTGTAAAAATTGCGAAGAAAATGTATTAGACAGTAATATAGATGTAGAAGATAGTAGCGAACTTGATATTGATGGCGACAATGATGTACAATTCCATGTAAATACAGACATATTAACAGCTAACGAATGCGTTTCCGACAACGAAGACAGCGACGACGAAATTCCGTATAAAAAAACAGTATGCCAATTAATGTAATAAATGAACTTGTATTATAAATCAATTCTGTAAATTATGTAAATTTAATGAAATTGTCAATATTTTACGATTATTTATACCTTATTTCCTGTTATTCAATGTACTATATGCATTAAATAACAATTAAATTAATTTATAACATTATTACGCATTAATTCTTCAATTTAATACTAATTTACAATGAACAATATATGCCCAATAAGGATATTATGATTAGCACTAATTTTTAGCAACATTTAAATATGCTTGATTATGAAAATCGACCATCGATTGTTTATTTTTTAGAATTGATAAATGTAACTATGAAAATTAAAATCCTCTCGTTTTTCCAACCCAATTAACAAAAATCGTAAAAATCGGTGCAGTAGAAGCCAAGATATATCATCCTGAAGCGAGCGCGCCTATTTTGAAGCGACGATTTCAAGTTTTGCACCCTATCCCCACCCCCCGAATTTCAGCTCCGAGCGAGCACTACACAATGTTTATGCTGTAACGGGGTTTTAATCGGTAAAACCCGCGGTACATACCAATGGTGAGAGCATGAACGAGTGGGGAAAAGGGAAAAAGCCAGAAACTACACAGAAGCTATAAAAAACATACATATATTCAACAAGGGGAAGGGAAACAATCACGCACTTCACACTGAGTCTGCGTCCTCGCAGGCGTGTTGCGAAATAGAGAGAGAGAAAGAATATCCCGGGAAGAGAGAGAGATATAACTGCTGACTCACCTTAACCCTGGCACTCGACAGCGATCGCCGCACAATAAGTAATTATCCCCAGACAATCCCTGGGGACAGCGGCGGCCGGCTCGAAGGTATATTGGGCGGTCGTCGCAATTGCACCCGTCGCTTTCCGTTGTAATAATATCGCGTCCGTCTCTACTAGCTGCCTAAACGTCTCTACCTTCTCCCGAAAAACTATCGTGGCTCGCGCCCCTGCGCGCCCCCTACTTATACTCTCTCTCTCTCTTTCTCTCTATGCGGCTCGCAATTCTCTCTCTTCCTTTACAGCGTTGACACCTGTAACATCTAGAAACGGTTAGTACAGGTTCTAAGTGTGTGTGTATATGTGTGTGGGAGAGAGCATGTGACAGGGTATGTGAAATTACCCGTCACACACCCCTCCCCCAGACGCTGCTAGCTGGAGGCGTGTCAGTTCGACATCTACCGCTCTCTCTCCACAAAAAAGTATTAGTAAATAATAGTGCAATAAATAAAAAATAAAAAAAATAAAAAAATGTGTGAAGGTATCCTTTTCTCTCTCTTTATTAATAAATAAAACGATTATGTATAAATAATGTATAGAAGATAAGTCGAAATTTTAATTTTGTATTTTCACCGTTCTGGGTCGGGTGCGTCGAGGAGAAGCGTCACAAGTAGGCTCATAGGATTTTGTGGACCCCTTTGGTCTCCCTCGACCTCTCTTGGGATTGATCTCCACCGGCGCTGCGTCGCGATCAACGCTTACTTCGCGTACGGTAGTCGGTCGCGCCCCTATTTTATTACTAACCATCCCTGCCTTACGTTGAACAACTAGACTCGTTTGACGCAGCCTACCACGCTTTTTCTCTACTATTCTGGGCGTATTGTTCGCTCGCGACTCGTCTGGCTGAAGCTCGAGGTTGCTTGGTCCCTCGCTGTTCTTCGAAGTATCTTCTACTGCTTCGTCCTCGGAGTCGGAAGGTATGGTGTCGTCGTCATAGTATGGCCTCAAATCTTTCACGAAGATTTGGTCTACCTTATTTCTGTTTTTGTCAGCTAACTGGTAGGTATTATGCCCTTGTTTTTCAGAAATGACGTAGGGCCCAGTATATCTGGGGGCCCATTTAGCAGTAATTCCTTGTGGCGCACACGATTGAATGCGATTACGCCGCAATACTTTCTGGCCTACAGCGTATTGCACATCTCGCCGCTTGCGATTATAATATCTAGCCTGGCGTTCTTGCGCTGTCGCTGAATTTTTCGCTGCTAAATCTCGCACTTCCTGAAGTTTATTCATGCGCTCACTCCAATTCTCTAACGCAGCTGCCTCTGCTTCCTGCGCTGCGGCGAGTTCCTCTTGCCGTCGTAGCGTACTTGGAGGCACGGGGTTGCGTCCGAAATTCAGAAAAGCAGGTGACAATTCCGTAGACTCTTGCACAGCCGTATTATAGGCAAACACTAGCTCGGGAATGTGTAGATCCCAAGTACTATGGTTCGACTCTATATATGACGTGATCATGGTCTTGAAGGTGCGGTTTACTCGTTACTTCAGACTCATCCTCGTACATGCGTGATAATGCGTCTGGCACCCAGTTGTCGATGCCTTTCCTATACTCAACTTCGAAGTCATAGGCAAGCATTTCGAGAGCCCAGCGTGCCAAGCGTCCTGTTGGGTTCTGAATACCTCGTAACCATTTCAGACTTAGGTGGTCTGTAATGACCTTGAAGTGATAACCTTCTACATAAGATCGGAACTTCCTTATGGCCCACAGCACTGCTAGACATTCTCGCTGGGTTGGTGAGTAGTTCCTCTCAGCTGATGTCAACGTGTGGCTAGCAAAGCATAACACGTGTTCCGCCCCATCAATAATTTGTGTGAGTACCGCGCCCAAACCCGTGGAGCTGGCATCAGTTTGTATGACGAACTGATGGTCGAACGATGGACTATGCAACACAGGAGCAGATGCGATAAGCGCTTTAATCTGTTCAAACGCCATCTGCTGCTCATCACCCCATACATACTTGACATTTGATCTAGTCAGATGGGTAAGCGGGTCCGCAATCGTGGCGAACTCATTCAGAAATTTCCGATACCACGACGCCATTCCTAGGAACCGTCAAAGCTGTTTGAGATTTTTCGGAGCTGGATACTCCAAAATCGGGGCGATCTTCTCTGGATCTGGCCGGAATCCCTCTCGATTCACAAGAACCCCCAGAAATCTAACTTCGCTGCGGCAAAACTCGCTTTTATCAAAATTGATGGTGAGTCCCGCATCCATAATTCTGCGGAGAACATACTCAAGCCATATTAAGTGCTCTTCAAAAGTTTCTGTCGCTATAATCATATCATCCATATATGAATATGCGTGTGGCTCCAGCTCGGGACCGATAATTTTGTCGCTCAATTCTTGGAACGTTGCGGGTCCGCCAGATACGCCATACGGGAGAGAACAAAACTCGAACAGGCCTAGGCCGGGCACCGTAAACGCCGTCAAGTGTCGTGATCCTTCCTCTAACGGTACTTGATGATATGCACTGCTTAGGTCAATGCTGGAAATATAGCGTGCTTTCTGTAGCTTTCGCAGGATAGAATCCATGTAAGGAAGCGGATACGCAGGCACCTTGGTGACCCCGTTCAACTTCCTATAGTCAACGCAAAAGCGATAAGAGCCGTTTGACTTACGAACCATTACCACTGGGCTCGACCATTCGCTATGGGATCTACGAATGACCCCTGCTTCCAGCATCTGGCGCACTTGTGCGTGCATTTCTTCTTCAAGTTTCTTGGAGACGGGATAGTATCTTTGCCTAATAGGTCGCGCAGAACCAACATCAATCTTATGTTGCATTAGATTGGTGCGACCTAAGGGCACTTTGCCCTTTGGCAATACTCGATCCAACATCTCTTGCAATTGAGAGCGCTGCGTATCAGAAACGTCGGCAAGTCCAACAGAGGAGATCGGAATTCGCTCATCTACTCCAATTGCCGCTACCTCAAGAGGGAGAAGTTCCTCAATCCCTTCTACCTTTATTTTATTTTCCCGAGGTAGGATGTGTGCGTTGAACGCTCGCTTAAAATCCACGCCGAGAAGACATCCTTCTGGTAACTCGGGTAGAATAACGACCTCTAAATGGCGTCGTACCTCACCTATATCGAATGGTAAGTCGACATATCCGATCACAGGTGAGATCTGTCTATTAGCCATCCGTACGCCTGGTCCTTTACTAGGTGCAATCTTTTTATTGCATGCTGTAGCAATCTGTAGGCCAAGTGGTCCAATACATGTTCGTGCAGCACCTCCATCATGCAGTGCACGCACTCGGAATCCACCAATCCCCACTTGCATCCACCATCGAGAGTAGTCTCTCTCGATGTAAGGAGCTGATTCCTCAGAAGCGCCATTGGCATCGTGAGCTACTATAGGTTCTGCCGCCGTCGCGATCGGTGGGAGAACTGGCTCAGCTTGCGCGTGTGCTTCGCTGGTCTCATTGGAGTGAGTCGGTGAGGTCCTTAAGTTGGCTGCAGGGGTGGTATGGACCTGATCTACGCACCCCCCTGCTCTTTTCCCGCACACTCAGGACACGTCCGTGTAGTGTATCCTGGCCAGCTACAGCCCCAGCATACAAGATGGGAACGTGGCCCAGGAGTTTTTTCCTTATTCTTGTCACTGGCCGGCTGGTGTGGGGAACTTCTTCGCTTTGGACTGCTGCCCCTTTTATAATACGGCCCTTTATATCTTTGAGGAACCGATTTTTGCGCCGCTGCTTCCTCTGCAGTTGGCGATGGAGCTTTCATGGGGCCGGTCAGAGTCAGCTGTTTCAGCTTCTCATTGAGCAACTTCTCGATTAAAGCCGACATCTCTTGAGGCGAACTTTGCGATATCGCTGCCAGACTGGGAGCGTTACGCTTCGCACTCAATTTCTCCTCGACCAGCTTATCTACCTTATGAGACAAATCTGTAGGCGAACCTTCCGCAATAGCAGCCAGACTCATTTTATAATAATTCGTCGGTGCGCGTGGCCCTTTATATGCCAATTCTGGCAACAAGCATTTATCCGCAGGAGGTGGCTCTTTCCAACTACGCCGTACCTCCACGACAGCTTCTGCCTGCCGCGCCAACCGAATCAAAGTGTCAAGATCCGTGGTCTGCTCCTTACTCACAATCGCCTGCAACTCTGGTGACATATTTTGATAAATTAGTTGCAGTTTCCTTTCTTCATTCCAAGGCACTTCAAATTTATCAATGTAAGATAGGAGAGAGAATATATAATCGGTGACTAGTTCTGCGAATCCTTGAGTGCGCGCCGTTGCTTCTGTCACTAACCGCTGCTGGTAACGGCTATCCACGCCGTAACAGCGACGTGCTGCCTCGCAAAAATCTTACCATGTATGCCAATTTCTCCGGGATTGGCGACACCACTGGAGAGCTGCTCCCTTCAGCAACTCCGTCATGGCGTTTAGGAGGTCCTCGTCCTCTATGCGGGCCAGTGTGCGGCACTCATTGACGCGTAGCAGAAATTCTTCGATACTGCGACCGTCTTTTTCGCCAGAAAACTTAATGTTCCAGGATCGAACTGTTTTTCCGATATCATTAACACGGTGACCAGCAAATGTGCTATTTTGCGATTGCCGCATTGTCTCAGGATACTGAGACATTCCCCTCCCCCCAGACTCTTGCCGGGTTGGGAGAGTCTGATCGTGCTGGTGAGCCATCGCTGGTCCTCTCTCTCTGGTCTGTTGCAGCATTGAGGTAAAACTTGGGGTGTTAGCGTTAAGTCGCGATCCCCCGCTTCTTGCTGATCCTCCTGTTTGTGCCCTTGGGTAATAATTCGACTGGTAGTCATCGTCATAACGTAGGTCGAATGTGTCCCGAAAAGCGACACTCCTATTGTTTTTGGGCCTTGCTCCTTGCCCTTGATGCGTATTTGCTGCTTCGTTGCTTTGCAAGGTTTCAAAACGCAACCTTGTGCTCGTAATCAGTTCAGCAACATTTTCTTGCAACTCTTTCACTTGGTTACTGTATTCTTGAACAACTACTGACGTGGTTGCCATTTCGAGTGCCACGGCTCTTGGAACGGGGTATGACGTGCCGTTCGATAACGTCACCAGTACCATATTTGACTCTTGCGCGTTCGCAGTTTGTCTTATACCCGTTGAATATACTGTATTCGGGTTACTCATTTCCCCTAAGCCGGTTGCTGTAGCAGTTGTCGTTGTAGTTGTAGTACTTGTTACTGCTATCATACTTGGCGGCACCGCAGTACTAGTCTGTTGGCCTCCCCAGAATGCTAGTGGCATTGGTGGCGGTGGTGGTGGTGGAATGAGTGCTTGAACAGGCCGTTCATACCCAGGTGCTGTGGTTTCGTCAGCTGGTGGCGTGTGGTTCGGCGTCGTCGTAACTACCGTCGCTGCCGCCGTTGCTCCTGCATTATTTTGTACCACACCAGTGTTACCGAGTCCATTTCCTTGGCATGTCGTCAAAGACATGTTCAAGGAACTCATTTGGGTGGAGCTGGTTGCCATGGGAGCGAAGTCATTTGATAAATCCGTTCCTACTCGGTGACTTGCCCAATATTGCTGCCTATGTAGAATTTCGGCTTGTGTCTCATTACTGAACTTCGCATCCTGTAATACTTCGTCGAGCTTCTCTTCTCGACGAGTTTTCAGCTCTTCTGTAACTATGCTGTCTAAGCTATCAACGAAGTCGGCTGCTGTGTAGTCGCCCCGCAAGCGTCTATATAATCTATCGCTTTTCGCAAATTGTGTGCCATCGCTTTTTAATTCTAGCCTATTTAAAAAAATATCTAATCTTTGTCCCTCTAAACGTAAAATCCACGCTTGGATCTCGGTTCCTACCGTTTCATCAAAGGTGAGGTCGTATTGATTCGCCATTTTCTTGTGTTTTTATCTATTTTATTTCAAGAAACCAAATATTTTTAAATTTAACTACGTTGTAATTTCCAGTACAAGTTATTAATTCGAATATTTAATAATATTTGTTGTACCCGTAATTGTTTTCAACAGATGGTGTTCATCGCACACACTAGGTGTTTCTTTCAGCGTATTATTTTGCGCAAATCACTTCTCTAGTAAATATTATTTAGTAATTATTAATAATAAATATTTATTTAAATATAATAATCGATAACGCTGAAAGAATACTAAATTAATTTACCTCAATTCGAATTAAGTATCTTGTGTAGTTTGTAATAAATAAAGAATTTTAATTATATTTTTCCCTTAACCTCGCGAAAAACTAATGTAATATTTCCTGCTAAAAAAAATAAAAAAACAAAGAAAAATTTTCCAATGATCAAATAATTTAATAATTATTCAATTAATTGATTTACCAATAATACTATTTTCCCAAAATAACTAAATAATAATAATGATCCTTAATTAAAATAACAACAATTGTTTATGAAACAACAATTATGCCAAAGATACAAAGTCAGTGAGCAATCAACTATTTAGTTAATTAAGTAGTCCATTAACTCTCAATTTTATTTATCAAAAAAAAATTTAACGACAATTACCATAATTAATTAAGTTAATAAACCATTGTTTATATAAAAAAAATCACAATAATATTTTTAATCAATTAATTAAGCGATACGCATACTATGGCCACGCAATTATTCGGCGGTTTAGTCGCAGTTCAATTACATATACTACTCTGCAACTACACAGACTCGCACCTATACAACTATCTATATTCTATACAGTACAGTCATTGTATATACGCTCAATATCGACACTACGTATGTATAATTTTAAGTACACGCTGTTATAATATAAGCGCACGCGCTACCCGCTTCTACTTTCCCCGTAAATCGAATATACGGTTTTAACTAAGCTAATTAATAAACGAACAAGTCAATTAGCTATTAAACGAGCAAGTGGTTAAAAGTGTTATTTTATTTACCAAATTATTTATTTAACCATAAATTAATTTTGTCAACAAGTGATTAATTTTCTAAACAAACTGTTTAATTCGAGAAGCCGAATATAAATGTAACTATATTTCCAACACAATACTGAGTAATACTACTACTCAAATTCCGAAATAAAATTTTCAATATTTATTTTATTCTTACACACTTTAAATATTAGGAAATTTTCAGCAATAAGATTACATTTCTTTACGTCACGAAATAAGTGTTTGTATTATTGATTATGCGAGTTCGCTTTAAATGTATGAAATTGTATTAATTTAAGTACCCCGTGATTTTATTAAATTTCACACTTTATTTTTACTAAAATAGCAATATCTCATCACAACACCAACAAAAAAAATGTATTTGTTATTTACCGTTAATTAAGAAAATTTTTAATCATTATATTTTATTTCTAATAATTGTTATAAAAACTCTTTGACAAACACATTTGTCCACTTGCGAGAGACGCTTTTACACTAAATTATATTCGCATATGTTCCCTTACCTATAAAAATCTATCTAGCAACAAGTTATTTTCTCCTCGTATGTTAAACACGTTGACCACATAAATCGAGCAGCCGTTCGAATTCACTAAACTGCCGAAATATTATTTAATTCCGGCCTGACCCGTACTCAGAATTTTCCAGGGTTCGCCGCGGTTTGTTTACCTTTTGCGCGTGAGTGCTCGCATTCCAGCGGCAATATACTCTCCGCGCAAAGTCTGTATATACGGCTGACTCGAATATTTTTCGACGCGCGCGTTCACAATATACGCCACGCGAACCGCACTATATCGCTTTATCGCTAGTTTTTCATTTAATCCCCACAACTCTGTGAGTTTTTCCGGAGGGCGCCAATTATATGTAACGGGGTTTTAATCGGTGAAACCCGCGGTACATACCAATATCGATGGTGAGAGCATGAACGAGTGGGGAAAAGGGAAAAAGCCAGAAACTACACAGAAGCTATAAAAAACATACATATATTCAACAAGGGGAAGGGAAACAATCACGCACTTCACACGGAGTGTGCGTCCTCGCAGGCGTGTCGCGAAATAGAGAGAGAGAAAGAATATCCCGGGAAGAGAGAGAGATATAACTGCTGACTCACCTTAACCCTGGCACTCGACAGCGATCGCCGCACAATAAGTAATTATCCCCAGACAATCCCTGGGGACAGCGGCGGCTGGCTCGAAGGTATATTGGGCGGTCGTCGCAATTGCACCCGTCGCTTTCCGTTGTAATAATATCGCGTCCGTCTCTACTAGCTGCCTAAACGTCTCTACCTTCTCCCGAAAAACTATCGTAGCTCGCGCCCCTGCGCGCCCCCTACTTATACTCTCTCTCTCTTTCTCTCTATGCGGCTCGCAATTCTCTCTCTCCCTTTACAGCGTTGACACCTGTAACATCTAGAAACGGTTAGTACAGGTTCTAAGTGTGTGTGTGTATATGTGTGTGGGAGAGAGCATGTGACAGGGTATGTGAAATTACCCGTCACAATGCAAATTTTTGTACGTGATGCACACGTGCAATGTAATTTTTGAAAGCAGATACGAAAACATCTCGGAAAAACCTATCGATTGGTATATAATTTATTGTTACATCATTAACCGTTACGCCGCATACGCTTCCCGACTTTGGAAATTAATATCTCAACATCTACTGGACCGAATTGGATGATTTTTTTTAAAAAGAGCGTCTTTCCGAGTATTATTTTCCTATACTTTCCGGGTTTCCTTCACTCGCAAGTCCCGCTTCACAGGCTTATTTGTTTAAAAACCAAAATTCTCAAACTTTTTAAAACCGCTCAAAAAGTTATTAAAAAGTGAAAAATGGTTGATATAGCAATTATATATGATAGTTTAAGGGTCCGAGAAGGTGTAAAAGCGAGGGTGCAAAACAATATTCATAACTTTGAGCCTGGCACAAAATTAAACAAAGGTCTTTTTTTCCAGGTAGGTTACTGAACAATTGCATTATGCAAAAACTGTCAGTCCTATCTTAATCGGCTTTGTTTGTATTTTAGTTAAATTAGCGGCTCTCGTTTTGTATTGCAGTCAAGTACTTTTCTCTAAATTTATGGCGTGATTGGGTTATTTTTTAATTGTTAAATAAATAATTTAAAATTACCTTGTTTTTTACCTACTTTTTTGCACTTTCGAGCATTTTGCAGCGAACATTTCAAATCTACGGATATCGGGCCTACCCTATCTTGTAGAAAATTTCATAAGGAACAAATTTATAAGTATACATTTTTTCTCTAAAATGCATACTTACCGAGTTATATGCGATTGTTTCCGGGAAAAAATGCGAGTTTCGCATTTTTTTTCACTTTTTCGTTGTTTATGCAAATAGCACACCTTTTCAAGCTGTCGCACCTCGATATTTTCAATAGGTATACTATTCCCGAGCGATTCCAATAGTTATCTAAGTTACGTCACGTTAGAGCCATATTTGAAAGATTTCGTCGTAATTCTCCTGGCCTACACACACACACACACACACACACACACTCACACACACACACACACTCGCACACACACACACACGCACACACACAGACACAGATACACACACACACACACACACACGCACGCACGCACATACGCATACAACGGACATTTTTCGGGAGTAACTTATTCGAACTCCCTAAGTCATATAGTATGTTTTTACATTAAAAAGTGACAACACAATTCTTTTTTTAAAACAATGCTTTCTCTTTCAGAAAACAAAAATAGTACTTCGAAAAAATGGCAAGGCTCGTCTTTCAAAACATTTCTGTTCACATACACGTCGAAACAGCGACAGCTTTCTCTTAAGTATATAGTTATATTGTAGACTTATTAGAGGAAAGCATGCTGAAGATTTTCCCGAGATGAAGAAGTGTATAAGTGGGGAGTGAAAAATTGCTTTGATGTGATTTGAGTTGAAAGAAATGGGTATAGGTAGATATAGAATCAGTTATGAAGGAAGATGGTTGCGCGACTTCCTCGGCTCTCAAGGATTTTAGTGATTTCAAAACTGCAATAAATAATTTTTTAAAGAGGCTCACTAAGCTTCACTTACTAAAGTAAGTAATAGAGAATGTAATTTTCATAAAGTGCTTCAAAAGAAAAATTTATTATGAGAAAATCCATGTTTTTGCATATATTTTAATATTTCTTTTTTTCTAAATTTATAAAATCCCTATGTTCTCTTTGATGGATATTCAGTAGTATAATATATAATATAAATATATAAGTTTTTATTTGGCTGGACGGAGATACGGAGCCCCAACCTCCCGGCGTAAACGTCACTTTCTGTTTAAACGGTGATATCTTGGAAACATATAAGGAAATGTCATTGAAAAATTTTGTGATTATTAGTAACATATACACTGAGCAAACCATGGGCGAAAATAATCCCCGCGGTATAAGAAGGCATAATCTACATCGCGCGTGGTCTAAAAATATCCCCACTGTAAGACAGTGGTTGGATGCAATGACTACGGCGGTGTCGAATTTCCCCCACCACATAACAACGCATGTTTACGATCACGCGCGGCAGCAAAAGTCGCTCATCCGTGGTGCGAAATTCGCCCCACAAGCCAGAACTTGTATTTAAGCTCCACGAATGGCATTGTGAGCTGCTCACCGTGGTGCGAAATTTGCCTCACAAGTCGTTAGTGTGATTTTAATAATTATTTTTTCTCATTTGCAAACTTTTTAATGCTAACATTTATTGTACATTATATTTGCTAAATTACTTGTAATATATGGATTCGTATATTCATTAATATAACTTTTTAATATTAAAAAATAACATTGAAATACATTTTCTGTAGACAGTATGTTCCGGTTATTTAGGCCTTTGGGGGGGATTTGAATTGCGTGCCGTAGCTCGCCAATCGCCGCGTATTACAATCGGCCGAGTAGTTGCGCGCACTGCCGCTTATCGGCCAAGCGGATGCGAGCGCCGCGAGATCGGAGGTTCTCGCGCGCCTTATGCACGTGGGGGGTCAGTTCCGTTCTCTCTCCCGCAGAGACCGGTCGATTTTCCTGGCGTGATTCAAGGCAGCGCATCAAACCCGATTTTGGATATTTCAATATTGTACGAGAAGCTCGGCACGTACGTCCTTATCAGGACGGTCGACTTCTCCCTTCGTAAATTGTCTGCGTCGCGCGCGCGTGTGTGTGTGTGTGTGTGTGTGTGTGTGTGTGTGTGTGTGTGTGTGTGTGTGTGTTAGGTGTGACGGAGGATCGGGAAGGTCCGGCCACGTGCGAGCTCCCTCGACGTGCCGACTTCCACACGGCGATCACCTACGCGGCAGGGCCAAAGGGTCTGCCCGTGGTCCAGGTACGGTTCCCTCGAGACGTCGAGGCGCCCTGCGACCAAGAAGGTGCATCCCATACACGTGCAGCAGGACATTACGTCGCGCTGTCCACGTTTCTACCGTCTAGCCTTTAAGGTAAGAGAGCTCTCTTGCGCGCGTAACTGGTACCTCGCGGCGTTAGGGTATTTGCGTTATCACCTTCTGTCTCTCCCTTCTTTTGTTCCTATCTTAGAATCTCTTTTGGTATGTATAATTTCCTCTTTAGTAAATAAATCATTCGCTTGCCCCGGCTTTTCCCCTGCCTCGTGGGAGTTTTTACACCGAGGCAAGTTGTCTTATTTCCCGCGAAAAATTGTGTCTTTATTGATCTACCCGGCCTTCCCTCACTCATTCATTCATATATATGTATATATATATACATTTATTTTTTCTAATTATCAGCAAATAACTTGTATAATGTAACCGGTATATACTTCAAATTGTGTGTCATAGTTTATTAGGCTCAAAGAAGAAGGAGAAAAATATATTCATGGCCTTAGATAATCTTATTTCAATTTTATCAAAAAAAGTCTTATACACAAAATAGAATATATGTGTACCTATATATGTATACCTATATATGTCAAATGGTTCAATCACCTCTAAACTTAAAAGGGAGTGATTAATCAATTGAAACATTTAATTTTTCACTTTGTTTTTATTGTATGTTGAGGTGAAACTAACTTACATACAGAATTTGAAGTCTTTAAATCTTATATGTTATGGAAAAGTCATTTTATGGTAATTCTAGTTTCACCAACACTTGGATTTTGAAATTTCATGTATACTTTTTTACTCGATAGAGTAACCAAGGGTCTTCTACTTCCAAGCAAGTTTTTATTATATGTTGAAGTGGAACTAACTTACATACAGAGTTTGAAATTTCAAACTCTGCTGGTGCCAGAGAAATGCTACTTTAAAGAAAATTTTAAGTTTCCGTTACCTCAACTTGAACAATTATTTTTTGGGTTAAACCAATTTGTACAGTCTTCATTAAAACTATTGACTTAATATGGCTTATTTAAGTTGATTAAAGTGAACAATTAAATGTTTCAATTGATTAATCACTCTCTTTTAAGTTTAGAGCTGATTGAACCATTTGACATATATAGGTATAGATATATAGGTACACATATATTCTATTTTGTGTATAAGACTTTTTTTGATAAAATTGAAATAAGATTATCTAAGGCCTTGGAAATATTTTTCTTCTTCTACTTTGATCCTAATAAACTATGACACACAATTTGGAGTGTCAAAGTATTTAATTTTCAGATATGACTTATTGCTGGAATTACTCCGACTGAGGTGATCCACGAGTGTCATCATTTTTTTGGGTGAACAAGTTTTTACAGTTTTCATTAGAACTGTTAAGTAAATAAGGCTTATTTTATATGTTTGAAGTACAATATTACATGATTTAATCAAATAATAACTCTGCTGAAAGTTTTACAACAGATTTAACAGTTTTACATATAGGATACCTATGTGTTATTTTGTGAATAAGATTTTTTTTTACAAAATGGAAAAAAGATTATCTAAGACTTTGGAAGTATTTTTTTCTTCTTCTTTAGGCCTAATAAACTATGACACTAAATTTTAAGTGTCTAGGTCTTTTAGTTTCTTAGATATGACTTTTTGGTGGAATTACTTCGACTGAGGTGATCAGCGAGTGTCATAATTCTTTTTAGGTAAAAAGTAATCTCTAAGGATTTGATGGTTATTACAGTATAGTAGAACTACAAAATAGGCGTTCCTATATATATTATATATAGGAATAATAAAAAGAATAAACAGAAGATATTATTCTTTATTTAAGATTTATATATATATATATATATATATATATATATATATATATATATATATATATATATATATATATATATATATATATATATATATATATATGGGTGGTTCTCTGACAAATCGTGCGCGAAAAAAAATGAATTTTCCAAAAATATTTTTTTTATGTTTCTATAGTATGTATGAGTATCCCTGAATTTTCAGATTTTTTCCATCATTATTTTCCGAGTTACAGAGGGTCAAACTTGGCCATCTAAGCATTTTTTGCATTTTTTGGCCATACAAATTAATTTATAACTCCTCAGGGAAACATTTTTCACAAAATACGTATACATACTTTTGTTTGTAAAATTTTCTGTAGTTTGCATTAAAAATACTTGCAAAGTCATATATACATGTTATAACTATCTTATATGCCAATTAAACCTTAAAATGCTAAAAATTAAGATAATCATCAATTCATGCTAAAAATCTATGATTTTAATCAATTTTAGCATGAATTGATGATTATCTTAATTTTTAGACTAAGATACAGGCTCCCCTCCATTCTGGGACCTATACTGGGACTTTTGCACTATAAAAAGGTATCTCCATGAATTTTTTGGTGGTCGAGGCTTTGATCGAACTCTCAGAATCAGCATTTTAAGGTTTAATTGGCATATAAGATAGTTATAACATGTATATATGACTTTGCAAGTATTTTTAATGCAAACTACAGAAAATTTTACAAAAAAAAGTATGTATACGTTTTTTGTGAAAAATGCTTCCCTGAGGAGTTATAAATTAATTTGTATGGCCAAAAAATGCAAAAAATGCTTAGATGGCCAAGTTTGACCCTCTGTAAAATAATGATGGAAAAAATCTGAAAAAATTCAGGGATACTCATACATACTATAGGAACATAAAAAAAATATTTTTGGAAAATCCATTTTTTTTCGCGCACGATTTGTCAGAGAACCACCCATATATATATATATATATATATATATATAATTCTTTATTTAAGATTTATATATATATATAGAATAATATCTTCTGTTTCTTCTAAAATAGCGGAGTGGTATTTTATTATTTTATAAAGAATAATTTCTTGGCTTTATTCTTTTGTAAAGAATAAAATTCATCATTTACTCTTTTAAAAGAATAAAAACTGAACTTTATTCTTTACAAAAGAATAAATTGTACAATTTAATCTTTCAAAGCTTTGTCAAATTCTCTAAAGAATAAAATCACACTTTTATACTTTTCTAAAAGAATGAAATGCTATTTTTATTCTTCCTAACGTCAAGTTTTATTCTTTTAGGTTTAGAGTGTATATATATTTACTTTTCAAAAGGTAGAGTATAAATCTTTATTTTTATGTATAAATAGAGGTTTTTAATCTTTTGAAAAATCTAAGTTCTGAATGTACTTTAAAAACTCTTTTCAAAAGAGTAAATTTCTCAAATTACTCTTTTAAAAGGTTACATAGTATTTTCGACTATTGTACAGTAATGAATTAAAAAATAAATAATGTGTTATAATTACATTTTTGACGACGATTTTTACGTTTTTAGTTTAAGCATATATCTGATTACTTAGAAATTTAAATCATATAATTATTATAATAATATATAATAAGTAAATTTTTAGTTGTGGGGAAGTTTTTACACCACATGTGAGCGTAAACATACAACGCTGGTTTGTGGAACGAATTTTGCACCACCTGTGAGAGGGAAACGTACAACACTGGCTTGTGGGGCGAATTTCACACCACAGTGAGCGACTTTCAATGTCACGCGTGGACATAAACACGCATTGCTAGCCGTGGGGCGAATTTCGCACCACAGTGAGAGACTTTCGCTGCCACGCATGGACATAAACAAACGTAGTTAGATTGTGAGGCGAATGTCTCACCACGCAGGGTGGCGCTCGCAGCCACGCATGACCGTAAACATCCAATGTCCCTCTACAGTGAAGATTTTGCACCACAAGTGAGAGTTAATAATGCCCATGGTTTTCTCAGTGTAGAAGAATGTGCATTAAATTTTTTTAATTTTTATCTTTTTTTTTAAATCTTTTCAACTATAACAGGAGTGAATCGGCAGCTTATTATCTGGTTTTCCAACTAAGTAGGGTTGTACTACCTCTTAACCCGTATGTTTGTCTAGATCATAAGGTGTTTGATTTTCAAAGATATTTGAGGTTATGTATTTTTTAAAAATGTATTTGACTGCTAGTATCTCGTCCATGGCTCTGTTGTTTTTGACCAAACACAGCTCTTTTGTTTTTGTTTTTTTTTTATGAAGATTCAAAATCAAAAATAATTGTAAAGATTAGTCAATTATTTTTTGGTTTTACAACGACTTTTCTAATTTGCGATATTTGAAAATCGACAATTTAATTTATGCACATAATCTTATAATGTATGTCCTAATGGAAATGACAAATATGAGAAACTGTTAAAATCTGAGAAGAAAATGTGAGAAACTGTTAAAAACTGAGAAGAAAATGTGAGAAACTGTGAAAAAGTTGTGAAATCACGTACTTTTCGAACGTCTGTTGTAAACAAATATGAACATGTTTGATTATGTGATTAGAAATGTCGAGAAGAATGTTTCGAAAACGTTTTATGAATTAAGCCTTCTCAATTTCTGATAATAAAATCATTTTGTGAAAACAATCGAAATATCTCGCTACTACACTCGATGTGAACATGTATCAATATATCGACGTATTGACGTTTGCTTACATAAGTTAATTTAATTTAAATAATTTTCATAAATTACGTTAGGAGAAAAAATCCCCCTTCTAACGATTATTACCTAGCGATGCTATTTTGCAATACGGGGAAGAAATATTTATTTAAAATAGATTATATCTTGAATACTAACTATAGCATTTTAAATTGTAATCATAATATACTTATTTATAATAATTAGGTTACTAATAAACAATAGTGAGTTACATTAATATAATAGATCAAATAATTTCATATATATATATATATATATATATGAATTATTCATTAAATTTAAGGAATATAAGTGCTAATTCATTGGTAGTGGTTTTATTTAATATCATTACTAAATTTTGTTTATATATACCGTTTAAATTCAGTATTATATTTGTAAAAAGTGTTAGAAGGATATTACATTGCTAAAAAATAATCTTATAGTCCGCGAATCCTTAAAAAATAAAAATATTAACGAATAAATATTAATGTATGTGCAAAAAACATGGTTTTTCTCAAAATTCTTTTAAGCACTTCGTGAGAACTATATTTTATATTACTCACTTTAGTAATAGCGCTTTCATAGTAGCGAGTGCGCTAGAAATTTTGAAACTCTGAACTAAACATGAAAAAAAGATAAAAATGCTCGACCACACCGAGTTCATAGTCTGGAGTAGAAAAAGACACCGTCTACACACGCGGTGCGAGGGTATACCTTATAAGTACGGGGGCGTACTCGTACGTGAACACACACCCGCTTCTTTCCTTGAGCTCCTGCGTGCGTTAAGCGGTCTTTTTAATCGACGTGTAGCTCATATTATCTGCCGCAGTAAAATTAATAGCGCCAGCGTTATTCCAGAGCTTGCAAACGCGCAATCATTTCATGACCCAATCTAAGAAACGCTTTCGAACATTAACGCATATATGCTTTCCGCCCGTACACTAGGTCTCATCTCGTGCACTCAGATAAATTAGCTCTAAATGTTAAATGATAGCCTCGCATACGAGTTTACGTTTGAATTGATCACGTGCGCTGATATACAATTCGTTCCGCGTCTTGCACCATTTGAAGCTAGAGTACGCCTAGCTGTACTTGCAAGCGCGGGCGGATGTTCAGCGATGTTCTCTTACACTAAAGTAAACTAGGCTGTGATTGCGAACGCGAGCGAACATTTGGTATCGCTTCGAGGCCAAGGAGATACTCAGCAGCTCCTTCGCGCGTGCATTTTGGTCGCGAGCATGAAGAGAAATTCAGTGGCGCTCCCGGATCCTCGGTTTCGCTGCCAGCGGTTCAGGCCTCGCGCACTGACCCGGCTTGGTTCAGGCCTCGCGCACTGGCGCGGCTTGGTTCAGGCCTCGCGCGCCAGCGTCTACGCTCGCGAATGAGCGGCTACCCTCGCTCGCGAACGGCCGCCTCGCGGGCCGGCCCCGGCAGTGTCACCAACACGCGAAATGTCCCCGCGAACATAAATCGAATGAACGCACCTGCTTTAGCGCACACTAACGTACTTGATCATCTGCTGACGGCTTGCAGTGATGTTTCTGCTGGAGTAAGCGGTTGGAGTTTCATCTTTGCTCACGTTGATTAGACAAGTTTAAGAAAAAACGCTGGCGCACGCGAAGCAAGCGGTCGTGCCTCTATATGCTCTCTCAGTGTTATTTTTTACTAGTGAAATACGTGTCTCTGAGTGTCCGTGTATCCGTTATCTCTTCCGTAACTTTTTCATTCTGTATTTTTTCTTTTCTTAACTCTTCTTCTTAGCTTTAATAATCGATCCTGCCCCCACTGCCTAACCTCAAAGAAGCAAGGGGGGGCGGCCCTCTCTTTCGCCAATCACTCCTGCCACTTCGCTCATGTCAAACACTTTTGCTGCCTCTAACTCCTCTTTTAACTTCACTATGACACACCAAACCCAGCCTTTTCAAGACTCTTCTTCTCTTTCTTCTAGCCCTCCTAACTCTTCTCCTTTAAATCCCGCCGCACACCCTCAATCCTACGTAAACAGCTCTCTGATTTGACTAATGTTACAGATCTTAACTACATGGACTAAACTCTGGCCTCCCTAAAAAGGCCTAGAGACTTTGCCGCTGCTGCCAACTCCTCTCCTGAAGAAGAACTCCCTTTTCAAGGATATCACCCTTCTAAAAAAGGGTCATTCGCCTTTCAACAAGCTCCTGTCAACTCTTCTTTATCACCTTCTACATCGATAACTCTTTCCTCCGCTTCTCTCATTACGGTCTCATTCGTCCTAGGATCCCTAGACTACGGTTCCATAGTCTTCCTCCCGCGTGACAAATCACTTCGCGACAAATTAGGGGTTGTGCAGTGCAGAGCCCTCAGAGCTTGCCTCGGCCTCCGTCTCTCTGCCTCCAATTGTATAGTATATGCAGAATCCTGTGAACTTGCCCTCTCTCTACAGCCCAAGAAACTAGCTTACAGATTCGTCCTTCGAGCTTTTGCTATTCAGAATAATCCTACATTAGAATCTCTAGAATTTCTTCTCACTATTCTCAATAATCGCAATATTCTTAACTTGCTTGAACTTCCCGTGTTCCGCGCAATTGCCCGCCTCAAAAGGTATCGTAATGTTATCCACTCCTCGAATGTTCTTCCATGTTTCACTTATTCCCTCGACTCCCAAATCTTTTCCCCCAGCGTCATACTCGACGAGAGCCGCACCATCAAACGCTCTCCCAATCCTGTCAAACTCTCCTTTCAAACCCTTCTCTCCTCCTCTATCACCTTCTACACAGACGGTTCCAAAACCAACATAGGCTCTTATGTTAGTTTAGCTATACACTCCCCCAATCTCAATCTCGATCTCCAATTTAGAATCTCCTCCCACGCTTCTATCACCTCAGCTCAAGCTCTCGCCATCCAACTAAATCTTGAGTGCATCGAAAATCACAGCATCCTCAAGTGCACCATCTTTACCGACTCCCTAAGCATTCTTCAAGCTATTTCTAATCTTCGCAATTACATCTCCTCTCCCATCACCTAAATTTTTAAAATCAAAAAACTTCTCGAAGCCACCTAGGAATTCCCAGTAACGAAAAAGCCGATCTTCTTGCGAAGCAACCCTCCAACGCTGGCACTACTCTCAACTTTCCCTTACCATATTCGGACTTCTTCCCCCTTAGTCAATCGCTTTTCCAATCCGCATTTAACAATTACCTCAACTATTACCGCACCAGTACTGGCTGCTTTTACTTTTCACACTACCGTTTTGACTCTCCAAAGCCTTGGTTTCGCTCTCAGACCCTAGATCACTCTTCCATTACCACCTTACGACATACCTATGTTCTTTTATATGTTAATGCATAGTGTGTGCGCGAAGGCGAAAGTGGCGCTCTAGTCAAGTTCAATATAGACTAGTATAATTTGAATCACGTAGTATGCATTAACACATATATATATATATATATATATATATATATATATATATATGTTAATGCATACTACGTGATTCAAATTATACTAGTCTATATTGAACTTGACTAGAGCGCCACTTTCGCCTTCGCGCACACACTATACTTCTCTTTTCAAGGATAAGACGCAAGCAGAAAAAAAATAATGTATCTACTTCACAGTGGAAACAATATACTCAAAAATATTCCACTAATACACATTCATTACCCGAACAAAATGGATACAAAAGATTTTCCTAAGTTATAGATTATTTCAAAAGTAAAATAGTAGTAGCTTTCTATCATGCTATCCAGTAGGGTACGAAGCCGCTGCGAGACGGGATAAGGTAAGCTGGGATGGTCTCATTCATCTATGCTAGGCCCGGTGGCCCCGTACCCTCCTAGGATAGCTACTTGTATCATTTGTCATTTAAAAAATCTGTTCAGTTCTCTTAATCATCAATTTACTTTATATATATTTACTTTATTTATATATAAATCTGTTGATCTTTAGTATTATCCTATTATTTTAAGCACTTTTGAACACAGTAACTATCCTTTAACTGTGACACTAATTGCGCTAGAATACATAGTCCTGATAAAATGTGTCTGCAATACTGGAGCTGGGTTTTGCTTGATAGAGAGATTGTCAGGTGCCAGGTGAACGCCCTTGACTACAGGTTTGAAGATGACTATATAGCTACTAGCAGGGACAAAATTGAGCTCCAGACTTCTAGATGAATTTCCGAAGCTCAAGTTTACAATTTTGCAAACCTTAAAACACTCGAACAGTAGATGAAGAGTCTCAACGGTGCTTCATGTGCTCATGATGACTGTATCTTCTGGCTGTCAGATGAGCCAAAAGCTTTATTGACAACCTTGCAGATAAGGAGGTTCTGTATATATATACATATATATATATATATATATATATATATATATATATATATATATATATATATATATAGGTATAATCCTTAACATTCCGCCCATCTATCTTCGCAGAAGATACAATAACTAATTCATAAATGAATTAGACAACCTTTAAACAAACTTTAAATTTTCTGAATGACTTTAAACAATATAGTTTCAAACTTTAAAATTTTCTGACTTTATACAATTCAATCAAGCTAATTATAATCAAACATCAACTGGCAACATAACTATCTTCGTAACTGAACGCTGTAGAGTGCCCTTGGCTGTGCGTAGAGTGACTACCCTGGTCAGACCATCATTATCAGGATGGAGCTGTATGACCTTTGCCATGGGCCACTGTGAAAGTGAAGTGAGCTCGTTGCGTATTAAAATTAAATCGCCCAGCTGTACATCACGCGTAGGAGACATCCACTTGTTTCGTCTCTGCAGCCCTTGCAGATATTCTTGAGACCAACGTCTCCAGTAACTCTGAAGCATCTGCTGTAATGGTTTCCAACGTTTGGCAGGTGGTATATTGTCCTGTAAACAATCAGCTTCTGGAAGAATAAATGAGTCGGTGAGAATCAAGAAATGCGCCGGAGTGAGCGACTGTAAATCAGCGGGATCGTCGGACATAGGACAAATTGGACGTGAATTGAGACAAGACTCAATCTGACATAACAACGTGAAGAACTCTTCGAACGACAATTTAGCCTCACCAATGACCCGCCGCAGATGGTATTTTGTGGACTTTACAGTCGCTTCCCAAATACCTCCAAAATGAGGGGCTCCAGGCAGATTGAACTTCCACTCAGTTCCTTCTCTAACCAAAACAGTAGCTAACTGCTGACAATAATTTGAAGCATGACTATACATCTTCTTAAACTCAGTATCAGCCCCAACAAACGTTGTGCCTTGATCGCTAAGTAGTAACTGACAATGAGCACACTTAGAAATAAAACGGCGAAAAGCTGCTAAAAAGGCCTCTGCCGAATAATTAGAAACTACTTCCAAATGTACAGCACGTGTACTTAGACAAATAAATAAGCAAATGTGACCCTTATATGATGATTGCCTTTTACCTGTCAAAATGCGTATGTGAAACGGGCCTGCGTAATCAACACCTGAGTGACTAAATGGACGACTAGGACGTGTCCTCTGAGCAGTTAAATTTCCCATTTGCTGATAGCTTTGAGTAGCTCTGTAACGAGCGCACGTTACGCAATTGTGTATAACTGCTTTAACCCGTTGTCTTCCTTTGATCAGCCAGTACTGGTTACGAAGTGTGGCCAGCGTGAGCTGCACACCACCATGCAGCGTTCTAATATGACAATCCTCGATAACTAACCTTGTGAAATGGCCCTGCAACGGCAAAATGGCTGGGTATTTCTGGTCAAAAGACAACAACGAGTTTTTTAAGCGTCCACCTACTAATAACAAATCATCCTTTATAAACGGATTTAAGCTGACCAGAGTCGATGAATTTGCTAATGTTTTACCCTGTTTCAATAATTCGATTTCTTTCGAAAAGCTAGAATTTTGTAATAAATATATACATACTAAACGTGCTCTGGCTATTTCTGATGCTGATACCACTACATTGCTGTTGTGAAATTGGACACTATACCAACTTTGTGCAAATATGGTCGCCTGAGTATCTCGTTTCAAAACTCCACGAATTCTATCTACTAATCTTAAAATATAAGCCATAACTCTGAAGAGTTTGTAGAGTGTGGAACATCTATCAAACAGTTACACAAACTCATCAACTACTCTACCATCTGAAGGTGCATTATTGACTGTGATCGATGCTACAAGCGCAGCTGAACTGCTCTCCACAGACCAGAGTCTCGTTGATTCATCACTGGCTTGAACTTGTAATAATGAGAAAGGCCATTTATCCTGCTCCAGTGACAACCAGTCGGGACCCTTCCACCAAATTTGTAAAGATTGCAGCTCAGCCGGCCGAACTCCTCGAGAAACTGCAGGATTGTCGTTCGTCCTAACATGCGACCAGCGAGCTTCAGGTACTAGAGTGTGGACGTCTGAACAACGATTGGCAGTAAATGGCGGCCATTTTGAAGGAGTGTCCTTGAACCAGTGTAATGCATCCAATGAATCAGACCATAAATAAACTTCTAACTTAGATTGATCGAACTGAGACAAAATCTTGTTTGCCAACTAAGCAAGCAGATAGCAATTCTAATTTTGGAATACTCAACGTTTTCAAAGGTGCTACTCTGGATTTAGCCTGTACTAATGCAACCTTTATGGCTAGATCCTTATCAACCATTCTCAAATACACTACTGCTCCATAAGCAGACTTTGACGCGTCAGCAAAACCATGAAGTTGCAAAGATACAACGTCAGGTGTATAGCCTAACCAACGAGGTATTTCAATTTCCTGAAGATCAATCAGCAGTGTATACCATTCTCTCCATTCATCTGCCTCAGTTACTGGTAACAAGTCGTCCCATCCCAACTACAAAATCCAAAGTTTCTGTAAAAATATCTTTGCTATGATAATTACTGGAGCCAACAAACCAAGTGGGTCAAAGAACTTTGCAACCTTTGAAAGCACGAGTTTTCTTGGCCACTGAATTACATCAACTGCAACCTCCATACTAAATTTGAATAAATCCACCATTGGCAACCAACGAAGACCTAATATACCAAATGACTCATTTTTAAAAATATGACTTAGTTAAGCAGCTAAAAGATCACTCGACAACTCCTCTAACAATGAAGCTTCATTTGCCATCCATTTACGCAGCGTAAAACCGCCCACCTTGGCCAATTCAACCACTTCTGCCTGTTTTTGACGAGCAGTTTCAATGCTGTGGCTTCCAGAGACAACATCGTCCATATAAACCTCTGACGACAAAACTTCAGAACCTAGAGAAAATTTTTCCCTTTCGTCAAGCGCCAGCTGCTTCATAATTCGACTTGCTAAGAATGTACTGGGACCTACACCATATGTTACTGTTTTTAACCTATATGATTCACATCAAACCGCCAATGAATCAGCTGCCAATTTTGGTCATCCTGGTGAACTCCAATCTGCCTGAACATTTTTTCTACATCTGAAATGAAAGCAAACCTATACTTGCGCCAAGCTGTAACAAGAATGGACAAATCGGGCAACAAATTGGAACCAACGTGCAAACTACTATTCAAACTATGACCAGCTCGAGTTTTCATAGAATCATTAAAAACAACCCTCATCTTAGTAGTTGAGCTGCTCTCCTTTAGTACACCATGATGAGGTAAGAAACAGCTGCGAGAAATATCAATGGCAGAATCTGAAATAAAAGACATATGACGAGGTATTTATGTACCTCGTCATCTGTATGGCCTAGGTCCAAATATTCTTGCATGAAATCATGATAAGCCTTCTCAAACTTTTTATCCTTTTGGAACCTTTCTTCTATCCTAGTCAACAATCTAAGTGCAGGCTGGTAGGTGTCACCCAGATCCGGTATATCATTGATTTTAAATGGCAATTTCACTTTATACCTTCCTTCTGCAGATCGACTGTGAGTGGACTGAAAGTGTTGCTCGCAGATCTGTGCATCTGATGATACAATTTTAGTAGTTGCAACCTCCTACAGCTTCCAGAATTGTTGCAGTAGCTCGCTGATCTCCAGCTCAGCTGTGCAGTGTAGAGCAGCTGGTGCCTTTAGCATGCGATGTTCTTCCGCATCAGATCCCCCAGAAATCATTCAGCCCAGCTGGGTCTGCGTTGCTATTGGCTCATTCTCCTTGCCCGTGATAGAACCTCGATGACTCCTGGTTGATTGTAGCACGGGTCAGCCAACTTCAAACCATGCAGATGGCCCCAAGTCGCCTCCTTGCCTCTGATGTTGGGTCTGTAACTACTCACTTTGGGCAGAGCGTATGCAGTGACATGGCAACTGAAAGTTGATTTAAAGTAAGATTTGATTGTAAAATCAGTTGAGCCTCTGCATCTAACCTGAGTCTTACTACCAATTCCGGTTACCAGCGCAGAAACTGTTTTTTTTTTAATTGCAATTTTTGACATAACGACTCAGATATAAATGAGGACTGTGCTCCTTGATCTACAATTGCTCTTACTAATACTTGTTCTCCCCTTTCATTGGCTACATATACCTATGCTGTTCCTAATAAGACTTGTTCTGGTTTCGACTGTACTACTCCCGAGTGATTATTTGAAACACTTGTTTCTGAAGAAACACTATTTTAAGGCCTTGAAGGATTTGAATTGTGGGCCGAATTACCATTGTTTGGAAGAGTGATATTTTCTTTCTTTTGTTGATGAACAAAGTGCAACATTGTATGGTGCTTGCTATTGCATTTTTTGCATCTATTTTTCGAAGAACAACTATCGATTAAATGACTGTCCAAACAATTGTAGCACAGTCTTTTGCTTTTTACGAAGGCATGCCGCTGAGACACTGGCAAAGCTTTAAACTGTTCACATTGTAAAATAAAATGAGGTTTATGACACATCGAGCATTTTTATTTCAATTGTCCACTACTTGCGGCTACATGAAAATTTTTTGAAACTGAAGAGAATTTGTTCGAACTTGACTTCGACTGACCATTGCAAAAACTAACTTTTGCTGTCCCTTGAGAACTATAAGCTCTACATCTATCAACCGCTTCTAAAGCTTCCAACGATCCTAATTTAGCCTTTCAAAAGGCTGTCAATTCTTCAAACTTGGGAGGTTCAACAGACTTTCCAATGGAAGGTTCCCACTCCTTGTGTGTTACCATATCAAGCTTGTTAACAGTCATGAAGACTAAAATGACATCCCATTGGGCAGTTGATATGCCGATTGCTTTAAGGATAAAAAAGGACCAGTTGTTCCATTTAATAGTCGCTTGAGCTCAGAAGCAGACTCAGCATGCATGTTTTATAAAGAAAACAATGAAGAGAGGTGTAAATGGACAAGCCACTTTTTATTTTCATAAAGATCGACTAATTCTGCCCAAGCCAAATCAAAATTACCTTCTTCAAAAGGATTATCCTTAACAACATTCAAGGCTTCACCTTCAAGACTAGTTTTTAGGTAGTGCAACTTTGAGATATCAGACAGATTGTGTGCTCCTAGCAGTGACTCGAACCATTTTTTGAATGAAGTCCAATCCTTGTAATCACCAGAGAATTTTGGAAGGTTAATTTTTGGCAATTTTGCTTCTGTTGTTTCTGCCTCATGTGTAATGTTAAGAGATCTTGAAGCTGACTGTACTGGTGGCAGAGTCAGCGTATTATAATGCTCTAAAAATTAACCTTTCCTTTCCAAGAATGTTTCTTCCGCAACTTCAATAAACTTATCAGTGAAATATTTATGCGTCAAGTCAACTGCTTTATCTGCTAAAACATTTTCATCAGCTAGCTGTATTTTTTCCTAAATGTTTTCAATGTTAGTAACTTGCGCTGTAGTCCCTTGATTTCCTTCTTTGTAAAATTCTCGTAAGATTGATCAATTTTGTAAAGCAAAGCGCTCTGTGATGTCACAAAACCTTCCATAACGAATTGACTAATATAACCTTATTTCAATACAATTAATTACAAGAACAGCCTATTTAACCCATTTCTTCACAAGCGGCCATTTTATAGTCGATTGGTTTTTTGCCTAAAAAATTGTCGAAAAAAAAATAATAATAACCAATAGCACTTTTCTAAAGTAAAATTGTCCGCTCTTTCCGATTCTGAAGTTAGAATTTTGAAATTTCCGTTGGAAAATTTCAAAATGGCGGTTTTAGGCAAAAAACCAATCGACTATAAAATGGCCGCTTGGGAAGAAATGGGTTAATTCGATGATAAGTAAAAGAACAGTCTATTTAATCATACGATAAGTGCAAGGACAGCCTATTTAATTCGATGATAAGTACAAGAACAGTCTATTTAATCATACGATAAATACAAGAACAGCCTATTTAATTCGATGATAAGTACAAGAACAGTCTATTTAATTCGATGAAGTTTCAATACGAGTATCCAACAGTTCTCATTGAACCAGCACAGAACTAAAAAATTCAAACTATTAGAATAAAATGTCGAATCGACAACCAATGGATTTTATCCAACCTTATAATAAAACTTAAATATTTAAGAGCTAATTATTTACAAATGTCCCTATATCAATAAGATTTACAGCAGTACTAAAGTGCGAGAACCAACTGATTTCAATAAAATCTTCTTATACAGCAAGTCCAAATAACCAAACAATCAATAAAACCAATCAACGAAGCTCTTTCGAGCTCTAAGACAATCAATAAAACCTATTTAGGCTTTCTAATTTAGCACTAAGCTAACAACTAAATTCAATCAACCAGCGAGGCCTAGTTTGACCTTGATATCAAGCAACGAAGCCTGTGACGGCATTGATATTTTCAACAAACAGCTATGCATTGAATAAATAAGACCTGTTTTGGTCTTGAAACAATCAATAAAGTAGACAGTACTAGTCACAATAACTAATATATAAGTAGTATCAACTAAGACAATCAGCGAAGTCTTGCTGGGCCTTGAAGTTTTCAAATTACAATAAAAGCAAATCAACAATTAAATCCAACTAATAATAAAAGCAAGCAGCGAAGCCCAGTCAAGCTTTGAAATAATTCAAATAAACAATTGGAAATAACTTACTGCATGTTGCTCTCTACTTAGTACATGTTTTTGGACGACTTAACCTTAAATTCCCACAAGCAATTCCACGATCATAAATTTAAGCTGGCTGAAGGACGCCAAACCACCAGCTGATCCAAGAAAAAATGCGAGTTTTGGACGACGGTTCACAGGTCGTAGTGAATTTGACGTTCGATTTGGCTATTTCGTCGGACACAGATATTCAAAGTGAATTTTATGAAGCGAACGAGTATAGGAGTAAGTTCATCGCCGCTAAATTACAGGTTGGTGAATATTTTGAACCAAGAGGAAGTGTATTGCCACCTAGAAGTATACCAGTCGCACATGTGGACCATAAAAAGACTTTTAAATTGCTAAAAATCGATCTAGTAAAATTTAGTGGAGATATTCGTGAATGGTTGCAGTTTTGCAGCTTGTTTAAAAAGATACATGAAGATTCGAATATTGTAAATGAAGACAAGTTCCAGTATCTAATTCAAGCCATGGTTCCCGACTTTCGCGCCGCTTATTTAGTAAGAAGTCATCCGTCAACCGTCAAATCGAAGTGTACATGTGCGAGCTTTTAAAACTAGTATTGCAAAACGCGTTAAAATTGACCAAAACTCTTCTTCTCGCGAGTTTATACGATAAGATCGAATCGCATTTAAGAGCGCTCGATTCTCTTGGCGTCACTGCAGACAAGTGCGCAGCGATGCTGTTTCTTTTTGTCATCTTTGCCTGAATACATTTTACGCGCATGGTAAAAAAGATCAGTGCATAATGCCAAGACGCAAAACAGTGAAAATTCGACGTCTCAGAGCAAGGATCGTTTGATGCAGCTTATCAAATTTTTAGAGGCTGAGGTGCAGAACGACCCGCGGGTTTCTATGGCGGTCAAGGGCTTCGATTTGAAGGCGGATAACGCGGATAGTAAACGGTTAGGGGGTCAAAAACGCTCTAAGAAAATAAAGATGTTGCAAGCGTGAAGGGAAAAATACGGTTCGTGTGTATTTTGCAATTCGAAAAATCACGACGTTGCTTTATGTGAAATTGCAAAAAAGATGAGTCTTTTGGAAAGACAAGAATCTGCGAAGAAAAAACTCGTGTATTTTAACTGTCTTAAAATCGGTCACAGGTTTAAACAGTGTCACGTAAAATTAAATTGTAGCTGGTGGACGTCATGTATACTTTTAATGTGCCCGAATATAGAGAAAAAAGATAGTAATAGTAAGTGTCAAATTAAACTGAAAGACTCCGAAAAAGCGAATAGTGATTGCAATATGGCAATATATCTTGTGATCCGGAAATCTTGATGCATACATTATGCGTGAAATTAAGAAATGGAAATAAAGAAATGTATGTTTGAGCTATTATTGATACCGAGTCCTAGAACTCTTACGTTACCAAAGAAGTGGTCGATTGTTTGGGTTACGGCCGATCGTTGACCAGGCGATGACGCATTCTTTTTTCAGCAAAAATCGGATACAGTGCGGCATAAGAATTATCGTATTCGTCTAAGCAATCTAGACAATAACTATCACTGCAATTTCATCGTGCTGGACGAAAGTATTATTTGCAAAAAGGTGCCGCTGATCAAGGAAGGAGAATGGATTCGAGAACTTAAGAAATTAACTATTGAAATAAGTGATATTCAGAATAAATGCGAGTCGATCTTTATGCTTATCGGCGCCGACGTCGCCGGTGAATTGTATACAGGCCAACTTGAAGTTCTCAAGTGCGAAGGTTTAGTCGCAATGAAAACATTCTTAGGCTGGATTGTTATGGGTAAGGTTCCCAAAACGGAAAGGAGAGTAAATGTCACGACGATTGCTATATCGTTGATTATAAAAAATGATACCATCACGGAATTATGGAGCCTAGATGTTTAGGGAATTCGAGATCCAGTCGAGGTTAAATCGCAAAAGGAACTTGATGTTAATATGCAAGAAATTTTTCTGAAGACTGTCAAATTTAATAAAGAAGGTCTATATGAAGTTAAATTGTCATGGTTGCAAAATCATCCTATTTTGCCAAGTAACAAACAGATGGCTTTTCGTAGATTTCAGTCCACTGTAAAACAATTAAAAGCTCGTAAAAGATTTACAAGTTTTCTTATTTGACATATTCTTCTACAGTTTTTGCGTGGATTCAAAGAGAATATAATTGGGGTACGTTTATTTGCAATCGCATCAAAGAAATATGTACACCTTACATCACCTTAAATTCACCATCGCGAGGCTGCACAGTGAAACAGCTTATTTTATTGAGATAGGGAGGGACCTGAAAATGAAATTAATCAAGAATTGCGAAAAACCGCGGTAAAAGAAAACGTGGCTTGTACCCTTGTTTCGTTGAATAATGACTCAGAAAATAAAAATTCATTATATACTAGATTTTCTAGTTTTAAAAAATTGTTTCGAGTATTTGCTTGGGTACGACGGTATTGTTTTAATTGCAAAAGAAAAACCAAGAAAGAACCACTTACTAAGGGCGATTTATGGTTAATATAAGTGCAAAGATCGCGTATTCCAATGATAAAGTTGATTTAAGCCGAATTTTTTATTGACCAAAATGATTCGCGCTTAAAGCATTTAAATGCGGTAAAAGGCAAAAATGGTTTAATTCGGTTAATTAAAATATTACTTTGCGTAACGATTTTCACAGTTTTAAATGCCCTATTTTACTACCCGGTAACAGTCACATAATTGATTTATTTATAAGAGAAAATCACGATAATTTAGCGTATGCCGGTAGTAATAAAGATGAATGCATTGCGTGAGGAGTTTTGGGTTTTGGTCTGTCGACAGGTTATTAGAAATATTATTAAAAAATACGTGAATTGTTGCAGATATGATGTCAAGTTTGTCGAAGCGGCTCGCGCACCACTGCCGTTAAATCATGTTAAACATGCGGCCGTATTTGAAGTTATAGGTATTGATTTCGCCGGGCCCGTTTATTTCAAAGGAAGACAGAAATCGTGGATATGCTGTTTTACGTGAGCGGTGTTTAGAGCAGTACATTTAGAATTGGTGACGTCACTTTCTACTGCTTCTGTTTTAATGGCGCTTAGGCGTTTGATTGCGTGACGAAGACAACCAAGCATAATCTACATCGACAACGGCAAAAATTTCGTTGCCTTATATAATATATTTCAAAATCTAGATTTTGAAAAATTGTCGAATGTTTTGGCTACGAAACAGATAGAATCAAAATTCAATCCTCCTACTGCAGCTTGGTGAGGTGGTTTTTTGAAACGCTTGATTAGTGTTTTGAAACGATTGTTGCGACATACACTTTAGAGATATTGCACAAACTATGAAGATATGACGACCACATTGTTAGATTGCGAAGCTGTTATTAATTCGCGACCGATTACTTTTATGTCCGAAAATAAGCAAGACCTTGTATCTCTTACGCCGTCAATGTTTTTACAGGAAATGAAAAAGATCGGTGTGATAGATCTTGACAAAATAAAGAAATGTAATTTCTCAATAAGGTACTAATATCGTACAACAAATGAAAGATGAATTAAGGCGTTGATTTCGTTGTGAATATTTAGGTGCATCAATTCATTGAAAGAGTAGTGCAAAAAATATAAACAACTTTCAAGTTGACGATATTGTATTAATTGAAAATGAAAATGTAAAGCGTTTAGATTGGCCTTTGGCACGCGAATAAGAGTTAATCTCCGAAAAAGATGGTAATGTTACAGTTTCAAGATTAACCACAGCTATCGGCAAATTAATAAAACCAATTCAAAGAGTTTTCCCGTTAGAATTGAAGTATGAAACGAGTGAGCCTGTAGTAGATGAAGTGATTGCCGAAAAATATAAAATGGTTCAGTGTCTAAACTATCAGAAGAATCTGAAAGTAGTGCTAGTGGTTGTGAAACAAACGATAAGAATGAAAACCATATACAATATAAAAATTAACGTGTGTATAAAAGTCGGATTTTTAAAAATAATTTATTATAATTTATACCTGGTGGATTCTCTAAGCTAACGGCGCTATATAAATATTGCTCTGAAGTGAGCAACATTCGCCCGATTGGTTGATTCTGCTCGGTTCTGACGGAATCGGCCAATAGAGATAATGCTGCTCATTTCATAGTGGTATTTATATATCGCTGTAAGCTTAGAGAATCCCACCCCTGTATGTCTTGTTTTGTATCACATTATGCTTCTAATATTTATGTACTTACTCACGTCATATATCCTTTTCTTCCATCATCTATTTTGTGTTTAAAGTTTATATGAATTGAGATGATACTTGTACAGACATCTCCATGGTGGAAGAATGTTTGATTATACGAGTATATGCTTGCATGTGAGTAGGAGTTGTGCAGTGGGAACGTCTATAGTGTACGCTAGCGTAAACGCGAAAATGAGCTGAATTTTTTACTGTGGCGACAAATGACTTAATTATTATCGTTAAGTGCATGACTATTATGCGATAACGCGAGCACGATCGAACGAGATGAACGAAGCAGCTTTCGTTGGACCTGAGAGCTCGTAGCGATTACTCGTGCTTTTTTTTATACGCTCGACTCACATATGTACTTTGCATTTTTTATACGTTTTTCACATTACAATATACTTTATATATATAATCATAGACTTGAATATTTATTTCACAATTATTGTTGTACCTGATCCTACCTAACAAAACAAATGCATTATAGAGGTATGGAAAATTACAATTTTATTAACCTGTATAAAAACTTAAAATATTTTTAATAAAAAATACATTGTATTATATTTCTCACACTACCAAAAAGAGTTTTTGTAATAAATATTTAGCCTAAATGCTTTAAACACCGAGAAAAATGATAAAAATGCTATTATTCCCTAACCTTACAATACATTGCATCATCAGTATAGAGTTTGCAAGGCTATTCACCTTATGGGAATTTAACATTACATTTGACGCTAGTGTTATTTATAAATCTTTTTGCATGATTTGTCAACTGAGTTCGTGCTGCACGAGACCAATAGAAGACGATATATTTGAACATATCGTCTTGGTCTCGAAAAAGTCTCGACATATAAGCTCTTCTCTTGGTCTTGAGGAGCCTTGTCTTGTCTTGGTCTTGTCTTGTCTTGAAGTCTTAGCTTTTTATTAACTTTTAGTTAATTTCTTAATATAAAAACCATAATGTTAGGAATGTCTCTAATAGCACTTTTATAGACGAGTGATATATTTTTGGTTTCTTCTTTAATATATTACATTTAGAGTGTCTCATGCACGCTTCAATCAAAAAAGTTTATATATTTTTCCCTCCTTTTTTTAAGTATATCGTCGATTAATAATTTTCAAATATCTATAAATCATTGATTGACCATTTTCAGTAATCATATGTAAAAAGTCTCATACACTTTTAATAAAATACCTCTTAAGGGGGCAAACCACCTTTAAATTGTCAAAAAATCGTTTTTTTTTTATTTACCTTATTTATAGGAAATTTCCCGTAGAATAAACTCCTGAAAGCCGTTTTAAGATATCATAATTCCTTTTAAAGTTCCAATATAAATACTGAGACAGCTTTTTTGCCGATTTTTTTGTTATATGTAATATTGGCGCATGTGCGAATTACGAGTAACGTGACATGTCATTACGTCACAAGATAAAGGTCGATAAATCAGATCGAATTTTTGACTAACCTTACCCGTACATTTTTGCTAGTTTTGACAGTTGGCTTTTATGTTTACAAACCACCTGTTAGTAAACAAAGCTAATATTTTTATTGTACTGAACTTATACAGTGTTTTAATTGCATTTGACAATTTGTGAATGTGTGTAAATCAGTGTAGTGAAAATGTCTTCTAAAAGAGATAAAAAAGGAAGATTTACAAAAGAAGCCAAGACTATCCACCAGCTCAACGAGGAAACTCCAAAATACAGCTAGTGCTAGAGACACCAGTGATACAACAAACAGAATCATTGACACTTCAATTTTATTTTCTAAACTTAGAAGTGTTCTGTGTTGTAATCGGTGCCATGGCAGTGTTCAATTAAGTGAATCTGGTGTGCAGGGTCTTGGTTTCAAAATAGATATTGTGAGCTCAAAGTGTGGTGAAATAGCAGCGATCAACTCCAGCAACAAAGTAGGAGCCAAAGGAAATGCATATGAAGTGAACAGAAGATCTGCGCTGTCTGCTCGTGCACTTGGACATGGACACGCTGGCCTTTCAACTTTTTGTAGGATTATGGACCTATGCAAGCCAGTTGCCCAATCGACTTTTGATTAAATAAATAAGCAGTTGAGTGAAGTGTGTGAAAGTGTCGCTCAAGAGTTTAGTATAATAAGTACAGTTTACTCAATTTATTAATTTTTGTGTTTTTTTTTTCATTTCAGGTTATTCAAGGAGGAGGAAGACTCATGGGACTCCACGCACCAGAAAATATTGATGTACACTGCTGCAGATGTTTGTCTGCTACGTTGAAAAGAAGAAAAAAGTAGATGCAATTGATAAGATGAGTATAAATTATATCTATTAGAACTTGTAAATTAATTGTTAAATAACTCTAAATGTTGTTTTTATCAATTTCAGCTTACTGTCCGTAAGATTCCAAGTGAACGCATGGACAGATTGGGCTCAAAATTTATGGAGATACTCATTATAGTAGTACTTTTCATATGAGCGTAGGGATTTTGATTTGAACGAGTAGAACATTTTTTACATCTATAAAAGTGATAAAATTATTAAAAAATAAGTGTTATATTGACAATGTTCATATAAAAAAATACTTCTACTCGTTCAAATCAAAATCCCTACGCTTATATGAAAAGTACTACTATAATGAGTATCTCCATAAATTTTTAGCCCAATCCATCCATGCGTAGACTTGGAATCTTACGGACAGTGCTTAAAGTCTTCGAAAACAGTCTGGTTTGCCATGGAGGCATAGAAGGTCCAACGAAGGTAAAAAAATATACAAATTGGTAGGATTTTATGTATACTTTGAGGAAAAAAAACCCTTATTAAAATAAATATCAAAATAAAAATTCTTAATTAATTTTTTTGTTTCAGATTTTAAAGGTGGTGTGCCCCCTTAAGTGTTAAAATCTCAAAGCATTACCATAATAATTTTTTTCATGTATTTGTATGACATATTTTAAATAGCTTTCAGATAAGAATTTTTATTAATTTCTTAGTAAACGAATTAAGACGCGATTTACAAATTATTTGCTTTGAAGATAAAGATTTTTCTTGGCCAGAAAAAGTCTTACAAATACACGAAAAAAAATGTTATGTTAATGCTTTCAGATTTTAAGACTTAAGAGGTAAAAGTGTATAAGACGTTTTGAATATGATTATTGAAAATTGTTAATCTACGATTTATAGAAAAAGGGGAAAAATATAAGCCTTTGTGATCGAAGAGTTTATGAAACACTTTAAATATGATCATTCAAAATTGTTAATCAGCGATATACTTAAAAAAACGGAGGGAAAAAATATAAACTTTTCCGATTGAAGAGTGTATGTGTCGGCAAAGCCGGGTTCTTCGTGTCTTTCGCGCGTAAGCTCTTGTCTCCCCTGACTTCCCCTCCACTCCACTCTCTACGCTTTGGCTGCCTGCGAGTCGATGATCGCAGTGGCAAGCGCTACTTCTACCCGATCTCTCCCGTGTGCCGGTCAACTCAACGTGTTCTTCGACAACCGTCTTCATAGTTGTCCGACTATCAGATTATTGTAAGAGATTATTCAGAGCACAGTTCACTTTTATATAATTTTGAATTATAGCAGAGTGCGCAGGGAACTGCTAAAATAGTTTTTTGTTTCTATTAAATATAAATTCAGTGTTTAAACTTATTTCATCTCCTCGACCATCCACAACTTCCCAGCAACACTAACAGATTGTCAGTTCAGCACGCGTGGAAGCCAGGACATCGGCAGGACACGAGGAGGTGAAAGAGTGCCACAGAGTTCCAGAGTCGTCAAGAGTAAGTTTTCTTATTATTTATACAGAGCGGTAAAAGTCTCTAAAGAGAATTTGTCTGGTGTATAAAACCTTCGCGAAACAAAAGTGATCCGACGAATAATTGTTTTCTTTTTTTTCTTCTTTTATGAATGTAATAATCGTGAGGTAAGTAAAACAGAGTGCGGTACACCAGTTCCGAGAAAAACAGAACGAATGAGGATTAAAACGGGCATAACTTTTAATCCGAACAACTTAAAACATGCTGCGACGACTCAAATTAAAGATCTTGTTATCAGTTTTTTCCTAAAATTATGTATAAATCTCCATTACTTGAACTACCGGAAGTAATGTACACCAAACTATGACATAAACCATTTAATATGCTAGGAAACTTGCACGATATTGAGAATGGAACAGTTTCTATATTTAGATATATTTACGTTTGCTATTTTTTCTGTATATTCTATTCGGAACAAAGATTAAAAAAAATTTAGGATTTGAAAAATCATCGAAAAGTAGAGTCTTGAAAAATGTTCAAAGATAGCCTGATTTTTGTTAAAATTTGACACATATGTGGTTGACTTTTCATTTTAATGATATGGTAAGTTACTGATCTTTTTTGCCTTGATTTCTAAAGTGTTAATTATTATTTTAAGAAATTTATTAAAAAAGTGCATAAATGCTCTTCAAAAACTGTAAAATCAAGATAGGAACCTTTAAATCTCAATGTCCAGTGCCTACCTTGATTCTTTTCATATTTGTCAACTTTTGAAAGGGTTACAAGAAGGAAAATTGAAACTTCGAAAATTTTGGAGCACCCTAATGTATACACATATTAGAGCCAACAAATTTAATTATAACTTCTATTCTAACTTTAAAAGATCGTGTGGTTGGACTTCATTTATGTATGCGATCGCCCCCACCCATATAGTAACGGCAAAATCGTGGTACGACTAGTCGGTTTGGGAGGGAGTACATGAGTGCAGGCCCCACCCATAATACGAGATCGTAGATCGGAATGTTGAGTCGCCGTGCGTATTAATATCCTTGTGTGTAAGAATAATAAAACTAAAGAGAAAATGTTTGTCAGGTTAAAACATAAATTCAGAGAAAATGGAGGGAAAGAGCCCGGACGAGACTGCAGAGACACAACCAGTGCAGTCGGATAATACGACCATTCAACAGAGTACAGAGACAACTGAAATACAGCAGAATACAAAGACATCTTCAGGTAAAAATTAATTTATCCAGAGGATAACTCAAAATTAAAATTATTCGAAGGTTAACGTATAACCAAAATTACACACGATAAAATATAGAATAGAATACAATTAGAGTATCAGATTATGGTTCCATCAGTATGTGATTATCCACCCCTATATGTATAACATGTACGACAACTGAAGCTCAAATATTAAATAAGAAAAATATTAGTTTACTAGCCTAATAAAATTTAAACAAGAGTTGTAATAATGAATGAATGAAGTTACAGAGATTATATAAATAAATAAAGATGTCTTCAGAATTATTAGATAAATAATAAAATTACAATTTACAGAGCACACTCGGTTACTACAGATACAGAGACTGCAGGCATGACCGAATTGAACAAGGTCATGAAAGAGTAAATGGCGGTCACGAAAAGTTTGGTGGCCCTGGTTGGAAAGGTCGACGACGGAATCCAGGAGCTGGGACGTCTTTTCAAAGAGGACGAGAATCAAGAGAAGGAGCGGATGAGCATCTGCAAGACCACTCTTGCAGAAATGAAGACGCTTTCAGAGAAACTTACAGAGATGTCCAGAGATTCAGAGGTAAATGATATATTACACTCTACCAAAATACACTCATTACATACGCAACAAACACAAAACAATCAAACAAAACAATCAGAGAGCAACTTAAATCTAAAATCACTAGAATAAATGAATAAATCTTTCTCAAAATTAAATAAAACTTTAGAATCAAACTTGCACAACAAAATTAACATTAATAGAGACTATAAATTAACAAGTAAAAGTAGCTTTGAAGTGTGGCTAGATTCATTAAATTCAGAATTAGCAGTGAATGATTTATCAGAGATATTTAATAATCCAGAGAAGTTCGTAAATGATAACACAGAGAATAATATAAAGTTAAAAAATCTAGTCAGAGACATCATGATAAATCATCTCGATGTGAACTATCATAAAAAGGTAATTAACATTAAAAAGCCAAATGAAATTTTGAACAAAATTAGAGAAGTAAGACGTATAGAATATAACACAATCCAAGCTACAGTTAAACAAAAACTATATAATATTAAAGTATCTAGCAAAGAGAAAATGATTGATTCTTGTGAAAAATTTGACAATATAATAAGAGAATACAAAAGTTGCAACACAACTGTGTCATTAACTGAAGAAGAGATTCGATCTGCTTTTTACCATGCGATGAGTGAAATAAGCACTGAGCTTAGATTCGCATGCCTAGTGAGAAGTCAGACGTATTCATAAATGACAAAAGAAGACATTGAAAAATTGTTTGTTGCAGTTAGAGTCACAGAGTAAACAACAACCAGAGGCAAGAGCAAATGTAGCACAGACTTCCAAAGCAAAACCAAAAGAGACCAGAGTAACAAAGTGCTACAGATGCAACAGGATGGGACATTGGTCGTTCGAATGTCCTCTGAGGCAGTATAACACCTTGATCTGATATCACTGCAATGAGATCATAGGACACAAGGGTAATCAGTGCCCCAGTTCAGAGGTATGAAAATGAAAATACTAATAGAAACAACAATAACACAAACACACAATACACAAAAGGTAGAGGTAAAGTAACATTCAGAGGAAAAGTTTTTAAAAATCAGAATAGGAACACACCATACAACAAAGAAAACAGACCAGCTAACAATGATTAAAACGCCAATGAAAATTTGGCTGGTAAGCAATCACCAACCCTCATAACAGATAAAATTATTAGTTTTATAAAAGATTCGGGAGCAACCGAACAAATATTTAATAAAAAGCATATTTCAGAGAAAGCCTAAAAAATTAATTTAAATCAGAGAATGCTTTAAAATAATTTAATTTAAAAGAATACTTTAAAACTAATTTAATTTCAGACAATACATTAAAAATTAATTTAATTTAGAGAATACTTTAAAAATAATTTAATTCCAGAGGATACATTAAAATTAATTTAATTTCAGACAATACATTAAAAATTAATTTAATTCAGAGAACACATCAAAATTACTCAGAGATAAAATCCTAAGAAAGACATAAGACACAACAATTTTCTTGGAGTCAGAATGTATATACATCTTTGTTTGTTACACAATCCCAGACGAGTGATTAGGAGACACGAAGGGAGGGAGTGGCGGCAAAGTCGGGTTCTTCGTGCCTTTCGCGCGTAATGCTTCGGCTAGACCTACGCTTTAACAGAGTTTCTATTTAACTTTGAAAGTGCAATAAAACTAATACAAGCACAGCTAGATAAATTTGGAAAAGTCCAAAGGATAGAGAATAATTTTCTGTATTTTTACACACTGGACAATATTTATTTACAGAAATAGGCTCGATGTTATTCAATGTTTAAAGTTAAATAGAGACTCTGTTAAAGCGTAGGTCTAGCCGAGGCATAAATGCGACTGGAGCTCTTGTCTCCCTTGACTTCCCCTCGCCGCGGCAAGAGCTACTTCTATACCCGATCTCTCCCGTGCGCCGGTCGACTCAACGTGTTCTTCAACAACCGTCTCCAAAGTTTTCCGACTATCAGATTATTATAAGAGATTACTCGGAGTACAGTTCACTTTTATATAATTTTGTATTAAAACTCGTAAATAGAAAACATACAATTAGTCCCAGCACAAGAAAACATTTTTTTATAGTGGAAGTAATACATTAAAAATAAAGTTTTAGCTTTTTTACGCTTTTTTACCAAATAGAATGAAGACTTGAAAGTTCAGTAAATTTATAATTAATTATTGTTTACCTAATATAGTACCTGATATAGTACCAAATGTATTTGATACATGAAAGATTTAAAGAATTTTAATAAATGTGATGCAAGGATGCAATACGTAATATATCAGAATTTTGTCTTGTTTTTACAAAAGCTCGATTTTCTCAGCTTCCAGTATGCTAAAGTTGATTTGCGTCAACAAATTCAGTGAATCATTTTGAATCTTTTTTTTTCAAATATTGTTTGATGTATTTCGAACAAAAGTTAGTATTTTTTTATGTACTTTTATTGAATTACTAATGACATATAATGATATTAACCTCTAATAAATCATGAAAATATGACTTTTATTTATGATTTTAATAGATTATATTTCTAAAAGTAAATTAATAGACTTAAAAGTATAATAAATGCTAACTTTTCTTCTTTTTGATGTCTAGAATAATGATAAATTTTTCAACGCAAACCATCTTTACAAAACCTACCTTATTCTGGTCTAAAAATGACTAATATTTGGAATCTAGGAGGATAAAAAATCTGAAAAATTCTGGAAAACATACTTTTTATATTACGAATATTAGGTAATTTTTTCAGATTTTTATCCTAGACAGAACAAAAATTTTGGAAAATCACCAGAAAGTCACTTTAATGCAATTAAACTTGCTGAAAGTTTATATGGTCATATTACCTATTCAGTGAAAAGATTGGAAACCCTTTATTGCAGATTCTTGGAAATATAAAGGGTTTGATGCAAATTAAGGTTTCTACTCCTTGATATGTATTCGGTTTTACTTACGAATATAATATTTACAATGTATATTTCAATTAGATGCTTCATGGAATCAAATCTGTTATACCCCGTTTAAAAATAAATTCATATGCTTAAATGATCATACATGATTATTCTTATATAATCACATACAGCTCCGATTTGCGGTATTTTGTTTGAATTCCCTATACTGTGTGGTAGAAAGACCAAAAACGACTGAATTTTAAATAAATACATCTTAAAATCTATATGATATAACGATCTGAACTTGTGCAGAAATGATCTTTGAGATAAATATTGCACAAAATTTTTGATGATAGTAAAGACTTTAGATTTTAGGGAATATCTACCTTGAATTGAAATTACTTAAAGTATTGAGATTATAAGGATATATCAGGCATATATTAATAACACTTTCAGCAAAAGATTATATACTTTAAAATTTAATGTTGTAGACTTTAGTATGATTTACAGAAGAAATAGTGAAAATCCAGACTAATATGACTTTGATCATTAATCATTTTATTACGGCTTATAAAATATATAAAAGTTGATATAAAAATCAAGCCCATTCAAGACGAGGCGACACAAGATGAGACTATCTACTTCAAGACCAAGACAAAATTGTCTATGTCAAGATTTCTTTAAGACCAAGAGAATATTTTAAAAAATATCGTCTCGTCTTAGTCTGGTGCAACTTTATTCAATATTTTTAGTAATAAACAAACATCTAAAGAAATTTTAAATAACTTATATACAACTTTAATAACGTGTCTTAAAATTTCTCTCTCTTTCTCAGCCAATCTCGACCGATTTGCAGTAGGCCAAGAAAATGCCCAACGATACGTTAGTGGATCAATTTGATAGTGTATGTAAACAAAGGAAATGTGCCGATAATTACGTGAACTAAATAATATTGTACTCAAATTTATAAGAATTTATACAATATAATTACATATTCAGAATAATAAAAATATTCAATTCCGCTACACCAGCAAGAGAAACTACGTACGCATGCATCACGCGCATAAAATCAGCTTCTAGTTAAATAAATTTTATACATTTAAGCAATAATTTGTTAACGAGAATTGTATAAATTAATCGCATATTTACTTTGAAATACTTTAAAAATATTTTAACGCGAAATATGTACATGTTTGTTTATACCGATTGTCAAGGTAACAATCAAAATATATTCGAGGTTATAATGGTAGGAGAGCAATTCTCTTTTTTCAGTAAAGAGAGAAATAATTTTAAAATATGCATTTGCGGGAAAAAAAATGCGGGAAAAAAGTGCTACTTTGTTGCGGTGTATAAGGTCTACTTCTATCCCGCAAACGCGGGAAAAAAGCAAATTTCCGGGAAAAAGTAGATTTGCAGGAATCATATGCCACTTTTGTCCCGCTATTAAGGTCAATAAAGTGGCCATTGTGGTTGAGTCGGTAATAATAACGAATATAAGTAATTATTGGCGCGCCTCTATATATATATATATCGATATACCTAACCCTTTTCCAGTCGCACTATTGAATAAAATTAACTTAAAAGGACTTTCCACATAATAGATTATATTAAAAATTTGTAGATACATGTAGAAAAATACACAGAATTTATTTCTAAAGGAATTAACGAGATCAAGATATTACTTAAGATAATATTGAAAAATTGGTTGGTTTTTGTACCGTTTTTAGTAACAAAAATGACTTTCCGCGGGATAAAATTAGATGAAAGAAATCAAGTACATCGATTAGATTATGTGTTATCGATTATATAAACTATTGGCCGTGGGTTTAAAGTTTTAGACTTGGCAATAAAAATTGAAAATCAACAAAGTTTGGGGTTTTTTGAATCTTTAAATACCTTCCACATGATAAATACTGATGGAACTTGGCTAATATATCAATTAAAATATTTCCGATGTAATGCACATTGTGTTTTTGGGATCTGGGCTTAACTTTAGAGGTAATCGAAATTATTTAACTGTTTTAGGTTATTTGTATACTATCCACATGATTAATTTTGCTAAAACTCCATACAATAGGTTCTTTAATAATTTAGAGTCTATTGACACGGGAATTGGTGGGTTCGCACTTATAAGATGTCTACAATACAAATTTCGTATTCAGTTGTCGTGTAGTAATTTTTTCATTTCTCACGCATGCCACACAAATAAAATCGTTTCGAGAAAAACGCGTTTAAAGTTTTTGTGCTCTGCAAGTACATGCATAGCTGTAAATATTACTCTAGGTCCATTTAAACATCGAATATCAATCTGTGTTGGATTTTTAAAGGAAGCAGGTGTAATAAATTAGTACAAGAGGCATATGTTTAAGTCCTTTATTCGTGCCCTCTCCAGTACTGCCAGACTTGAACTTACTGGCCGACTTGCTCTCTCCAGAGCTGCCAGACTCGAACTGACTGGCCGACTTGCCGTAAGCCTTAAAAGTATTATCAATGTTTTGAGTTTTGTATATGTAAATGTGAAAGTGTGTGTAACTTTAGCAGTAGATATATATGAGAATAATTCTCGGTACGCTATTAAAAAAATTATTTTTTCCATACATATTAATAATCTGTAACTTTGAAAATATATTCTACATGTAGATAGCTATTGATTTAGGGAATAAAAACAAATAACATTTTAAATCCGAGAAAGTAGAATGTATCCTTAAGGTAGTTGGGACATTGTTAATTGACCATTAGAAAAAAAATGATATAAAAAGCTTGTAAAGATTCTATAATTTAAATAATATAGCATATTAAAGAAGAATAGTTAATGAAATGGAAAAGCTACTATTACCCTTATCTATTTATGCAATAGAATTTTCTTTATTTTTCAATGAATTTTAATACTTCGGTGCTTTTTGTCTTCTTTAAACATTTGTCTATAAATCTGGTGAATTAAAAATGGACCAACTACCTTAAATTAGAATATAAAAGAAGAAAGAAAAGCAGGAAATGTTGAAGGAGTTGAGTGAGTGCATGTATACACTGTACAGGTCAGTGGTCGGGTACTGAGTGCAGTTTACATAGTAAAGTGATACAACAACACACGCGGAGACGAGTCATCAACCGGCGTCGGTGGCGGCTGCGGAGACTAGACGAGTCGAGGCGAGGCGAGGCGACGTACGGCGAGGAGAGGCGAGGAGGAGCGAAGAAAAGAGCTACAGTGGGTGTCCGGTGCAGATTTTCTGCCGTCGCCCTCCAGCTTGTTGCAGTTGCCACTGCAAATATGTTCGGCGTGTTATCAAGCATTCGCGAGCGCGCCAGTCAGAAGAAGGCTTTGCGCAATGTAGGTGTATAAGGTACCCTGCGATCTCGAGGGTGCAGATGCAGTGGGTGCGATCCCCCCCCCCCCCCTCTCTCTCTCTCTCTCGCTCTCTCTCTCTCTCTGCATAAAAATATATCTAATCAATACAATTGCATGTACATGTAGTTATAATAATTAAAATATCAGTCAATTTTATGTATTTGTTATCTTACATTAACGTTCACTTATTGCATTTCTTATTAAATAATATTATTCGCTGTATCAGTTCGTCAGTTTATAAAGTTTAAATATAATGAACTAGTCATCGTCAGATATCACAGAAACACGCATAAAATACTCCCTCCTCACCTTCAGATCTAACCAGTCCAGTTTTTTCCTGTAGGCGGTGATATGCTCATTACGCCTAACACCACATATGTATCTCACACATGAATTCTGTAAACGTTGTAGTCATGTCTGAAGCTCCCCGGACACGTCAAGAAGCACCACTGAGCAATAGTCTAAGTGAGGTAGTACCAGTGCACATGCCAGATGCTTCCTGAGTATCTCTGTGGTGCTTGAACGGAATAATTTTAAGCTATACAGAGCTCTATCTACTTTCCTACTGACCGCATTCAGTTGCGGCTTCCATGTTAACCTTCCGTCCATCACCACGTCAAGGTTGGTGACTGTATCGACAAAGGGAACGTGTACGCTGGTCTGTATCTCAATGCCTTGCAAGTCAAGGTTCTGAACCTGTTTGATGTTATGATCAGATCTGAAAATAATCGCTTTTGTCTTGCCGACATTGAGGCGCAGGCCAGCTGACGTTGCCCTGTTCGACACTGCTCGTGCTACAGCCGACATGCGACTGACACCATCACAAAGACCTTTCAGGGTCACTTGTATGTAGGTTTGCAGGTCGTCAGCGTAAAGTATGTGTTCTACACCATCTAAGTCTAGTGCGTCTTGTAAGTCGTTTATGTACAGGCTGAAAAGCAGGGGTCCCAGGACTGAGCCCTGTGGAACGCCAAGATTGGTGGTTAGCCAACCTGAATCCCCGTTTGTGTTTGTGACGACTTTCTGTCGTCTCCCCATAATATATGACTTAAGCCACAGGAGAACACTCCTGGAGAATCCCTGGAGAATGTGAGATGGTGTCGAATGCTTTGCTAAAATCAAACATCAACAAAATAGTCAATAGTTTTTTGTTGTTGTTAATGCCTGATCTTATGTCTGTCGCAAACTAGTCTACATCGGGTCCAAAGTATTATTTTCTCGCAAAAAGTCAATTATTTGGTCGCGTATTTGAAAAAAACATTGGCGCCCGAGAACAGGGACCTGAGGGAAAAAAACACGTAGAAGCAGCCTTAAATGACTCCGGAATGGGACGGGACGTTCACAGAAACGCGTATACATTCGCGTATTACAGACACGCAAAAATTGATAAATCGGTTAATTAAGATTGATGAGGAGAGATGGGGAACGATATTAAGTCTTGACGAGGAAGTACGAAATTTAAAAACAGAGAATGATAATTTAAAGAATAAAATTGCACATCAGCGTCAAGACATGCAAAATCTATGGAAGTCGTTAGATGAGACGATACAAGTTGTCAACAAATTAACGATAAAAACCGAAAAATTGAGTTGCCATCTGGGAATAGTTACAGGAAAAATGATAACAAAATTCGGGAAATTCGAAAAAATACAGCAGGAACAAGATGATAAGATCATTGAGCTCACGCGCCGTATAAATTCTTTAAAAATTGAATAAATTTAATGAAGGGAAAGGTCAATCCATTTTTTGCAAAACGAGCGAAAATTTAAATGATAGATGAAAAATTAGGTCATTAAAATTATAATTTCTGGCGGATATTTATATTAATAAAAATATATTATTTATAAAAATAAAATATTTTACAAGTATTTTTTTATTAATATTTTTTCTTATAAAAAAAAATACAAAATGCCGCAAAATAAAAGGTTATCGGGGGCGTTTATGACAGACATCGAGACGACAGCTCCCGTGGAGAGTCTCGATGATGAGCAACGTAAGCACCGCGATTGGGAAAAGGCAGTTTCCGAGGAATTAAAATGCCTAGATGAGAGACAGGACGAATTAGAAAGTAAAATTACTAATTTAGTTAAAACTCCGGATGGACTAGAGTCACCTCCTTTAAATACTTCACGTATTGAAGCGATAAATACCGATTTAGTTGCACGCATAAATGCACTGTCAGACTTGTTAAAAAAAACCCAAGACGCGAGCACCGCAGAAACGCAGCGGGGCGCGAAACTAGAAGCGGCCGTGAAAACCTTAGAAAATCGTGTCAAAATACTGGAAACGGAAAATGATAATTTAATAACGGAAAATACAGAGTTATATTCAAATTACGAGAAGTTGAGTAAACAATTTGAAGATAGTGATAGCGGGGGAGAATTGAAAAAATACTTAATCGCGAGATTAGATGAGGTATATGAGAAAAACGAACAGGCGGTTAAAAAACTCGAAAATTCGATCAACAAACACAATGCGGGGCGTGCCAGTTCGGCAGGGACCAGCGGAAGTGAAGCATCGAGAAAAATAAAATTAAATATACCTAAATTTAAGGGGTTACCCTCGGAAAGACCGATGAAATTTATATTTGAGTTAGAAAACTATTTTACATTAATACGGCCGGATGCCGATGAAACACTATGTGTAATTTCGCAGGCACTAATAGACGATGCTCATAACTGGTGGTACCTGCAGGAGGGCCAAATAAAAGATTACGACGATTTTTTAAACAAATTCAAAGAGAGGTACTGGAATTCGAATATGCGACGAGTGGCGAAAAGAAAAGTAGAGTTCGGGCAGTGGTATGCTTCAGCGTCCATGAATCGCGTAAATTACGCGATTTATATCCTGGGATTAACGAAAGAACTTGAACTCGAATTACCCGAGGAAGACCTGGTATTAAAAATCGGCGATCATTTTGAGAGGAGTATCAGGTTAGCTATAGCAGGGCAAAGGGTAAAAGATAAAAATAGTCTATTGAAAATACTAGCAGAATACGACAGCGATGATCAACGCACAAAAGGCGACCGCGCGCCCGTTAACACGGTAGAAACAAAAAAATTCACGAGTAACGCGCCGAGCCAATCCGCGGCTCCTGTTGCAAATACGGAAGGTAAAAAACCTTGGCAAACGAAAAATATAAGTGCCATGCAAAATGCGAAACCAACCGAAAGTCAAAGAACCGGGAATAATACGTATAAAAATCCTAAAAAATGGGAAAACAACCAAACCAATAAGTGGAGAGATAAGAAAGATCAATCGGACATAAACGTGTTCGATATAGATATCAGCGATGTTCGAACCCCGGGAAACGGGGATTAGTTGCGTCACGTAATTCGGATCTAGAAGTAAAAAATAGACGGGGCGCAACTGAGCACTTAAATGTAGCTTCTATAATAGAAGACCCGCGGGAAACATTATTATACGATGTAGAACCCGCTGGAGAAAATGCCGAAACCACGTGTTGTCCGGAAATCAGCATAAGCGTATACGGAAACGAAGTAAAAGCGTTAATCGACACGGGGAGTGAAGTCACGGCGATTTCAGAAGAATTTTATTACGCAAATATTGATAAACTTAAAGAATGCCCTACACTACCTATAAGTGGAAAAGTCATTAAAGGCGCGACGGGGGCAAAATCGGCGAGATTAAAGTTCCAAATACTGCTAACTATAACTATCGGAGGATTAGAGGCAAAATTAATAATTTTAGTAGTGCCAAAATTGGTAAAACCGTGTATCATCGGGTATGACTCAATAAAAGCGTTAAAAATGCTAATTGACACGGTAAATCAAAACTTATTATTTCAAGTAAATCAGAAAGACGGTGTTATCGCTTACACAGATAGGCGGTTCGCGTCGAACGAATATACGTCTCTGTGCATCGAGCATGCAAATGAGTACCTCGAAAATGAGGTAGATCTCAGGAATCACTTCGACGAGGACGATGGAAAAGGTACGGAATCCCGCGAAGAATCGTACGATATCTCAGTAGAAGAAATCGACGATAAAGTAAATTTATGTGAAAATCTAAATGAATCACAAAAAACAAAATTAAAAGAATTACTTGTAAAATATAAAAAAGTGTTCGAAAAAAAACCCGGTTTGCTAACTACCTATGAGCACGAGCTAATTTTGAAGGACGATACACCCTTCTATACTAAGCCCTATCCTATACCACTAGCATATCGCGAGCAGGTAAAAAAGGAAATAAACCGAATGTTGGAATTAGGAATTATTAGGCGCTCGACCAGCCCGTATATTAACCCAGTAGCCGTAGTTAAAAAAAAGGACGGTTCTGTGCGATTATGTTTAGACGCTCGAAAACTGAACGCGCGGCTTATTGATGATTACGAGGGGCCGCCAGGCGTTGAGGAGGTATTGCAAAGATGCGCGGGAAAGCCGATAACAAGTACCTCAGACTTCACGTGTAGTTATTGGCAGGTAAAGCTCGCGGAGTGGTGCAAAAAATATACGGCTTTTAAGTGTGATGATCACATTTATGAGCATAACGTGGTACCCTTTGGGATAAAAACTAGCGGATCAGCCTTAATTAGAGGATTAGATCAAACAACGTCAGATTTTGACGAATTTTTAGTATTGTTTGTGGACGACATGGTGATAAAATCAAAAAATTTCGAAACACACCTGTCGCACTTAGCTGCGCTGTATGAAAGACTCTTAGCCCATAATCTAAGATTAAATTTTAAAAAATCAAACTTTATGTGCGAGGAAATCGAATTTCTAGGCCACTTTATATCAGCACACGGAATCAGGCCGGATCCCGAGAAAATAAAAACAATAAAAAATTTTAAAAGACCCCGTAATGTAAAGGAGTTACAGAGTTTTCTGGGGTTTGTCAATTTTTACACTAAATTCGTAAAAAATTATTCGCACCACACAAAACCTTTGATTGAGCTGCTTAAAAAGGGTTCATTTTTTGATTGGACCGCAGTGCAACAAAGAGCTTTTAACAATATAATAGTACATTATGCATCAAGGGAGTAAAGTGGGCAATGTACGCACGGTGTGACGTTGCCGACCGAGCGAAGCGAGGTCGGCATTTCACACAGTGCATGCTTGCCTACTGTACTTCAGAGGTGCGTATACTACTTTTCACCACACCCCCGTAAAGAAATGACTGTACGCATCTCAGCAGGCCGTACAGTACCCCATGCTCTGCCTAGAAGTAAAGTGACTTGTGTACGCGCGACGCGCTGTTTTACCGCTCGAGACGCAGTCGAGAGCGGAAAAAGGCGCATCGCGCATGCGCAAGTCACTTTATTCCCTAGGCAGTCCATGCGGTACTGTACGGCCTGCTGAGAGGGCGTACAGTCAGCACTTTACGCGCAGTGTGGTGAAAAAGAAATTTTTGATGAAAACATTATCTTAAAATACGCAGACCCGAAACGGCCTTACATACTTTTCCACCGACTCTTCGGATTTTGCGTGCGCCGCGGCACTATCGCAATTAAATGACGAGGGTGAAGAAGAAGTCGTGTGTTTTGTAAGTAGAACTTTAAAAGGGAGCGAGGGCGCATACTTTACCACTGAGAAAGAAATGGTTGCATTAGTATGGGCATTAAAGAGATTGGACACGTTTTTACGGGGGGCAATAAATATTTACGTGAGGACAGATCATGAAGCTCTGGCCTTTTTAAAAACATGCAAGTACCGTAATGCCAGGTTACAAAGATGGAATTTAGCTATACAAGACTTTAATATCGACCCGGAATATATACCGGGCAAAGAAAACGTCGTCGCGGACTATCTAAGCCGCGTCACCGATTTAGAGCCGAACCGCGCGGAAAAAACTGAAATAATTATAGCCGCAGTGGTACAACAAAAGCCAAGCCCGGCGTTAATCAATTTGTGTAAAAATATGGATAAATTACAAAGAAGTGAGCCATACGCGTCTCAGATTATGGAGAAACTAAGGGCTGGGGACGCTAAAATAAAAAAGAAATTCGAAATTCGAGAAAATATATTATATAGAATTATGACTAATTGTGCAAAAATATATATACCAGAAGGGAACTTAAAACCACTTGTAACGGAGGTACACGTGATATATGGACATGTGGGGCCGCGAAAAGTATATAAAATAATTTTAGAGCATTTTTACTCACGAAATTTACGAAAAAGGGTAGCTGAAATACTAAAAACGTGTGATACATGCCAAAAAACTAAATATTTAACGCAGCGATATGACGAAATCACGCAACCTATATTAACTAATAAACCGCGAGAAATGTTATCGATAGACTTTTTTGGTCCCTTGCCCGTGTCGAGAGGTGGTGTAAAATACATTTTAACTACTATAGACGTATTCAGTAAATACGTAGTATTTTATCCTCTAAAAAAGGCGAACACGACAGCGGTAATTAGAAAATTAATGAATGATTACATACCAACTTATGGGAAACCGGAGGCAATAATATCAGACCATGGGACGCAGTTTACGAGCAAAAAATGGATTGATACATTAAAAAACGAGGGGATACAAATAATATATTCATCTATCAGACACCCTCAAAGTAACATAATCGAGCGTGTACACCGAGAATTGGCAAGGTTTTTACGCACTTTCGTAAAGGATAAACACGGCGGGTGGGCTCTGTATATTCAAAAAATTCAAAACATTATAAATGAAATCCCTCATGAAACGACGAACCAGCCACCTATCTTATTCCATATGGGCCATAAGCCAACAAGGATATGGGAAAAATATTTAAAAATACCAGAAGAGGACAACGATGTGTCCCGCGACAATAGAATATCACTAGCTCGCGACTATGCGCACAAATTCTTAAAGAATAGAGCAGCGAAACGGAATGCGAATAAAACACACTTTAAATTTAAAGACGGCGACAAAGTGTTAGTGAAAGCTTTAAACGTATCGGATGCGGAGAACGGCAAAATAGCAAAATTTTTTGATGTTTTTGAAGGGCCATTTATCGTGCAACAAGACGTGGGAATCGATACGTATTTACTTTACGACCCGGTATTAAAAAAAGAACGGGGAAAATTTCACTTGGCAAATTTAAAACCGTATTACAGTGAGTAAGTAATCAAAAGAAAAATCTATTATTGAAACAAAAAATTGACAAATTAGATAAACTAGAATAAACTTTTATAGTATAAACTTGTTTTTGTTCACACGAAAATAATCATAAATTGGGCAAGTGAAATTTGATACCGTTAGGGTATTCTCTCTCTGGCGCGGTCAAATAAAATTTTCAAATTTTTTGTCAAAAATTCAAACTTTTTTTGGGGGGCAGTAGGGAGAGAGAAACACACAATAGAATAGAACAGGCTTAAGAGTTTATAAATTTTAGATTTAAACAAATGTAAAAGAGCATAACATGTAATTAAGCGAAAAACAAAAACACATATGTAAAAACGAAATGTAATTATTTAAATAATGCAGAACAGAACATTATAAACAAAAAGAGGCACCGTGAAATTGGCCCAATACATAATTAAGGTATATGCATTATTAAAATAAATTAAGTAAACAAAGAGACACTTGAACCATAAAATAATAGAATACAATAATTCAATTAGTGCACGTATATATGGGACACCATCGTGTATACCCGTATACGTGCAAACATCAATTAAAACAAATTATAAAATTAAAAATAAAAGAGGCACCGTGAAATCGGCCCAAAGAAAAAAGAATATGGTTCAAAATACTCTAAGAAAGCAATGTAGCGAGAAAGAATAGAATTAAAAGGTAGATAGAGATAGGGACAAGAAGAGAGCCAAATCGAAGAAACATGCGATGTTTTCGGAGAAACACAAGCAGGGAGGACCGCAGGTCCGGTACGCGCATGGGAGAATTCAAACGTAAACAAGGAGCTGGCACGTGTGCGAAAATTCGGCAGAAGGGAGGGGAAAAGCCGAGGTGACGAGTCAAGGTGCAAGACAAAAGGACCTCACAGTCGATTTAGATCGAGCATCATGTGCGAAACCCGAAACGCGACCCGCGACGCAGCGACGAGTACCGAAAGGCACGTGCGATTCGGTATGTGCGATCAGGAGACGGTCGTGTGCGAAAGAGACCTAGCGCTGGGAAGCGGGTACCATAGGACGGTGCCATATAAAACGACACGCATCTCCTGCGTACGCTTTAAATGCGCAAGGAAGGGAGGATTCCAGCGAGCCGAGGGACCTGCTCGATGGAACCCACCCGGAGGGCCAAAAGAGGACAAGCGGCTGGGCCCGGACACAATGTCGAAGCAGAAGGGAACGCAGGTGGCCGGAGACATGGAGAAATCCATACGGAAACACCGAGGGTGGGTGTTTTTTGGAAGCGCGCAAGCTCGGCGACCCGGAGCTTCACCAAGGAAGCCCGAATTTTACGGACCCACTCCAACAGACATCGAACTGACACCCGACCCGGAACCAACGCAAGCCCTAAAGAAGGGCCGAAAGAGGAAAAGGGGAACAACGTATTTACTACCATCTCCCACTGCGCTAAGCGACATGGAGAAAATCGCAACGGCCCAAAGGGCCTTACCAAGTCTAAGCGACGGCGAGGAATACGAGCCCCGAGCCATAGACCAGCTAGAAGACAGTTCCTGGAAACTACAGGCACGCCAAAACATCATAGCGAGGTACGCAAAATTTAGCACAAAACGAGGAAAAAAAAAAAAAAAATCGGCTTTTCGGGCATTAAAAAATAAAAAACATGCGTAAAACAGGCAAAAGGCCAGGGAGGGACAGAGCGATGTACAGGAGGGAAGTTCAACCGATAATCCCGAGCAAAACCCAATCTCAATGGCACACGATATCGGAGGATCGGACGTCGACAAAGTATTAGCAGAGCTAGAGGCCCCATGCCAACACCTTCAATCGGACGCCCTGATGGAGGCCATCAACGACTTTGAAGAGTGGCTTCAACAAGTCGAAAATTAGGAATTTTATTTTTTTTAATTTTTAATTATTTGTTATTTCGATTATTGTTTCATGTTTTTTTTTATAGAATAAATAAAAACAGAATACGTTATCTGACGCGTTACTTTTGTATTAGGAGAGCGAGCCAGTAAAGGTATACGCCGCCTAGAAAACAAAATAAAATTTTCAAATTTGGTTTCCAAAATTGAAACTTTTATTGGGGGGCACTGAGACGGCCTGTACCTATACCCTTATTATCAAGAACGGTACCATTAATTATTATTGTTAATGTTAATATGATATTAACATTAGTAATTATTATAAGCAAAATAAATTAGTTAATACATTCAGGATATAAAAAAACGTAGTATTAATTAAAAGTTAGTTTTTTATAAGAAATCATTTAATTAATTATTTAATTATTGCGGAAATGATTCGGTTTGATATTTGTTAACTAAGATTATACGGCGGGGCCAACGTAATGGCTAAGAACGCGCGCGTGTGCATATGCACACACGAGCGCGCAGACATACGAAAGCGTGTTCAGCGAGGAGCAACGAATTCGCGAATATTGGAAGAGTGGGGATTCGCGAATATCGTGAGAAGGAGGACGGGAGCGAGAGAGATGGAGAGAGTGGGCTCGGGTATATATCGGCGACGCACAGCCGAGGAAGGACTGAGTTTTCTCTGACCTCTCAAGCCGTGGCTAGCCAGCGAGCAGGCCTCGCGCTCGGGATACTAGGGTTAACTCGGGCCGCTTCTTGTGGTGAACACACGGTGATGTGGCGAATCCTCGCCTATCTACCGCGTGTAATCTCTCTCTTTCGCTTCCCTCTATCGCAACTCCACTCCTCTTTAATTGTACTTTTACCCTCAATAAAAAACCAAGTTTCACACTAATAATTATAACTCATTTTTCCCCGCCTCCACCTATTATTCGGGTGCGCCGGACGTCCTTCAGTAGCCACTGCAGGGGGAAACGCGCTAACGAATTTCATAAAAGGCATAGCTCGGGGCGGCCAACGCGCTGCCCGAGACTACGTCTTCAGGGTTTTACCCGAGAAAAGCGCGCTGGTGCCTTTCTCGGGGTTTTGACTGCTTGCCCGGCGGAGAGCTAACGCGCCCTCCTGCTGGTTCGAGTTAGCATACCAAAACCCAAAGCACAGTTACACTTCTGCAGCTCCGACCTCGGCGGCTGCAGGAGCGTAACTATCAGGGAGAATTCCGGAAGAGGTTGTTTCTCGCGCACTTCTTCGGGTCCGTACGCGAACCGCGTGTAACAAAAACACAACTGGAAAACGAACTCTCCTACGTGGGAGTAGAAGAACGGCTTAAGTCCGTCACATTTTTTCGGCTTAAGTCCGTCCATTAAGAACGGCTTAAGTCCGTCCATTTTTTCAAGGACCTTAGAAAGGAAACTCAGTAGGGCAATTGGTCGGAAATCTGACACCGTAGATGGGACAGGCTTCTTCTTCAAAGGCACCAACTGAGCTCCCTTCCAAGTTCCCGGAAAAATGCCACTGGACAGAGAGGAGTTAAAGATCTTAACAATATGATCTCCCACAAACGGAAGAGCTTTAGCCACTATACTTTGGGGAATGCCGTCTTCCCCTCTGGCCTGTTATGAGAAGTGGGCAACAGCCAGGACCACGTCCGAGAAGCTGACCTCTCGGAAAACAAAGCCGTCATTACTGGCAGTGTTCAGGACGTTGTCAAGTTCTTCATCACCCTCATTTTAGGAGATCGACACCCCTGCAAAATGGGCATTGAGCTCTGCCGGTGAGAAAACATGAAGCTCCTCTCTTGTCTTTGGCAGAAGGCCCAGAGCCTTGAGCTCTTTCCAGATATCTTTCTTATTATCAATCGAATTATCATCAATTATTTTGATAACAATCAAAAATATGAGAGAGAAAGAGAGAGAGAGAGAGAAAGGGAGAGAGAGAGAGAGAGAGAGAGAAAGAGAGAAAGGGAGAGAGAGAGAGAGAGAGAGAGAGAGAGAGAGAGAGAGAGAGAGAGAGATAGATATAGATATACATTTTATTTTGATAACAATCAAAAATATGAGAGAGAGAGAGAGAGAGAGACAGAGAGAGAGAGAGAGAGCATAAAAATAAACTTGCGTATATAGTGAACTTACAATATTGTTCTTTGATTAAATATATTTTTATGCAAATTCGTGACACTTATAAACTAATAATTCGATTAATTGTTTATTTGTATCTTCATAGAACAAAATAGTAAGGGTAATAACGACAGTTTTGAGTTTATTTATAACATAATATAATAATATTAGCGATTATAATATAATAATAATAATAATAATATTAATATAAGCGACGTGAGCAAAATTACGCATATAAATTTGCATTAAATTTATTTTTCTCGAAGAGATAATCGTAAAGTGAGCTCTTAAAAGTTGAAAGAGACGTACATGATTTAATTTTAAGCGGAAGCGTATTCCAGAATTCTATTTCCGATATAAAAAAATGATTTTTGATTCGTTATGGTGTTACTACGGGGAATATTAAATGTTGACAAAGTAAGACGCAGAAATCGACGTTGCGTATCACTTACATCTTCGAATCACTTTCTTAAATAATTTGGTTTAGAGGTACTTACAATCCAATACATCATGGTACCAAGAGAATACTTTATGCGCACTGTTGGTGTGAGCCCAGTTTATGGTAGAACAAATGCATTCTTTCGATCATCAAAATCAACAAACCAAAATTTCTTTTACAGGTACTGTTAGGTAGTCTCCGAAACATTAATATCTAGATACATTAAATGTTAGCCCGTTTCTAATGGCCCAATCAACGACAGCAGATACGTCTCGATTTAATTCTTCGATTTTTTAATTTAACTCACCCGGTATACCTGTAAATTATCGGTGAATAACATACCTTTGGAATACCGTAGTATAGACAAGATAGAATTTATGAATAATAGAAAAAATATAGGCCAGGGGACTGAGCCCTGTAGCACACCGGAAGTACTTTCAACAACTTCGAACGAGACAGATATAGAAAGATATTCGAAGCGAAGGAAGGAGAAAAGAGGAGGGGGGGGCAGACATTCGCCGGCTACAAGAATGCACGGGAAACAGGTCGCAAGGCTGCCGACATTCCGAAATTTGCAACGCCCGGGCGCGCATAAGGTTCGGCTCGAGCAGGAAAAGACAGAACGAGACCGAATAATCGGACATACAAAACATATATTATTCCTGTCTCCAACTGCTGCTGCTTTTTACAATTTGAATTACTATTATCATCGCACCTTCAATTACATCGTACAATATAGTAGAAATGTTTATGTATAATATTGAATTTTAAATGAACACCAATTAGTATTGAAGATTGCGAAAAAATTAGTAATAAGTTATTATCTTCAAATAAAGAGCCTAAAAGAAAAACTATGGGTTATTTAATTAATTATTTAGTATCAGAGAACACCTCTCAGCGTTTCATATTGGGAGTTTGAAATAAGTTTCGCGGTCACAAAGATTGACCCTTATGAAAAAAATCTGCAGGAACCTCTGCAGGAAAGTCAGCAGCGAACTTGCAGAAATCCCTGCAAGATTCCCTGCAGAGTTTTCGTAGTCGTTTTCTGCAGGATTTCCTGTAGGCATTCCTGCAGAAATTTTTCGAGAATGGGAAATAATTGTTTATGTTCTAGAATTTAAAATTGTTAAAATCACTAAAATAGTTTAGGAAATGTGCCTTTGAAAGTAGTGCCATCCGGATGATAATACCGGCTGGAAATAAGCTTGAAAATTTAAAATTTTATTAAATTTGTTTATTACAAAATTTTAAAAATAAAAGTTAGAAGATTTAGTCTCTGAGTTTTGGTGTTATCATACGGACAGTACTGCCTATAAAGGCACATTTTCTAAATTATTTTAGTAATTTTAACAATTTTAAATTCTAGAACATTAACAATTTCCCATTCTAGAAAAATTCCTACAGGAATGCCAGCAAGAAATCCTGCAAGAAATGTGAACGAAAACTCTGCAGGGATTCCCGCAGGGATTTCTGTAGGTTTCCTGGAGGTCTTCTGCAAGAGTTCCTGCTAACTTTTCTGCAGGGGTTCCTGCAGGCTTTTTTCATAAGGGTTGGCAGACACAGCACGAGTTACAGAAAAGATTATAAATACTATATAAGAAGATCCTTTTTCTTAACATGTGCAATAAATAGGCCCTGTTCCATGCGTATAAAGCGAATGGGAAGTTGCTAATTTCGAGCGTAGTTGAGAAACCTGTGCCGAAATAGCTTCGGGAGGAATTGAACTCATTTCTTTTCTTATAAAAAATGTTCAAAATTTTCAAAAGAATGAAAATTTTCAAAAAAATCAAAATTTTCAAAAAAATTCCAAATTTAAAAAAAAAATAAAATTTGTCGAAAAAATTTATTTATTTATTTATTTATTTAACCAGAGTAATACATCGTAATACATGTTGTAGTTAATCTCCAGATATATTAATTATATCTGGAGTAACCCACATCCTATAGAGGTAGTCAGAGCTACCTGTACATAGGTCCGGTGTGTATAATAACTTAATAATTAACTTACAATCAAAGTAAAACTAAAAACTAACTTAAAACCTAAGTGTCCAAGTACATATTTGTCTTTGATAAAGTAACAGTGACTTGTTGATGTTTATAATATATTCGTACTTATCCATTTTTTTAATTTTTTCTTATTATAAATCTTTGATATGTCTAGTATTTTAAGATTTATATTAATTGTTGGTAAGCAGTTATAAACCTGTATTGCTCTAATGTGATTACTCTTATCACTTACAGCTTTTGAACATTTTGGTGGTATAATAAGTTTATTTCTGGTTTTGCTTTTAGACGTTAAGTATAAATTCTTGAGTTCATTATAATGATACGATACGCATTCATAAGCAAAAATTTGTTTTAAATTTAATGGGTTGTCCTGATTGAAACTATTTTTATTAACAATTTTTAGGATTCTATTCTGAGTCTTTTGAAGTAACTCCAGATTGTTTCTGTATGCACCACCCCAAGCTATATTTCCATAAGTAATTATACTATGAAAAAATGCATAGTATATTATCTTAAGTGTATCAGATTGCATGTATTTTGACATTTTGTAAAGTATAAATAATATATATTTTGTTTTCTTTATTATATATTCAATATGTCTGTCCCATTTTAGATTGTAATCAAATACAATACCTAGATATTTACAATATTCTACCCTACAAATTTTAGTACCCTGTATTTTTATGTTCATATCTTTAGGAACACTATCACAGTAATTGCCAAATGTTATGTAGGTTGTTTTATTTATATTTAAAGATAGTTTGTTCAGAGCTAACCAATTAGCTATTTCATCCAAGTACTTATTCATTTTATTTTCAACTTTTTCCCAGGTATCTTCAGATGCTATAATTGCTGTATCATCAGCATATGAGATAGTGCTGTCAGTTTTATTTATTAATAAATCATTAACGTAAATTATGAATAGAAGTGGTCCTAGTATAGTACCCTGGGGAACACCTGTGTCTATTGTTTCATATTGACTTTCTGTTATTCCAATTCTAACTTTTTGTCTCCTATTGTTTAGATAATTCATTATTAGTTTATGTGCTTTACCTCTTATACCATAATTATATAATTTATCTAATAAGATAGAATGGTTTACAGTATCAAACGCCTTAGCTAAGTCTAAGAATGTGATTGCTATTGGTTTGCTTTTGTCTAAATTGCTATATATTTCTTTCGTTATATAACTAAGAGCATCTTTAGTACCTTTATTTTTTACAAATCCATATTGATTGTGAGTTAATAGTTTAAATTTATCAAAAAATTCTTGTAATCTTACAAAAACAATTTTTTCTAGAACTTTTGCTATATTTGAGATTAAGGATATGGGCCTATAATTTGATATTTCCATTTTGTTTCCAGCTTTAAAGATAGGTACTACCTCAGCTGTTTTCAATGATTCAGGCCATATTGATTTTTCTAGACATATATTAAATATATGAGTTAATGCATTTACGATTAGATTTGATAGTATTTTCATAGCTTTTGTTGGGATTTTATCAACACCACCATTTTTTATTTTCATATTTTCAATTATTTGTAAAATTTCAAAATTATTAGTTGGTTTTATAAAAATAGAGTTGCAATTCATGGGTGGTAGTTTTAATATCTTACCCTGCGGAATATTAATTTTATTACTTAAATTCATTCCTATTTTGCAAAAATATGAGTTCATTTGATTGGCAATTTTTGTAGGGTCATCTATTATTTCATCGTTATTCATTATTATTTTATTAATTGTATTATTATTTTGCGATTTAGTACCCAGTTTACTTTTTATATGTTTCCATAGTTGTTTGGAATTATTGCTACTTTTTATTATTAAATTTCTTTCATGCTTAGTTTTAGCTTCTTTAATAATTTTATCAAGACTCTTTGTGTAATTCCTATATTCTAATTTTATTCTTTCGTTATTAGGTTCATTACGCATTTTGACATATAATTGTCCTTTTCTTTCACATGAGATCATTATAGCTTTAGTGATCCAATCCTTTCTTGGTTTATTCTTATTATTTTTTCCATTTTTGAACACATATTTAGATTTTTCTAAACAGTCTTGTATTTCAGTTATTAAAGTTGTTGTAGCTTCTTCAGGATCATGCATTGATTCAATTATATTCCAATTTTTCATAGCAGCTACTCTGCGTAGTTTAATGTAATCATACTTATAGCAAATATTTTCTTTATTTAATGTTTGTGAATTGTTTATTTTTATAAATAATCGATAATGATCTGTAAATGGTATTAAAAGTTTGAAGGATTTAGTGTCTAGAGATTTGGTTTTTATATATACGAGGGTAGTTCAATAAGTCTTTAGAATAAAGTATAAAAACAATCTGTTTTGGGTAAATTTTTTTTTATTTTTCAACATAATCTCCTTGGAGCTCTATACACTTGGTCAATCGCTTTTTAAGTTTTTTTAATCCTTCAGAAAAGTGCGTTTTCGGAAGTTCCTCAAAATAAGCACTTACAGAGGCAATGACGTCTTCGTTGTCCGTAAATCTCTGTCCACCGAGCCATTTTTTCAAGTTTGGAAATAAGAAAAAGTCACTGGGGGCTAAATCTGGTGAATACGGTGGGTGTTCGACTAATTCGAATTTTAGTTCTTCAATTTTAGCCGTTGAAACGAAGCATGTGTGAACTCGGGCGTTGTCGTGATGAAAGAGAATTTTTTTTCTCGCCAAATGTGGTCGTTTTTTTTTAATTTCATCTTTCAGCTGCTCTAATAATGATGCATAATACTCACCAGTAATTGTTTTACCGTTTTCCAAGTAGTCAATAAGTATAATTCCACGTGCATCCCAAAAAAACTGTAGCCATAACCTTACCAGCTGACTTTACGGTCTTTGCCTTCTTTGGAGCTGGTTCGCCTGTGGAAATCCACTGTTTGGATTGTTCCTTTGTCTCAGGAGTGTAGTGGTGTATCCATGTTTCATCCACAGTCACAAATCGACGAAAAAATTCCTTAGGATTCCGACTTATGCGCGCCAAAAGAGCCTCAGAGGCGATCACTCTATTGCGTTTATTCTCAGCTGAGAGCAAACGCGGCACCTATCTTGCCGATAGCTTTTTCATGCCTAATTTTTCATGTAGAATTGAAACAACTGCACCTATAGATGGGGCAATTTCTAGTTCGTGTGATGATTTTAGCACTTGTCGTTGTCTCGGGCTCGTTCGGCGCCCCCGACTGCGACTCGTGCTAAATCATCCTACACTCGCTAGAAATAGTCCATTTACCCCCCTTGTTGCACAATACACTATTGGTGCAATTGCATGTTTGTGCGAGTATATTATACATTGTGCATTAATTCTGACATGATAATAATGACTATGACATTTTATGATATTATTCTGTGCCGTGGAGAAAATTTCGTTTTTGTCTGAAGATGTAAGGCTTTCATACTCCTAGTGAGTAATTTATTTCACACTCAAACACTTTTACACATTTATTTTTAATTAGAACTGAAGAATTCCACATGTAAACAATGTCAAGTATGCCTAATTGTGTTTCGCCATCTTTGTGCCCGAGAACCTTATTTTAAACTCCCAATTAAAAATATCTCACGAGAAGGATATTTGATGTTTAGAAATCTATAAGATAGTTTACAGCATGTATTTAAATAATATTGTATTTTTGTTACACATGCACGATGTTTGCGTTTGCTCATGCATCTAAAGCGGGAGCAAAGCGGTTGATTGCCGACCGGGAAGCGAAAATGACTTGTCGCCCACTATCTGTCAAGCCCGCACTTCAAACATGTCCGGAGTCCCCCTAAACACTCTAAATGTTTCAGGAAACATTTCAAAGAAAGTTTATTGTAAGTCTGTGTAAACATTTTAAAAAGTTTGTGAAAGCCTTTCTGAAATAACATTATGAAATATTTACAAAACCTTGCAGAAATATTTCATGAATTGATTATAAACTTATAAAAAAAAACGTTTCAGAAAATAATTCAGAAATGTTTTAGAAACATTTTGTTGCAGGTTATTTTTGTGCAATAAAATTTTTGTTTTAAGAATTTAAGAAAATATTTTAAAAATTTTTACACGAAAAATTTTACATGATTTATTATTGAAATATTTTCGCAATATTAATTATATTATTTCTGTTGGAATAGTTTTTCATACTCCAGAGAAACGGTCTAGAGTAACAGAGTATGTATCTGTTTGTAGGCTATATAGAGAGATCTCTCATTAGGTGCTCTATCTCTCTCTCTCTCTCTCTTGCTCGGAGGATCGGTTTTTCGGAGTTTGCGCTGGCACTGGACACTCCGGTAGTCAGTCAGCCACGAGAGCGTGTCTCGAGCGCATCGTGCGTCTATAGAGAGAGAGCAACTCAGTATTTACATCTACTTACCTTACGTGTAATAGAGAGTCTTCGTCATATGTCTTTTTATCTAAGTTTAAATATATATACAGTACATTTAGCATTTAAACTTCAGTGTTTTCATTCTCTCAAACAGTCACACTTCCTATAATAACAACAACAGATTATGGGCCCAGACACCGGCTACTGAGAAGAAAGAAAGTTGCAAGTGAAAAGACTACGAGGACGAGGAAGCCGAAACTAAAAGTAAGCATTGTGCAGTGAGTGTTCCCAGCAAAATTCAAAGTGAAATGGCGGGAGAAATCTCAGCACGAAGCTTAATAAAGTTCAACGGCAAGAATTTCCAGCATTGGAAATTTCAAATAACTGCAGCATTAGTGGCAAACGAGTTGCTCGGGTGTGTATACGGCACAGCAGCGAGGCCGAACAATCTCAACGACAATGAGGGTAAAGCTTCGGTCAAGCAGGACGCCAAGACAATGTACCTCATATCCGCTTCAATCGAATCGGAGCAGATGGAAAGTTTGCTAGTATGCACAAGCTCCAAGCAGATGTGGGATAGTCTAGTGTCGATCCACGAACAAAAGTCGGAGACACACAAACTATTGATGAGCCAACGGTTCCATGAGTACCGCATGAACCCCAACGACACGATAGTTCAACACATTTCTAAGGTGCAAAATCTAGCCAGACAATTAGTAGACATAGGAGAAAACATTCCCGATCTCGTTGTAATGGCCAAGATACTCGCAAGCCTACCACCGAAATATAGGCATTTTCGAACTTCGTGGGGAGTGATGGAAGCGGAGCGGCAGACCATAGAGCTTTTAAAAGCTCGGCTCATCGAAGAGGAAGACTACATAAATGCAGACGAAAGCGAAACAGCGGCTCTGGCAGCATTCACGAGAAAGGTGGCTCCAGGAGCGAATAAGTCCGCAAACAAGAAGAAAAATATCCGTAAGTCGAAAGACAAAGTCGAGTGTTATCTGTGCTCTCAAAGGGGACATTACGCGCGCGAATGTCCAAACAGGAAAAACAAACAAGCTCAAGACAACGACTCAGCGAGTTATTGTGCTCTAGTCGCTTCGAGCAAGGGAGCGAGAGGTCACGGGCAAGGTGACAACAGAGTAGGAGCTCAAGTTTGTTTTTCGGAGCCAACACAGGAGCAGAGAAGACTGGTGCTAGGTGCCAATCAAGATGACATCTGGTTTACCGACAGCGGGGCGTCAGCACATATTACCTTTCGAAAGGAATGGTTGACGGACTATCGACCGAGGCGTGATGGCAGCACCATAGTATTCGGTGACGACCGAGAATGTGCAGTAGTCGTTTTATATCGGATCGTTTTATAGAATATGAGAATTACATCAGCAACAAATTTGGAAGATCCATGAAGACACTACGAAGCGATAATAACTTAGAGTATGTCAACAAGAAACTGGCAGCATACTTAAAATCCAAGGGTATCGTCCACGAGCGAACAGCACCATATACCCCAGAACAGAATGGAAAGGCAGAAAGAGAAAATCGCACAATCATGGAATCTGCCAGAACTCTACTCAACTCAGCAAACTTACCACGTTCACTCTGGGCGGAAGCAGTGAATGCGTCAGTCTATCTGCTGAATCGAGTATTGACTCCAACAAAGGATAGAAGCAAAACTTCATATGAACTATGGCACAAGAGAAAGCCAGATCTGAAACACTTAAAGATTTTTGGATCAAGGGCGTAGAAGCTTATGCCAAAAGTTTAAACCAAGAAGCTTGGAAAGCATGCAACAAAAATGATTCTGGTGGGGTATGAAGATGAGTCAAGCAACTACTGGCTATACTGTCCGGAGTCCAGAAAGGTGACTGTTGCACGCCACGTGGGATTCGACGAGTCAAAGGCAAGGACTGGCCTGTTGAAAATAGATATAGACGAGGACCATCCACTGTTCAACCCTCCTACTGATGAGACTGTTGAAGATCCAACAATGGAACTAGTTCCCAATGAGGAGGACAATCGAGAAGTTGAGCAGGCAGCACCACCACCCATGCATGCATGCAGATCACCCGAACCATCAGAACCTAGGGAGTTGAGAGACAGGGCTGCTATCAAGAAACCTAAAAGGTACGAAGCAAATCTCTCCTTGTTAAAAATACCAAATAATTTTAGCGAAGCTGTCAGTGGTCCTGATGGTAGCAAATGGCGGAAGGCAATAGACGAGGAGCTGGAAGCCCACCAGCGAAATGGGACCTGGACCATGGTATCTCGTAAACCCAATACCAGGATAATCGACTCAAAGTGGGTCGTCAAAGTCATCCAGAACCAGTCCAACCCAGAGAGTCTGCGGTTTAAAGCTCGTCTATGTGCACGAGGCTTTATGCAGAAAGAAGGCTTGGACTACAAGGAGACATTCTCTCCTGTGGTGAGATACGACTCACTTAGGGTACTGTTGTCACACATCACGGCTGAGAATTTAGAATTGGTATTCTTCGACGTCAGCACAGCGTTCCTGTATGGCGAATTGAAAGAAAGAATATTCATGGAGGTTCCAGAGGGAGTTCCTAGCAGGGATGAAGTTCAAGATAGTTATGTGTGTGAGTTGAAGAAATCTTTGTATGGCTTAAAACAAGCACCAAGATGTTGGAATGAAAAATTCAAAGAGTTTTTATGTAAATTCAATTTTGAAGAGTGTGAAGCAGACCACTGTGTGTTTGTGAGTGAATATGAAGGCCACAAAATATATCTTGCCTTGTTTGTAGACGATGGTTTGCTTGCGAGTGATTCTAAAGTCATTTTAAATAAAATCCTTGAAGAATTTAACAAGGAATATACCATCACTATAGGAGATGCAAGCTATTTTGTTGGACTTCAGATTCACAGAAACAGAAGCGAGAAAACCATGTTAATAAATCAAAGTGTATATATAGAACAAATGTTGTCTAGGTATAGAATGAGTGAGGCAAAAGCTATGTGTATACCAGCGAATCCAAATGTAAGACTGCAAGCAGTCGATCCTGAATGCAAGGATGAATGCATAGCTCCGTATAGAGAAGCCATCGGGTCACTTATGTTTTTGGCCATCGTGTCTAGGCCAGACATAGCTTATGTTATAAATCTGTTAAGTAGATATGTGAATAATTTTGATGTGAGTCATTGGCGAGCAGTGAAACGTGTATTTGCGTATCTAGTAGAGACAAGTGATGTAGGCATTTTTTATAAAAAGTCAGGTGAAGAAAGAACAGTTGTCGGGTATTCTGATGCAGATTTTGCGAGTGATTTAGACACAAGAAGATCCACGACAGGATATGTGTTCTGCATGAATGGTGGCCCTGTAACGTGGTGCTCGCAGAGACAAAAACTGGTTACTACCAGCACCACAGAGTCAGAGTATGTAGCTGCAGCCGCTGCAGCTAGAGAAGTGTGTTGGTTGCGAAAGCTTGTAAATGGAATCGGATATCAATGTGAAAAAAGTACAGTATTGTTTGTTGATAATCAGAGTGCTATAAAGTTAACCAAGAATCCTCAGTTTCACAAGAGGACCAAACACATTGATATACGATTTCATTTTATTAGAGAAAAGTATGAGAACGGTGAGTTAGATGTAAAATATGTTGCATCGGAGAACCAGTTAGCTGATATTTTAAGCAAAGCTCTACCGAGAGATAGATTCTTGTATCTGTGTAATAGTCTTAGTTTAGTTAGTGAAAACCGTTTCCATGCAAATCACGAGCGTATAAAAACGGCGGAAGTGTTGGAATAGTTTTTCATACTCCAGACAAACGGTCTAGAGTAACAGAGTATGTATCTGTTTGTATGCTATATAGAGAGATCTCTCATTAGGTGCTCTATCTCTCTCTCTCTCTCTCTCTTGCTCGGAGCATCGGGTTTTCGGAGTTTGCGCTGGCACTGGACGCTCCGGTAGTCAGTCAGCCACGAGAGCGTGTCTCGAGCGCATCGTGCGTCTATAGAGAGAGAGCAACTCAGTATTTACATCTACTTACCTTACGTGTAATAGAGAGTCTTCGTCATATGTTTTTTTATCTAAGTTTAAATATATATACAGTACATTTAGCATTTAAACTTCAGTGTTTTCATTCTCTCAAACAGTCACACTTCCTATAATAACAATAACAATTTCAAATTATTGATATGAAATATTTCATTACAATATTAAGCAAATCTTACAACCATATTTTAGGAAAGATTCGTATTATGTAATCTTACTCAAAGTCTTAAAGAAATTTTCCGGTAATCTTTGACGAAATATTGCAGAAAATATTTGTATCTACTTACGCACTAGTTTCGAACCGTATTTTATACCATGAACGCTGAAAAATCATATCAAAGTTGTGATTTTGAGGTTAGAACGGTATAAAACATTACAGCAATATTTCAAGAAATATTACTCGTATAGTTTGAAAAAGGTTACAGAATATGTTTAGAAATATTCCAGAAATATTTCAGCAATATTTTATAAAATATTTCCATGAAATCGTTTCGAAAGATATTATCTAAATATTTCTTGAAATATTCAAGAAATATTTCAGTAATATTTAAATGTAATGTTTCAAAATAAATGTATATATCTGGCTGAGAAAAATTTCAGAAATATTATTCGTGTAGTTCAAAAAAAGATCGAAGAACCACGTCTGAAAATATTCGAGAAATATTTAAGCAATATTTAATAATATAAATAAACAAACAAAATAAATAAAAACCAGTTAATACTAATTTCTAAATTGAAGTAGTTATATTCGGATATAAATGAAATAATATTACAAATATTATTATATTTTTTGAGTCACATTTCTTAAAAGTTAATACTGAACAAATAGAAAATGGCAGATATAGTTAAATTAATTTAATTGCTAATTTATATTAATTTTATTTTTCCATAACGAATATATCAATATATATTTAGTACATTTGATAACGTTTTACTGAAAGCGAGTATAATTTTTGAAAAATTGCCCGCACAGCATGAAAAAAATTATAAAAATGTGGAGCTGGTAAAATAAGAATCTGCAAGTAAGTATTTCTGACGAATGTAGATGTACATATTGGTTTACATTCCTTGGGTCTTTCAAATACTTTGATAATTTAGAAAATCAACAATAAACATTGAGCGTAACTAAATATTTATTTTTTAACGTAGCTTGTTCATAATATTTTGTGTTAAATATTTTTTTTAACAATTTCTTAAGAGCTGTAGGGCCGATGTAGAGCTGTTTATTTCGAATTGTTGATCCATAATATCATTCAAAGTAGAAAACTAAAGACTTTTCCGTTATCGCTAATTTGCCGTATTATAAGAGAAATTTTGTATGAATCGTACAACCAAAAATAGAAAAGTTAACTCCAAGTTAACACTAAATACCTGTACTTTCTATTATAGAATTTATAAAATCTTGTAAAAAGCGATATTATAGGCAACATTGGTATTAATAACATATTAACATAAACTTTTGTTTTTGAAATTTCCTACACTCGTTGTTCATATTTCCAGATTTATGGTAAATAAACAATAATATTAACAGCTTTATTTTTCATTCCTCGAGGATTTTTATTTGACATAACAAATAGAGCTAAATAAATGCTACATCTATCTTAACATGGTACGAGTAATAACGCCCTATTTTACGAAAAAAAAATTGAATTGCCAGAACAAAAGGAAAAAATGTAGTTAAGGGACTGCTATCGGTTTCGAATTAGTGTTCAGAAAATTTTTAAATTTTGTTTACTAGTATGTTTTGACCTCAAACTTTCTCATTTAAATTTTTAGAAAGCTATACTAACCCAGAAATAAGATAAGAATTTTATATTTACGTTTTTAACACGTAACCTTATGATGGGAACTCACGTTTCCGACAGTTGATATCATGAAATTCATGAAAATTGCTGTTCTGATTTCGACGAAACTTTGAGAAATATACATGTAATTTTACAGAAATATAATGCAAAAATCCAAATGTTGAATGTCCAATTTTGAGAGTTAATAATATAAACAAACGAATAAAATTTTTCATGCTCACTCAACCATATAAGCACACGATTTGGCCTACCACGAAAGTCAAAACCGACCAAACATATATTTGACTCACGGAGTACCGATAGTACTCCTTTAGATTAATTTTCTAAATTTTCTAAATTTTTCTGGAAATTGACATATAAATCAGTTGTACATCTTTCCTTGAATGCGCTTAAGTTCTGTAATATGTTTTTTCAATACGTTTTCGTAGGAAAAACTATTGTAAAACTTCCTTCAGGAGGAAACAAACGTCATATCTAAAATCTAAAGCTATGGCAATTTATCTCCTTACTATATATTTATTAACTATTGTTGCATAATGTAATATTGTAACAGAGGGGACAATTGTTTATAACAATTGCCCCTTGGCTAAAAAGCCTTCGGCCGAGCTGCTGGCGTGCAAAGTCAGCCCAACACGCAACGCGTGCTGGCGTACGCCTTTGCCCCTACCTGGATCGAGCCAGCGGCGCAACGCCGCTGAGCTTCTGTCTGGCTGCCGCTGCTCTGGCTGTCCTGTTACAAAATATGTTGAATCCCGGTGGATTCAGCTCCGTGCGGAGTCGTCTCGACGCACGGATTTTCGCGACCTGTAAGGAGCGCGAAAGCGCGGAAAGCTAATTGTCGCGACGCGCCAATATAACGGCTTTTCCGCGTTTGCCTAACTCGGTCGAGGAGCAGGCGGGTCGTGGGGAAATTGGTATACGCGATTTAGGTAACAAAACATAATATATTTTAGCGATTAATAATTTAACAATAATACATTGACTATATATACAGTGGGTTAACTATGGTGAATTGAACAATTGATATTTACAAAGCTATAAAAGTCGCGCAGGCCAAGCGACGGTGCGCGCCCAGCTCGTTCGCTGCTGGACGCGTTGCCCTCGCGATGGGCCGCACGCGCGTCCGGTGTCCCGGCACCTCGGCGTATTCTAGGGCGCGGTGCCCGCGATGGGCAGCCCTGTACGCCGCCCGCGGCCCGTGTTATATATATATATCCGCGCGGGCTAGCCCTTACCTCGAGTACGGTGTAGATCACTTATTTCTCGTCTCGCTCACTCTCCCGTTTCCTCTAGCACTCTCTCTCTCTGTCTCCTTATCTGCCTTCACTCTTTCCCTTACTCTCAGGCGCGCCTTCTCACTCTCCGCACACGAGATACCGCCGTCGTTTTCCTTACGGGCTCTTTCGTCGCGGCGACAGGTCGCTCTCGTGCTGTCGGGAAAATATATCGGCCGAAAAACTCTGGAAGTTGACGCGCGCGGGTCGAACGCTCGATCGATTCTGTCTCTCTCGCTCGGCGTCAGCGCGGCCAGCGCCGCGCCTCCAGCCGCGTTCTCTTTGGGTAACTACCCTCGGCGAACGCTCGTATTTGCCGCTCATTTCGTTACAATATATTAGAATAGCTTTTTACTCATCGAGCTGAAGATAAAAATGTTAATAAAAAAATAAAATTATATTTATTATAATGAAAAATATATAATAATTTAAAATTTACGTAAAATTTTCTCTAAATAAAAAAATTAATGTTCATTACATTGCTTGTTGTAAATTTGTGATTCCCAAAAATATCTTAGGATTTAAATGGTTATCTAAAAAATAATTTGTTATCTTTGGGACTGAAAACAGCACTTAATGACCCTCTTTCTAAAGTTAATTACGTAGTTCCATATCTACGCGGGGCCCCGTAGGGGTACACAATTTTCTTTGTCTAATAACTAACGCAATTTAAATTAAAATGATTCAATATCAATTGTCAGACTTACTGACCTAAATATATGTTATAATATATTAGAAATAATAACAATGCGCATATATATGCATTCAAGAATACACTCATTTTACTTAATTATTAAATATTTTTTATATTTTACTGGCAACCGGGTATTTTTGTTAAAAAATTGGAATCTATAATTAAAAAGATATAATGCCCAGGTGGTTTTATAAAGAAACCATGGGTGTATATGTAGTTACAGTCATAAATACATATTTCGCCATTACAGCTAATTTTAAGAGTTCTATTTTCAAACATCTTTTTCTCTTTAGTTTACCTGGCAACCACTGTCAACCTAAATTTTAATAGAATGTATAAAATACACACTTTCAGTGGGATTTTTATTTTTTGTTAATGATGGGCTTTGAAAAAACGACGGAGTCACCTTAAAAACAGAAACTTAATTACGTAAACGTATGATATTATTTTAAAAATATCCATCTTTAAGATAACGACGTAGCCACTCAACCGATCGTAAAACTTCTATATAGTTCTCTGGATTACATTGTTCCAAAATTTGCAGTTAATTATGTAGATAATATTAATATTAATAGATAAAGTTTTGAAGATATTTGAAATGTGTGTATGGTGCCATCATTTCAAGAAATAAGCGTTTAAAGTTTTCGAATAGGAAGGTGCATGCGTTGATGTTTTGGTTAAATATTATCTCACTAATAATAAGAAGTGTGCATATAACTTTTCGGGGTGGTTTATTGTAACCCAATAATGAAGCCTAGCTCCCTTAATTTGTTCCAATGACCCCTTGCTGTCGAGATATGACGTATTTTATTCCATATATGCGTTCTTTTAATAAAAAAAGATACCTCTTCTTCTGACCATAACCAAAAGACAATAAAAGTAGGGGTAAAAAGATTTAATTTAAGTTTAGTTTCGTACAAAAATATTAAACTGATCGAAAGTTATTAACAATTAAAGATGGTGACTGAAATTGCATAAACGGAAAAATAACAAATTTGAAAAGTTAAAGTATTAAATTTAAAATTTAAAATTTTTTCAAATATTCATGTAATTTTAGTTACCATCTTTAATTGTTAATAACTTTTCATCAGATTAATATTTTTATATGAAATTGAGCTCAAACTAAAGCTCTTTTCACTTTATTTTATTATCTTTTTGTCAAATTTTAATTATAAAAACTTACAAAGTTATTGTCAGAAGAACAGGTAAATATTTTTACTAAAATAACGCATAATTGGAGTAAAATATCTTATAACTCGATAGCAGGGGCCCATTGGAACAAATAACGGGTGCTAGGCTTTATTTTTCATAACTTTTGTCGGACAAATTTGGTAACGTATAGAGAAAATGAGATATTACGATATAGCTTACATATCAAAGTGAGAGCACTATTGCGTACTAAAATTTTCTTAAATTTCCTGATTTTTGTCAGCACCAAATAAGAGTTAAGCACCGATTTTACTAATCCAGTACATATTTTGCAGGTAAACAAATTTTATGTGCATCAAACCATTTTTTTCTTTTTTATTAAAGCATTTGAAATCTTTAGAAGAGATTTATTTCTGCTACAACAATTGTATTACTGTACAATATTTACAATTTTTACAATTCAGATAGGTTTACAATTTAACTAGTAGTAGCTTAAATACGCAGATGACATTCTTTTAAGAATTTGAAGATATATAAACAAGCGTCAATATGTGGATCGGCAATAAGTGATTCAACGCAGAGAGGAAGATAGATACGTGTCTTATTTAAGTTTTTGATGAGTTCAATTCTAGGTATAATCGTAGAGTACGCATTGCCAGATAACATGATTTACGTCCTCACTATATAAGCCACATTTACATAACGAATCATTAACTACATTAATACGAACTAGAGAAGCAGCGAGGTTATAGTGATCAGACCTGCATCTGTTAATAGTAACTATAAAGTCTCGTTGTAATTTTTTTGTGCCTGAAAACCAAGGTTTAATAGAGTTGGTATGAGAAACTTGAAAATAGGTTTTTCCTTTGACTGTGTCTGTATTTCTTATGTGATTGACTCTAGTCAAGTGAGCATTTATTTAAAGGTTTCGTAAAAATCAGAGTACGGATTAGTGGCGATATCTACAGAAATAGAAGTAGTCTTGGTTTTGGCTAATGAATCGGCAATTTCATTGCCACGAATACCGCGGCAATAAAATTGCCGATTCAATGAATACCGCGGTGAGAAGTTGTTGCACGTAAATTCAAAGTATTTCTTCTTTATTTCATAAATATACGAATTGACTTTGATGTTGCTTATAGTAGAGTGGAGGGAGTGTAGGGCGCTGAGTGAGTCGGAAAATATTAGGAAATTTTTACTACGAATTTTTAGAGAAAAACTTAAAGCCTTATCTATTGCGATGTATTCAGTAGTATATACTGATGCCTATCTATTAATTGATAATAAATTGTAAATATTAAGCTTTGGACATGACCAGGAGCTGCCTACGGTATTAGAGTCTGGAATTTTACTGCCATCAGTGTAAAAAGCATTATAAATATAATGCTTTTTACAATATTTTACGTAAATTTAAATTAATAGGAATTGATGTGCTGAAGATACTATAATCATAACAGTATAAATTGAAGTTATTATGTGAATTTAAATCATGAAGAACGTTTGAGTTTAATAAATTATAGATATGCTGGTGAAGTATTTTATTTTCTTTAATATAATTGAACTTCTTACTAATATTGAAGAAAGTATTGATTGTCGCAGTCGTCAGAGAGTTGGTGCTAGAGAGAGTTTTTACGATATTGCGGTTGCATAAAAGTTTAGCTGTTTCGTGTATTAACATTAATTTTGATTCACCGATGAGTATGTTTGTAGGCGTGCTCATGCGGTATCCTAGAGCAGCTCTTATAGTACTACTTACTGTATTTTCTCTATTTTATTAATTGAATCCTTTTTTTAAATAGATGTAGCTACCATAATCCATGATTGATCGAACGTAACTTTTATATAGAGTAAGTAGAGTTTCAGGACTAGAGCCCCACCAGGTTCCACAAAGATATTTAACGATATTAAGAGCTTTGAAGCATTTATTTTGTACATGTGCGATATGAGACTTGAAAGACATATTGTAATCAAGTAAAATACCAAGAAATCGTGTAGAGGCTATTGATTTAATGAAAAGGTTATTAATTTGAAGTGTCGTACTGCCTGGTAGAATTTTTTTACTGTTAAAGTAAATACAGGAAGTTTTATTTGGAGATAGTTCTAGTCCTAGGTCAAGAAAGTAATCTTTACTTTTTTAATTGCATTTTGAAGAATTCTCTTTCCTATTTTTATGGAAACGCATTTGACGTAGATGACTATGTCGTCAGCAAACTGCGAAATAGAGGCACTTTTTTATATCACGGATTATGGTAGCCACGTACAAAATGTATAGGAGTGGGTTTAAAACTACACCTTGCGGGACGCCCTTATATACTAAACGAGGGGAGTCATCAAGTTCAGTGAATATTTGTCTTTCGTGTGTCAAGAATTTAATGAATTTGATTAAAATTAATGGATAGCCTATATCGGCAAGTCTTGTGAGTAGAGTATCTATATCAACATGATCTAATGATCCATTGACATCTAAGAAAGCAGCAAGGACATTCTATTTTTCTAGGAAAGCTTCGTTAATTTTTAATGTGAGATTGAGTAAATTATCTGCACAAGACCTGCCTTTTCGGAATCCACTTTGACTTGCTGCAATTAGTTCGTTAAATTCAGCCCACCACCGTAAATGTTTTTTTAATAAAGTTTCGAACAGCTAACATATGCATGAAATGAGAGAGATTGGGCGCAAACATTTACCATCTGGTTTAGGAATGAAGTGAATGAAAGATTATTTCCAGCTATCTGGGAAACTATTCGTTTGGTACATACTATTAAAAATGTCAATAAGTAGGAGTTTGAATTTAATAGGCAAAAGTTGCAGAATTTGAAAGTCGATGCCATCGATTCCTGGGGCAGATTGAACTCTTTTTCAATCAAGTGCAGTATTAAATTCGACAAATTTAAAGAAAGTTTCGAGCAAATTATTTGGTTGACAAGTTGGAAGCCAGTTGGGGTCTGTTTGCGCCCATGTGGGACTGATTGTATCTAGAGCAGTTTCTGTTGTTTTATTGTTGCAAAAGTTATCAGTGGTGTGCTGTGAAGTAATATTTATCCAACTCTTTTTAAAATTTTTGCATTTTTTCAACACATAATGGCTGTCAGTGTTGAAGCTTAGAGATTCAGCGAATTTAACAAAAGATTCTTTTTTCTTTGTTTTAAAGGTTTTTTTAGCTAGCGCTGTACATTTTTTGTAATTGATAAGTCGGAGTGATTTTTTGAGAATTTCCATTTTTTATACGCAGCAAGACGAAGTCTCTTTATTTTATCGCACTACGCGTCCCACCAAGGGACTGGGTTTTTGACATTTTTATTTGATATAAATTTTTTCTTTGGATCGTAGATTTTAACTGCATCTGTGATACGATCGACAAAAACATTGTACTTATCGCTAGGAGAGAGATTTTCAAACTCAGTTGAGAGAAATTTCTCATAGTAAGATAAGCGTTGAATTTATCCCAGTTGGTTCGCGTGGATTTTATTTTGAAAGTTTTCTTTACATAAAAATTGTTTTCGGCATTAACGGTTACATAGATCGGAAAATGGTTAGATCCCCAGGTCTCGTTATGAACTGACACAGCAGTGATGTCTTAGGCAAGATTCGAAGTTAAAACTAGACCGAGATTAGATGAGTAGTCGCGGTGAGCATCGATGTAAGTAATGGTATTTTCATTGTGTAAAAATAAGTTGTGTAAATCTATAGCCTCAGGTAGCCTTGTTCCATTCAAATCTGTATTATCGCAATTCCAAAATACGTGATGAGCGTTAAAATTGCTTACTAGAATACTATTATTGTTATTGTTTACATTACGAATAGTTGAATGCCATTGTTCTTGCGTAAGTGTGAGACCTGGAGATCTGTAACAAGCTAAAAGATCGAGCGGAGGATTAACATTAATTATTTTGATGCCACATATTTCTACGGACGGATCCGGGCTTATTATGCCTGATAATTCTCAAAATGCTAAATTATTGCGTATCAAAAAAAGGATACCTCCAACTATAGTGTAGGATCTGTCCTCCCTGTAACACTTAAAACCAGGAAATCGGAGAGTTGTGCTTGCCGACAGCCAGGTTTTGACACAGATGAGTATGTCAATTTCAGCAAGGATTGACCTTATTTCGTGGGATAGTTGCGTAAAACTGCATATGTTCCAGTAAAGTATCTTGAGTGAGCCTTTCTTTTCTTAATTTATCGACATTTTATTGTGTAGAGTCGGAGTCATTTGCGGAAGGAGTATCTTCTTCGATGGAAAGAGCGTTTTGAGATGAACTATTTAAGCGTAACAACAATCTTTTTATTCAATATTGCAATTTGTTGTTTGTAGAAAGGTTGTGTATATGCGTGAGCATGTTCACGAGCACTTGAGTATTTTTCGTAAGCCTTAGGTCTATTTCTAAAACGTTGGATTTGTTGTAAGTAAAGAACAAAAATTCGGAAACTTTTTCATAACTGGGTAAGTATCCACTTTTTCTTTAATAAATTTCTCTATTGGCTCCATTTGGGTTTTTACGTCGTCTAGTGATATTCCTTTGTTGGTGATTTTTTTCATTTTTTTAGTTGCAGGTTTCTTGATTTTATTTTCATTATTAGTCGAAATTTTATCACTAGTGATGGAGAGAGAAATGAAGGTCAACAGCGAGCTTGACATTTGTCTTTTAACACGAGAAGGGAGGTCTGTCGATGGAGCAGGAAAAAAGTGTTGAGAATCTGTGGGTGCAGGAAAATTTGACGGGGAAGGAAAGGATGTGTCTACAAGGGTATCAGCTGTTTGGGACGATTTCTCTTGTGGTGCTGGTAATTGCAGAATCATATCATCGCTGGTTTGAGTTAGTGAGAGATCTGTTTGTGTTGAATTGTTAAGCGGACAAAGCTTAGCCGTGTGCCCACCTTGTTTACAGTTGAAACATAAGGTAGAATCGGTACTTAAGTAAATCCAGTAAGTGGTGTCCTCATATAAAATTTTAAACGATTCAGGGATCTGTGTGTCGCTTTCTTCTTTTATGTAAACTTGACGTCTGTGTGATTGTATGTGAGAGTGGCCCGGTTTGCTCAAGCTTGCTCTAATATTATAAATTGTTGATGCCAGTGAAATTCCGTGAATTAGCAAGGCTTCTAATAGTATTTCATTAGGAATGTAAGTTTGTACGTTGGATAATACGAGGGGTTTATTTTTTTCTATTAACGGTCTAATATGCAAGTTGTTATTTTTAACTCGGATTGTTGAACCAGATAACTTTTCTACCATTGCTTTGCTTTAGAGAAATTCGCAGATTCTTCCTCCTTACATTTTGGAAATTGACACAATATTACTTACTGCAACAATGGTTTCTAAACCGTCGATGTAAGGTCATTAGTAAGGTCATCCATTGCATCAATGATAATGGTCTGTTCTTTCCTTGGACGGGTTACGTTGGCGTAGGATTGTACTTGAGATTTCTTTAAAGTAGGTGAATCGGAGTTTTGATGGCCCCCGCTAGTGGACGCCATCGCGTAGAAACACCTTGGGCTTTACAAATTGCCGGTGCAAATTGTAAGCCGAAACGTAACTCAAAATTGTTTCAAGTTGTCCACTCAAACACAGCGAGAAAGAAGAGCACACGCTTTCAAGCTTTGTTCATACAGATCGCGAAACACGTCTACTCGGTTCGACTGCTCGTACGAGACTCCCCATCAAACGAGTTAAATTATTAAAGAAAAAGTTCACGAGGTCTGTTTTGATCGAAATCATGCACTGCACTGATGTGACATCTGTAATGGTACACAACTGAACGTATTGGTAGTTTGCTATACGTAATTAGTTGTGGTAAATCATAAATTTCTTAGCATTGTACAAAGAAGTGTTTTTCTAATATACATGTAAATTGTAAATATATTAATTTTATCGTCAGTAATCAGTGATCACATATATCCATAGGACAGAGTATGGCTAAGTTAGAGCAGCCCACTTAGATAAAGCGAATATCCATAGTCTACGCCGTCATCTAATACCGACTATACTTATTGAAAATGTATATAAAATGAAAATCTTCAGAACAATTTTCGTAAGGTTTTTATAATTCTTATTTTTTCCTCCTATCAAAAACATTCACTAAAATTAAATGACAAAAAGTAAGAAATATAAGTCAGATTTCATTTAAGAAATTTCATTATTTAGATTTTATATACCCGACAAGTAATCCAAATCGGCAAAAAATTGAAAATTTTTAACCAAATCCTAAAAATAGCAGTCTTTTTTAAAATGTTTGATAAAATCACTGGAGGACCCCTTTAAGTAAATAAAATCTAAACTACAGATCTGAGCTTAATCTCATTTGTGCGCCTCGTGCTAAAAAATAGTTATGGCATTTTAAAAATGTCATATCTACAACTTTATCTAAAAAATGGGTCGGTCCCATGTGTGATCATATCTTATTCTACATAAACATAAAAATTTTGCCAATTTCTAAAAATCGATTTTCTTTTGTATTTTTCGATGAAGAAAATGAACTTCTTGAACAGTCAGATGGCATTTTGTATGGAGCAAGAGTAGATAGGCTATAGGCATACTGGCTCACGCGGGTTCTGTATCACCCCCTGCCCTCTCAAAGTGATCCAGAACCCGTTCGGATTCTAAATCACCCAGAATGATCCGAAGTGGGAGAGCTTCCCTTTCTCTCACGTGAACCAGAATGCCTATAGTGTTTTCTACTTTTTTTTTTTTCTTTATTTTCTTTGCAAATGTTTACAGGAGTGATAGAATAAATTTATGAGTTTGACGGTGTGAAGTGCGCAGGCAGTCTTGTAGATGGGATTATGGTTTGTACATACTGTAACGCACTTGACTATATAGGTTTTTGACGGATAGCCGTATTGCTGAATGTTATGAACTGCAGAAAAATTGAATCGCTGCAGCCATTTCTGTTTAAATTCACCCATGACAAAAATTTTGGTAGCATCGTGTAAATGAATTACGGAGTAATGATCCAATTTGTGAGTAGTCAAGCTCATCCGTGTTCCAGGCTATTCCATGATAATGATGTTCCAGCCAAATGTTTTTCCTTTGCAATTTGTCAGAGAGTCTTTTCCATGAAAAGGGTTTCTTGAATAGACGAACGATAGGATCACCACTTTCATTGAGAGGAATGATAGCTATTTCTTTTAAAACATAATCATCTCCCATTTGCTTGAAACCAATCATGTCTACTGAATACTCCATCTTGGAATGAGTGTTGAAACGAAAGTGTGTTGGATAATATGCTGTTTAGACAAGCTTCTTGATATCCCCACTGATGGGATTGTACTGAACGATGCGATCGTGTAAGATCATGCAATAAGCTGAAGTGTTAGCTGGAAAGTCTTTTTTAGACTCAAACTCTAGACGTACATTAACAGGAGCGCTCTTTATAGATTCGTTTTGCCGTGAACAGTCAATAACTATGAGTGGTTCAAGGTTGATAAATTCAGACTTTGTCAGCAGTGTGTGTAGTAGGTGATTTGAAAATTGGCATACATATCATAGAGAACAGCGAACTGATTCTTAGATATGTCGAGATTCATATTGTTATATGGATAATATTGAGAATTCAAGAAAAGTCTCACATTACTAATCTCACAATGGTCAAATCGACTGGCATTTTCAGTTTTCAAATCTTTTTTCTTGGTTTGTAGTCCGAGAATGACAAAACGAGATTTTTCTAACTAATTTGAAGTTTTCACTGTCCAGACATGTTTATTCGTGCTCGGAAGTAGAGGATATTCAAATAACTCCCAAGATCGATAGCACATAGAGATAGGATTATCTTTGCCAATGAAATTCAGCAGCTGGATCTTTTGTTTATCAGATGCAATAACATATGGCATTAACCACTCTATCTTCGTTATTTTTACTTGGTAGTCTTCATATGTAGTTACACTATTTGCTACAGTACCTTCTTGAATTATTGCATTCAAGTCATTTCTTGATCTTGTGAGAATGAGTTCAAGCTTCACATTAACTATAATTTTTTTATAGTCTTCTGCAAAGCCCAAGATCATACTCAGAGGAATGGAAACGTCAAAGTTGCCGTGTGCATCTACCAAAGTTTTGCTTTCTTCTCTAACGTCAAGCCAGCCTGCATTTTCTAACATGAGAGTATTCGGATTGAATGATGTCCATCCTTTCATGAGACTGCTTAAACCAACATTTTTACTTTTATCTATCTCAACAGCACTAATTTCGTAACGAATTTCATCAAACAGATGGCAAATGCCATTGTTCACGAATTTAGTTTTAGTTAGTGCTGTTCCATCTGGTTTTTGCAGTTTTCTACATACATGGATAGAACTGCGCGATGGTAAGAGACATAGATCTTGATTTTTGATAGAAATACGAATTTCATCACTATTATCAAAGCTTAGTGTCGAGTAAGGTTGATGTGCGTGAACCTCGTAATGAGCAATAGACTCCTCGAATACGACACCTGATTGAATGCTTAGAATTTCGTCCATTTTTCTGGAAGCAGCAGAGAATTATACACGTGAATTTTCTCCACAAACTTTTAGACCTAGGCTTCTGAGGAACTGAATGCTCTTCCGTGTTAACGGTTTGAGTTTCTTCGGTCGACTGATGACCGATTGACATGTTGGTTGACTTATATGCACTCTAGAATTGTAAACGATGCCCATTATACAGATTTGATGTGGAGTCTAATAGTAATTTATTCTCCACGGAAATTCACTAAATTTCCATCTTGATCTACGATTTGAATTTCAAGATGATCTATGCACTTGACACTGAGTGGTAGATATATGACATGAGATGGAACTTCCAAGATTTTATATCCTGGTGGAACTCTATTTATTCATAGAATTAATCTCGTAACTGCCAGTAGGGATAGTGATAATATTTCCATTCACATGAAGTTTATTATTCGAATAGTCCACATTGGGAATCGAGTTGAATGTTAAAAGTGCAACTAAACCCAAAACAAAATTTTTATGCTGACGTAGTTCAATTGAAGGAAAATATTGTGCTTCTAGAACAGAAGATTTTTCAGAAAGACTCAAAGTGAAACTGTCTTCCATGACTGATTGGAAGAGAATGATTCCCATTCGTTTGCAATCTTCTCTTTTATAGTCTTCCGGTTAAAAATTGAAGACAAAGATGACCACAAATGAATGAGTCAAAATTTTGATATCTTTTATAGTTATATTTTACTTCTTTCACGTTGAAATATAACATGAGCTCTATGGGAGGTTTCAGATCACCAAAACTGTCAAAGTAAATTACTTTGGAACCATGTTTTCGATAACACACCCAGTGAGTGCCTTTATTTTTCATGGCATCCAAGTTAACAATAGCAGATTAATTACTCTATGGACCATCGGAAGGCAGATTATTTCTCATAAAAACACCTCGGAAATGTGGAATTTGCAACATACGAGCATATTTTAGAAGATCATAGTCAGTCAGTGGACGATTTAGCAAAGTTACATCGAAGTTTTTTTTTTTAGTAACTTGACCATGACCAACATGAGGTTTCATAAATAATCCCCCATTCCAGTTTTATATGGTTTAAGATAGAGACCTTCGCCTAAATCAATAGCTTCCATTGCCTTATTATGTCTCTTACTTTCTTCATGGTTTTTCTGTGCAGCTTTAGCAGTATTTACTGCTTTAGCTATTCCTGCAGCTCCCCCTGCCAGAGCACCGGTCGCACTTAGTCCTACGAACAGCGGTATGAGAAACGGAAGAACTCCACCAATTTTTGATGGAATTGGAAGAACACGTGGAATGATAACTTTCCTCTTACCACCAACTTTCTTAACAGCTTGACGTGCACCTTTCAAGGCGGATTGAATAACCTTGCGGGAACATTTACTTGGTGACATTGATTTTTTAGCAGCCGTCACTAACTTACTAAATTTTAGACCCATTCCAGTTATTCCTTTTGATTTCATAGCATTTGTAACAGCAAAAGCATATGCTTTTTCACCAAGACTGGCATCCTTGGCTTTAACACGTTGCCAAGCTTTATCAGCGAGCTTCATGTCAGCTGCTTTAGGATCTCCATTTTTATCAGAGTACATTATGTCATGTTCTTTGCATGCCTGATCATGTAGTATTCTAGTTTATTAGGAATAATAAATAATTATTTCACAGTCAAAATTTCCATACACATAAAATGTTAAAATAAATTCATCAGTCGTAGCTTCTCACCAAGACAAAATAAATCCAATGTCGTCGTCGCATATATCCGCACACTCGCGTAATTATTAAATAACACACATACATCCATTCATTCAACTCACACATTCCATAAGATAATTCTATTCAATTCGGTCGTACATTAAAACGTGGAACGTTAGTCGAGCCGCAAAGACGCGCGCTCTCGTCGTGCACGCGGCTTGAATCACGCGTATCGGTTTTTTCTCTCTCTCTTTCTCTCTCTATACTCAACTTTCAGTCAGAAGCAGGAGAGCAGATTCTTTGCTGAGACAGATCGCAGGTGGGCGCTCGCTGGCACGCAAAACAGGCACGAGACTGGCTCCGAATATGTCTTGCCCGTCCTCGCCCTTTTCTACTGCGGGTGATGGTGAGTTGACGCAGCGCGTCGTTCTCGCTGCATACCCGCTGATCCCGTTCGTCCGTAGTAGCGACTACGTACACAAACCAAATACCGCACACAATGAATTATTGATCCTAACTATACATTTACACACAAGGATACCATTAAAAACTTACCCCTTTCGGGAGTGGTATCGAACGTGAAGAGAGAGAACTCGTGCAAGACGACACGCTTTGCACTCGGTATCGCAGAAGCCTCTATCTCGCAGGACTCCTCGATCTGATCTAATGCGGACAAAATCGCGCTCGGCTTGAACCGCCGAATTTCCACTCTCCCGCACACAAACACACATACACTCACACTGCGCTGCTCGGCCAGATGTGCGATCACGCGACATATTACGTAACCGGCAGAGCTCGCCGATGATCCTTCCAGACTTTTCCTTAGTGCGCTCTACATTTATTTATATCTCCATTATTCTGTTCCTTACAATCAAGCGGATTAATTCCAGGATCACCTCTTTTCAATCGTTTTTTCAATTTAGTTCTGGGACCACAGTATTGATATCCAGGAAGATGCATTTCAATCGGCAAGTTATTGATCACTTTATCAAGCAATCCATAACCTTTTGGTTGTTTCCGAGATTTATGTACGATCATCTCTCTTCGAGTGTTGTTTTATAACTAAAGATGAAAATATAAAACATGCGTTTATATTTCCATAGTTCAATATCAAACTAGACTTTGACACGTGAACATGGATTTTAGCGAGCAGAACGTCAAACTCCCCGTCACAAACTTTGATTTCGGAAAACAGAAGAGAAGGAAGCGTCATGGAGAATTACTACCTGATACTATACGAGCAGTATTCTGCGGGCCATCTAACTGTGGAAAAACAAATAGTTTATTGGCTCTAATTACACATCCCAATGGTCTTAGATTTGAAAATTTATATGTATACTCTAAATCCTCGAATCAGCCAAAGTATCAATTTCTCGAAAAAGTTTTGGAGCCGATAAAAGGTGTATCATATCTTCCTTTTAGTACGCATGAATCTGTAGTATCTCCAGATGAAGCCGGACCAAATTCAATTATGATTTTTGATGATGTGGCTTGTGAGAAGCAGGACAACGTCAGAGCATTTTTCTGTATGGGAAGACATAAAAGTGTAGACAGCTTTTATCTATGTCAGTCGTACGCTCATATACCGAAACACCTCGTAAGGGACAATATTAATATGTTAGTAATTTATCGTCAAGACGATGTTAATCTAAAACATATCTATGAAGATCATGTTAATACTGATTTAACTTTCAATGAATTTCGAAATCTTTGTTCTGAATGCTGGAAGAATGATAAGTATGGATTTGTTGTTATCGACAAAGATAGAGTGATGGATGATGGTAGATACAGAAAAGGATTTGACTGTTTTGCAATAAAAAAGAAGTTATGAATCTGAAACTTACAGTTCAATTGTAGACAGCATCTCGTTAGCATGTCAGACTTCAAGAAAGAAAAGAATATTCTCAGCGAGCTCTTGCGAACACGTGAGGCTATTAAACAAAAATACTCTTTATTGAAAAAGGAGAGAGAAGATTTTGAAAAAGTTGTTGGTGATACATTGAAACCAGTCATTACACCACTCGAGAAGCTCGTCGATTCGAAAGTGCCACCTTCTAATCACATTTTGAATATAGACAGCAACAGGGAACCGAGGAAGAAATTGAGATTCGATCGATCAAGTTATATAGTAAACGATATAAATGAGTCGGGTTCCGTATTATGATGATGATGATGATGCAGATTTTTCTCCGATGAATGGCACAATGATGAATTCAACATTCAAATCTGCGCTTGAAGGAAATGCATTAAGTGACTTTTTATCATTGTTAAATGAAAGCCGCAGCAAAATCGATAACATATACGGAGTACGGAACGTCAATGGAGTGTATATGATTGGCGATTCAGAAATTCAATTTCATGATAAAATGGTAAAAGTGAGAGATAAAAGTTATCCTAAAAGTGGGGGTCTAATGGAATTACTCTTCAAGAAACAACCAGATGACAATCTTATAAGTTCAACAGATCGAAAAAATTATCGCAGCATCCTGGAAGCATCAAATGCTCATCGAAAAAGATACAGCAAAGATGAGAGTATACGCACTTCGAAGAGTAGAAAATATATGAATATCATAGGACCCATGTTCCGCAACGATCGTAAAAATATATCCACCACCGGAAGAGGCCTCATACCTAAATATAAAATAGCAAAGAAAAATTCTTCTATAGATCTAGTCTACTGGAATAATCCAAACGAGCTTACCGAGCGACTGCGATTATTAGTTGCGGAACGATCTGCTGGAAATAACAATCACGACAATGAAATACAATCGATCATTGAGGAACTACGTGAAGCTGGACATATATATTGAAATGCATCTTTTCTTATAAGATCAGTAGCATCATGAGTCTCAACGTGTTCGGAAGAAAACTTGAGGGCTCGCAAGAAGTGAGTCGCGGTCCACCAGGCAGTGGTTATAATCTTACATTAGATGGTAATTTTGATTTACAAAATAAAAGGTTATGTAACCTTGCTTATCCAAGTCAGCCTAATGATGCAGTCACCTTGGAAGTGCTTCTAACAACTATAAGTAAAGAAGTTAGAAATCTAACTAACATAATGGCTGTAACGAAAGTTGACTTAGAGATTCCCATAAACACTGAATTAAATACAATCAATAATGTTCTTTTCCATCTTAAAATTTGATTAGATAATCTTGAGACAAAATTGAAAGAATGCTTTGAAAAAAAAAAAATTCTGACTAAATAAAAGTTTTTCTTAAACCTTAAACATATTATCAAAAAAAAAAAATGTAGCGACAAAAAATAGCTGAAGAGTTGCACAAACCATCTCGCCGCATCTACAAGCGAAGAAAATATGATATACGTGGAATAGATGAGACTTGGCAAGCTGATCTTGTAGAAATGATTCCATACGCCAACGAAAACAAAGGTTTTCGCTACTTACTTACTGTCATAGATACATTTTCAAAGTATGCATGGACCATACCAATCAAGTCAAAGAGTGGTAATGATGTTACTCTAGCTATGGAGTCAATACTGAAACAAGAATGCGTACCGACAAATCTACAAACTGACCAAGGAAAAGAATTTTACAATTCAAACTTTCAGAAACTCATGAAGAAGTACAAGATAAACCTATACTCTTTACATAGTAATCTTCATGCAAGCATATGTGAGCGTTTTAATAGAACGTTAAAAAATGCAATGTGGATAGAGTTCAGCAAACAAGGGAGCTATAAATGGTAGGATATCCTGCCTGAGTTGGTGAAAGCTTACAATTCAAGAAAACATCGGACAATAGGAATTGAGCCTAAAAATGTTACGCAGGCAAATGAAAGAGAGGTCAAGAAGCATTTTCCAAATGAAAAGTTACCTGTTAAAAAACCGAAATTTAAAGTAGGAGATAAAGTGCGGATAAGTAAGATAAAACATGTTTTTGAAAAAGGTTATACACCAAATTGGTCTACTGAAATTTTCACAATATCACGAGTTGTAAAAACCAATCCGGTAACTTATCATGTCAAAGATTATTATGATAAAGCCATCTCTGGTGGCTTTTATGAAACGGAAATTCAGAAAACTATGTATCCAGAAATTTATCTAGTAGAAAAAGTTTCAAAGAAAAGTGGAAATCGTGCATATCTTAAATGGTTAGGCTTTAGTAATGAGCATAATAGTTGGATAGATAAAAAAAAATTATTTAATTTAGCCAAGATTTAACCAAAAATATTAATGTAAACGCAATAATGTAGGTACAAGTAAATAAGAAAGCAATCATATTATGTTATTGTACTTATTTATGTATTATTATGTACAAGTTTTAATCTGAATAAAATAAGTATTATAATCAAAGCAAGCTGCGTATTTCATTCAAACTTAAAGGAAGATCCACCCTGATATGTCACAAATAAATTCATTTTATTTGCAGTATTGGAGAGTCTGTCAAAAAACTCTTGATCTCTTAGGATGGCTGATGAAATCTTCTCTGGTAAAAAGATTTGAAAACTTTCGTCGAGTTCGGCTACGACCTTCGTACCGAATCTCGTCTTCACCTCCTTAAGTGCTGTCACCATCTACTGATGATCTTTTTCCAAGTCTGTTACTTTCTTCCTCGGCAAGAAGTCGCGTTCAGCAATCTTATTAAGTGTAGATAGATCCATTCTGAAAAAAGTAAAAAAATAAGAACTTCTAATAGAGAAAAGATTTGTTAGAGCAAAAAAAAAAAGAAAATTGGTGAGAATTAACTATGAACTTACTTAGAAATTTAGTTGAGTCTTGGTTTCTTCCCGTAAGGATGATAATTCTCGAACTCTTCGATTGCTCGAATGTGCTCTTCGTCGTGGTCTGTCTGTTGATATAGTCCATTCCCCACCACAATTTCTGTCCCCTCCATTACCTCCTGTTATATATCCCTTCTCTCTCCTCCCTCAGAGCGTATCCCCTCCATTGATGGATCCCAGTCATGCATAAACTCTTCTAACACATCATATTCAATTCTGATTTGTTCACCTTCATTGTCATAAAGTGTCATCCCCTCTCGCCTTTCACCATTTTCATTGGCTGTATCACCCCTACCTCGTATTTCCCCCTCTCTTTCATCTTCTGCAACATCCATCCCCACTCTCGTTGCCCCACTTTCATTGGATACTTCATACCCCCTCTCTACTTCCATCCCTACCACTATTTCTTGATTTTCAGCATCCTCTTCTATTCGAAGTGCAGCTTGCGCCATCTGCTCTTATCATCGTGAGGACTAAGAGCAATTTTATTCTGTCTTTCAGTATGCACTATGTGCAATTTTGAACGAATGTTGCATTGATCACGTTTTACAATAATAAGATCCTGAAGACATCTTCTATAATCCTCGAAAGTTATTGTCTTCTTCACAGCGCTGGATTTTATACCTTTGGCTTTTTTCACTGTCTCTCCTCCATCAACTAAAATACTGTACATTTTGCTTCGTAAACCTATAAATTCCATCATGATCTTGCCACAGCATTTGTCTTTCATTAATCCTGGGACTTTTTTATTGACACGTGGAATGTTAAACTGATTATTCTCATCATAATCAGAAGTATCAAACCTGTGAATGTCTTCTTTCATTATTTTATACATATCAATGTCCTCAACTTCATATATCAAACTATCAGTATCTGTATAAAGAAGTTTACATTTTTCTCCTACTCGCTGTTTCATATACGAGTAATGGAAATCATAAACTAATGTCTTAGACAAATCAAGGATACAAAGACCAACGTATATCGGTTTCTTGATTGTGATACTTGTTCTCTTTAGTTGAATAGCAACTAAATTTTAATCAAAGATTGCACAGCTGTAAAAATGTGGTTGAGCTATGCGTGCTTCTGCCCCATATCTGCCTGTGAATTTATTTACTAATCGTACATCAACACGAGACCCCGCTCGCTCGATACACTTTCCATAGACAGCGTTAATTAATAATTTATAGAAGAGTTTTTCAAACTCATTCTTCGCTTGCATTCTCTTCTCAGTATTTAATTCGACATAAGGTTTAAGCCAGACCTTCTGCTCGAAACTCAGAATTCTATGCACCTTTTTCAAACGAAGTCCATTATCCAGCGCCTGTTTAAGTGTTCGATAGTGAATCACATACTTTTTCTTATCGTTCAGAGTAGTGAGAAGTTTGTTCTGCTTTGAGCCAGGTGGTGCACGGTGCTCTGCGCAGAAAGGGAAGTCTCGATGTTCATCATGTATTTCCTCAGGATACTCCAAGTCTACTTCAGCAATGTAACCTATATCTGAATCTGGTGGTGTATTGAAGAAGCTTGGATTCGCCTCAAAGTCAATCCATTTGAATTTTCCAATCGTTAAATGCTGTACCATCGCCCACCCATACAGATTATTTATATCAAATTATAAGAGTGTCTTCGTTTTCTGTTTCTCAGCGTATGAAGAACCCATGTATGGATTGTTTGCCTTAGCATATCGATTACAACACTGGCTTATTCCTCCTCGAATGCCTGCTTCAATAAACATTAGCATGTCAATATCTGTAAGAAGCTCTAATTCTACCTTTGTCATTTTAAGAGCTGCTGAAAATGTTAACCCTGGAGTCGTGTAAAAGTGAGCAGGACATAAATCATAAGCTTTAAGAGATGTCTCTCGAAAACTTTCGAAACGTCAGCCAATAATAGTAGAACATCTGTTTTTAAGTAAAGATCCGAATACTCTCCCAATGTTTTTATATTGAACTTATCCCAGACTCGAACAGCATGCTTGTAGTCTTCTTCAGCAATATGGGAATCTGTTAGTTTATTATAAAACTCATTCTTTTCTGGCAATTTTGTAGACGCTAGCTTATCAAATGCGTCTACATAATCATATGGAAATATACCTTTCCGTCTGAGAAGATCTATCATTTCATCTGTGAATCCATCTGATCGAAACTCTTTCACCGCTATAGGCACGTTTTGTAGATATGATGCGAGCTTTTCCAATGATGATGGTAGAAAACGCCAAGAATCTATGAATCTAAAGCTGATGTCGCAGTCATCTATGTATTTCGTGAACGAAATATATTTCTCCTTATTATGAGGTATTAGACTAACTCGTTCTTTCATCAATGTAGAAGTAGCGATCTCTATCAAAATGAAGTGAGTATCATAATTGAGGTTATGAAAAACAACGGGAATGAATTTTGAGTTCTTATAATTCAAATTATATGAATTGTGAGCTGCACCTCTGAAACTGAAGAGAAAAAAGAATTCATTTTTTTCTTTTTTTTTCTTTGGGAATCACCAAAAATTAATTTTAAATATAACTAAACTAATAACATACCGTCCTGTAAAAAGACAATGGTCTCGAACTGCAAGTTCTTCATCACGGATTAATTTTCGACATATATGACAAACGGTTGACGTCTGGAAAGATAATTCTTCTAGAGCTGTGAGTTTCATTGGCTTAGGATTCTTGTAGAGATGATCTATCTTCTCACTTATTGATTTTAGTTCTCGAACAAACCATTCTGCAGGTGTTTCTTGATCTCCAAATTTTTTGCCTGTAAGAATTATAGACAGATAATCTGTCATCAAAGCTGCATTTTGTGTAGTAACCTATGCTGTATGCTTCATGTAGTTGAAAAGCATTCTCATTATCAGTAGGCTTCAATAAATATTCAAAATCAACATAAATAACGAAAGGAACTTTTTCTCTCTTTTTGTAATCTTCGAATTTGAGAATGTTGTTCTTTGAGTCTGGCAGATTGATTCGGCAATTATTCATATTTTTAAATGATTTTCATGAATTTCCAATCTTTTTTCATTATAGAAAACTTGTAAACACCTTTCACAGTGGTATGATTTTCTATTAGGTCTAGACAGTTGAGAACCCAGAAGACGAGACATGCTTTTGATCCAAACGTAATGGTATTTCGGCATGCTTTCATCACCATCAGCAAAATTATTTTCTTCATGCTCATCAATGTAAAAATCTTGAATGATAAGTAGATTTACATGTCTACCCTTCTTTTCTGGTTGATTATTATTTTCTGGTAGATTTACATGTTGGTCTTCCTCTTCTGGTAGATTTACATGTTGATCTTCCTCTTCTGCTTGATTTTCTTGTTTAGCCTTCTTTTCTGACGGGACGTGACAAGGCGATACTTCAAATTTTGAACCATACTTTCTGAGCATGTATACATTTACTGAAATATTATTCAATTTTTCGAATTTCGAAATATCTTTCAGTTTTACTGGGAACTATATATCACTAAAGATCAACTCGTTCTCATGTACACGATATTGATTAACTCTGTTGGAATCATATTTGTGGGATATAATGCTGAAAGAATAGCATATTTGAAACACTGATTGTCATTGTTATGAACATTAACACATGCTTTTTTGTTTTCTATAATCTTTGGAAGAGGAATGTAAGAACTGCCCTTGAATGGAGAATATTTTTTCATATTTATACACAAACTTTTAATACTCTTCAATGTCCAGCCGGAATCCTTTTCCTGAAATTCTTCTAGTTGTGTAAGAATCGGCTCTTTGATATAGTCTTTAAACCATTCCTCTAAATTTGTTGACATGTATACTGTAGCACTTTCACTCGTGAAATATTTAATATCGGTCGTTTCCTCTCCATTTTTCTGCATAGAAAATTCCGAGATAAAATCTGAATTTATTTTCACAGCATTGTCTTCTTCTAAGCATTCTTGTGCCTTAACTTTGAAGAGCTTTTGTGCATCACTTAAGAAACTCAGAATGTCCATGTGTTTTATATTTACAACTACGCCAGTCTTGATTCGATTTTGGAATGCCGACTGCACGTCTAGCCACTCTACACTAGCTTCTGTTTTCTCAGATTGTAGATTACCTACTCGTTGAAGATGTTGTTCAAATTCGACTTGCACACACGAAAGATGAGTCATGCAAGTTTGATATTTCTGTTTCTCTCCTCTTGTAAGTTTAGATTTTGCAATTTATTTCATTTAATTCTTTTATGGTTGAATTACACATGGCCAACTAATAATCAATATCGTTATTACTTAAATCATTTATACTTTGTAAAGTATCACGAAGAAGCTGAACAAGGCGTTCAAAAAGATCGATGGATGCCATATTTGCTTTTTTCTCACTGTAATAGCACTAGACTAGCACTAGAATAGGATTTCACAAATGTGCACGATAGTCAAGACTAAAACTCGTTGACCGCGATAGATGAACTGTGCTTATCCAAGAAACTGCTTCCCTTTTTGTATGCAATGTCGATGTAAGTAGAGGTAGAAAATTCAAATAACTGACCAAGGATAAAATGAAGAAGATGGAGATTTTCTTAGGTAGAGATGAATTTTCTTTCATTTGAACCAACTAAAATAGTTCTTTTTGGGAAGAGGAGGGAGATTTTTTAAGGGAGGGATGAATTTTCTTCCGTTTGAACCAACCAAAAAGCGGCTTTACATCCCTCCAATCAAGAATATACTTTCTTTTTTGAACGACCAATCCTAAAAGAGCATGAGGCTGAATTTCTTGTTATAAAATCAGGATGAGAGAATTTTCCTATTCATTCTCCGAGTTTACTTCGTACTGAACTATCAACTACAGAGCTGTAAGATGGCTAGAATACGTGACTACGACTTGATGTTCAGAAATGCCATACTGCGATTTCAAGAAGAGAATGTTTATATTTGTGACATTCAATGATTCCAAAGAATAGCAGAGCATTCTTTCATTTTCAAAGAAGTATGTTTTCTCAATTTAAAGAAAACTGCTTTACCGACTGCATACCTCTTTAAACCTCCTATGACATTGGAAGAACTGACAGCAGAAGAAAAATGTATGACTCACTGGGTGGAGAAGTATCATCATGGAATTGCATGGGACGCTGGAGATATTCCTTATCATCGTCTTCAACGAATTTTCTAAATTTGCTCGCAAGGGATTGAGAAATTATACGTTAAGGGAGAGCAGAAAGTGCAATGGCTAAGAAATCTCATACCAAATGTGTAAGTGATATATAATATGACTCTACTTGCATACTTTTTTCATACATTTCATACTTTCTCATACTATTTTTATACTTTTTTCATACTTTTTCATACTTTTTCATACTTTTATCATACTTTTCATACTTTTTCATAATATTTCATAATTTTCCTTTTACTTTTCTATGCTCGTATTTCTTACGTTTTTGTTTTTATTTACAGATTAATTTCAAACGTTGAAGACTTTGGATATCCATCACTAGAAACGTTGTCGAGCGATAAGCATTACGTATGTTTTAATCACATTCTCTGCATTAGAAGGAAACCTATATGCGCTGTACATAACGTTATCTCAATACGAGCATGGCTACTGGATTATTTGGATGCTAAATTTGGCCAAGATGAAGTAGATATCATTTCTAAAAGGAATACATACTCATGTGTATATTGGAAATAAATTTTTATTAAATATTCTGTAATAAAAGAGAAGCTTGATGATTGAATAAAAAAAAATTATAAGAAAAATAATTGTACGATATTATTCTTTCACAAATATAAAATTAAAATATAATAGATAAAATCTATAGCAAATATAGGGTACACGTGGGTGTTACTGCGGATATTTTACATTAATTAGAATAACGCATTGTTCATCATATAGACAATATCAATGTGCAAAACACTATTTTTCGTTTAAAAATAGAAAAAAAAATAAAATTTATTGTATTTATAAAGATTTACATTGCTTTGAAATTTACTTACTTATAAGATTTACATTACTTTGAAATTTACTAACTTATAAGGAAAACGAAGGAAAATGGAGGAAATGACAAGGAAAATAAACGAAAACAAGTTGAAAAAATATTTTTTCATTATATTCAAAAAATACTTATTACATTAAAATTAATATATAAAAGAATAATTATTTTTTACATATATATATATATATATATATATATATATATATATATATATATATATATATATATATATATATATATATATATATATATATATATATTATTACATAATAACTAATCGATGAATGTCACATCTTCTACGATGCGAGGTTTTACTATTGATGGTCGCGGTGGTGGTGGTGGTGGAGGTAATGGTAGTGATGGTGGTGGTGGTGCTACTGTTGCTGCTATCTTCGTTTGAGTTTTATCCTGCACTCGGCTGTGCATTCGCAGCCAATCTCGTTTCGCTTGCTTACTTTGAAGCGAAGCTTTGTCGTCCTTCACTTGATCTGAAAAAATAAAAGTTGCAAAAAAAAAGTTTTAAAATATAATATAATATAAATATTAAAATATAATGAAATTTTAAATTTTTGTATTTCTTACCAATGTTTGTCGACCTGGAAGGTGACTTCATCGTATGCAAATGGGGTGGCGTGGAAGGCGTTTTCGGCCTCGGCTGGTTTTCAGCTTTATCTATAAAAGAAAAGAAAAAAAAAATTATTAGATTATTATTTATTATTTTATTTTAACATAAAAAAAAATTAATAAAAAAATAGTTACCTTCAGCTTTCCTCTTTCGCTCGTTGTTGCTGTTGCCGCTGCTGTTGCTCGGCGATGAAATTTTTGGAATCCGACCAACATCGTGTATACTTTTTCCTTTCGCCGCCTTTAAGCTGCCCCTTGAGCTCGAGCTAGAGCTGGAACTAGAGCTCGAGCTGGAACTCGAGCTGGAACTCGAGCTGGATCTCGAGCTCGACCTTGATCTCGGCGAGCGAGCAACCGGTGCGCTCTCTTGAGGTATTATTCCCTCGTACAACTGTTGCATAGCAGCAACAGGGGGTAGTGGTGGTACTGAAAAATAAATAAACATTTAACATAATATTATTTTAATTATTATTAATAAAATTCTATAAAATGTTACTTACATGAATGTATCGCATCCATTGCCCACGACACATGGTCAAGCATCATGAGCAATGTGGGCCCGTTAGAAATGAGCCACCGGATACGATCCCGCATCATTTGCAAATTTGTCTTGATATTTGAAGCCATCTCGAATGTTTCTTTCAAATTTCAAGTTGATATATTTTTTGAAATTTGAAAATTTACTGACTGACCCTAGTTTGCGCCCTAGAATTTATATCGTCAGAAGAGCTTACCCCTTCTTTCACTTTTTCAAGAAATTCTGCGATTGGTTAAAAATGCTCCTCCCTTAATTAGAAAAACGCCTGCCTTGCAGAAATTTTCCTCCCAGAATTTTTTTAAGTACCACCTCCCTGTCGGTCACATCCACGCCTACACATTTTTTTTCGTGAAAGTTTCTACAATCTTGATGTCGAGAAAGTGCATCTCTAGAAGCTGGCGTCAAAGTTGTTGGGAAATGTGCCACCTGCGCGAAGTCCTTCAACGTGTACCAAGCCTTGCTGTAATAAATCGTTTCTCGCCGAAAAACTGGCAGCGTATAGGCCTAAAAAAAAGCAAGCATGCGCGCAGTAAGCCTTTCTCTAAGGGTCGTGTATTGTTGGGGACAATTTACTACTACCTGACCCTTTCTTTTCATTCAATTTCGGCTACTTTCCATTTCCTACGCATGCCATCTGTTTCTTCGAAAAGAGGAGCAAAGAGGCTGCTCTTTTCCCTCTCTTCGGGTGGGAGTAAAAACATCAGATACGAATTCTAGATCACTTTAAGAGGGGACAGTTCAGAGGCGGGGCTTAAAACACACACAATACGGATCCGGGAAAAATTGGAGAAGGGATCAGGCATAGGCCTTATACACATTACAGATTCTGTATCTCTTTGAGAGGGGGTAAATCCATTGGAGGGGCTTAAAACATACAATACGAATGCTAAAAAATTGGAGAAGCGACCAGGCATAGGCATTATACACACGACCGATTCTGTATCACTTTGAGAGGGGTAAATCCAGGGGAGGGGCTTAAAACATACAATACGAATGCTCAAAAATTGGAGAAGGGGACAAACAGGGATAGGGTTTATACACACGATGAATACTGGATCACTTTGGCAGGGCAGGGGGTGATACAGAACCCGCGTGAGCCAGTATGCCTACAGCCTATCTACTAGCAAGCATCGCTGATTTAGCTTAGGTAATTTGATTTTACGATTTTTCATTAAAAAAAGATTTAAACGCTTTTTTCTCGAAACAACGTTTTTAGACCCCTTGTAGTCAAAATCTCCGAAACTACTGAACCGATTCTTATGAAACTTTAACCACATATTATGTATACTTATGGCTCTGTCGCATTCTACAATTTTTCTAAAGTTTTAACTTTTACTACTTTTGTATTGCAAGAAACGGTAAAAAGCACGTTTTTTTAAATGTCCTTCATTTTGTTATTTTTGCATAAATTTAAATAATCCTAGAATGCAATAGAGCCAGAAGCATACTGAATCTAAAACCGTTTAATTTTTTTGTTTCAGATGGCTCGTCTTTCATAATTTTTGTGTACAAAAAGTGTTTAAAATAAATAAAAAAAAATTTGTATGTATTTCGACAGTGTATTTATTAAGCCCAATAAATATTATATTAGTATCTATAATAGTACCTCTAAATAAATTCACAAAAATAGCCTTTTTTTGAGTTTTCAAATTAGAATGATCCCTTGAAAGTGTGCCCACGAATTTTCAACTATGTACCTTCAATTTTTATTGCAAAATTTGTTGTATGCAGAAAGTTAAAAGTTCGGCGGATTTGCCCATATAAACTATAAGTTAATGCTTAAACGTTTGTTCCAAACGTTTACATTTTAACTGTTACAATACATATTAATATTAATTGGAGCTACTTTTTGATTTATAACTTTTTGAAATGGAAAACGATACTTAGGAAATATTATATTTTACAAAATATATGAAAATATTTGAAGTATTAATACTATTTTTATACGTGTCTCCAAATTAGTCATGAGCATAAAATTTGGGTCTATAACTTGAACATCGAAATATTAATTAATTCATTTACAAAGTTACAATGATGCTTAAATAGCATATAATTTTTCAATTTTGTAACAATAGGAAAATAAGGAGATCACAAAAGAAAAGTGTTCACCTTAGCCCCACTTTTTCCTACGATCGCCACAGGGAACAGTCACATTCCGTGCACGTCACATACACATCGCATCAGTGTAGAACTTCTCTTATAGTTTAATGTTACCGACAGATGTAGTCAAGTACTTACACGTACGTTCTTAACTAACGACAAGGATTTGACACCCTTTGGATAGCGGATTTTGCTCAACTTAATTTCAGAAGATACTTTTTCGACCAAAAAATAAAAATGCGTGTTTAAGTATTTTTAGTTATAAACGAATACATAAAGAAGTATTAAGTAGCTTATATTAAACTTCAAGTACTTGTCCCTTAAAATCTCTCTCTTTCTCAGCCAATCTCAACCAATCTGCAGTACGCCAAGAAAATGTCTAACAATACTTTAGTCGATCAATTTGATAATACATGTAAACAAAAGAAATGTACCGATGATTACGTGAAGTCAGTAATATTGTATTAAAAATTATAAGAATTTATAAATATAATATTCATTATAATAAAAATATTCAACACCACTATAGCCCAGCCAGAGAAATATCCATGCGCGCGCAAAATCAGCTTCTAGTAATAATAAATCAATGTACTACAAATCGTACAAGAAATATTTCTAACAGGTTTTATCAATATTTCGTTCATTTATTCAAGTAAAAGACTAAAATGTCCAGATTTATTTAGGGTACATAAAAAAAGCGTTTATAATACGAACGATGTTAAATTCAAAAGATTAGATGAATTAGCCAAGTTTGTGCAACAGCTTTATCCATCTAGAATAATTACAAGTGCAGTTTACAAGTTCGACTTAACTAATCTATGAACAGAATTCCCCCCAGATGATTAAATAAACAATATTTTATTGCATCAGATGGAGCTGCAGGTCATTTTAAAAATATATTTCAATTATATGAAATGAAACCAAGCATTTCTGATAAAATGTGGTTGTTTTCAGCTACGGCGCATGGTAAAGGTGCTGTAGACGGTATTGGTGGTCTTGTGAAACATTATAGTCCAAGCGGCGACCGTAAAATCATCTACGTCATGTGATACATGAAAAATGTTTGCTTGAAATGAAAGTTTATTAAATAATTAACTCAATGCACCTGGTCTGCCTGATCATTGATTGGTCCAGCGGAAATAAACAGGCCACTTCCAGTTTAATTTATAATCGACTTTCATACGTCATGTGATATATGAATGGAACAACTTTTATGTTGAATAGTATAGTTAATAGAACTAGAATACCTTGGTCTGCTTGAACATGCCCAGGCGCTAAGCCCCGGCAGACCATATTAAGGGGCTGAAAATTAATCAGCTTACCTACGTCATGTGATACATGACTTTATCCAAGCTTAAATTTAAGGTTTTGATGCAATCTTTAAGTATAAAATGATCTGCCTAAATTCGGCCTGGAAAAAAAATTAAATAAATTACATTTTATCGTAGAACGTACGCGGCTATGTCATAATAGTAAAAATCTGCTTACCTGCGTCATGTGATACTCGTACATGACTTTATCATAACTAAAATTAAAGATTTTGATGTAATCTTTAAGTATAATATGGTCTGCCTAATGCCTACCGGAACAAAAAACAGGTAGACGACATTTTATTGTCGGACTCGTTGGGTGCTACAACAACTTAATTCGAACTGTTGTTATTGCAACCACCTGTATATTAATTTGCGCTCTACGATACTTGATTTACTGAAATACTATGTCAACTAAATTCCTTAGGAGATCTGTAGATGAAAATGAGTCTTTACTAAATTTAAACATGAAAAGTAGTTAAGCTTCATAATAAAAATTAAACAAGATCATTAAATCATAATAAACAGAAGTAATTAAAAATTTTCAATATAATAATTATTTTATATATAAACGCGAGCCTTAAAGTTAAGTGCCTGGATAATATCTGCATTCCCCTAATTATTTTACTAATATGGTTATTATTTATAAACAATTTGTTTATAAACATTTGTTTACTATCAAATGATTATGTACACGGAGAGAAGAGATGTATTAAAAATTACTATTTACTGTATGAAAATTAATATTTTATGAAGGAATGGTGGGATTTACTTGCATTCTAATGTTTGTTACTGTATTTTGTAGCAGTTATTGTTAAACGTATATGATATTCTGCAATTAAAATATATGAAATTTTACTATCTACTTTGGTAAAAACTATCATTTATAGAGTTTACAAAAAAGTGTAGTATTTTGTGCTGAAAATTATTGCAAGAAGTACTTGAAATTATAACAAATATTACTATATTTTCCGAATACTATACTTTTTTAATAAATTTTACGCACTTACGTATTAAATTCTCGTAAATATTTTAGTAAACCGTCTTGACTCAACTCTAACCTCTAAAACTTATACGTAATCTTTTGCCACTGACCACGATACTTTTAATTCGATGATACAAGATCTTTTTCATTATATCAATACATGTAAGTTAATTAGAACTGCAACAATGAATAAGTATATCATTATTTAATTAATGTTGACCAATTAAGCGTAAACGAAAACAAAGCCAAGTGTAACTTATAAGGATGATTCGAAGTATAGTAAAGAAGGATCATGATGGCGCAGTAGGTAGAGCGTCCACTCCAGGAGCTGAGGGTCGCCGGTTCAAATCTTCACGAGGTCGGTGTTTTCGGTAAAAATAATTTTATTTAAAATTAAAGTGTACAAATATAAAAAATATAATATCTAGAATAAATAACAATCGGGGAAACATTAAATTGAAAAAAAATGTATAAATGAGAATTTTAAAATTACTATTTGATATTTTAGAAAATTGCTATATTAAATAGTAAAAATTGATAAAATACATCCTAACATTACAACAGAAAATAGTAAAAATTCATTCATATATTAATAAGAATTATAACATCGTTTCTCTCCGTGTACAGTAGAATCACCGGCACTGTGACCCAGGGCACTGTGAATGCGGAGTATCTCGGTACTGTGCTTTTTCTAGGGCCGGCTTTATGTATGTGCAGGGCCCTTCGTCTCAACTTTGCCGAAAAAGTTTTATGAAATGGTTCTAACCGAAAAGATTTGATAGAAAAAGTTTCACTCAAAAGTGTAAGCCTACAAATTTGAATACAGTTTTAAAAAATGTAATAGAAAAGTTTATAAAAAGAATTAAATATTTTTTATATTCTTATACAAAGTTTTTCTTTTTAATAGAACCGTATACAAGTCAATTGTACTGAGAATATTCGATTATGGGGAAGGTACGGAGGAAAGTTACTATTATGTCGTTTTTGTATTATTACTTTAGTTTTAGAATGGACACTAATTAATTTTTGCGTATTATTTCAAATACATTTATAAATTTTTAATTTCAAATTATAATAATTTTATGTTTAAAGTATAATTATTTGTAATAAGGGCTTAATGTAATTTTTATGTAATTTTACGAAAACCATAATGTATTTATTGTTATATATAGACATGTTGATTTTAACTATTACACGGTTATATATTCTACAATAAATTGTCTTTCGTTACACATTTTTTCAGACAGACCTTAACCAGACTATTCTATACTTGAAGATTACATCAAAACCTTTAATTTGGCAGTATTGTAACGCGAGATCACTGTAAATAAAACGGATACATAATCATTTGATAGTAAACAAATGTTTATAAACAAATTGTCTATAAATTTACTTCCGTTTATTTTGATTTAATTATCTTATGTAATTTTGTTCATTCACTATAACAGCCTTTATAGACGAACTAGATAGTTCTAGCCTATACAAAACTCAATAAATCCACACAGATCTACATAGATTTCTTAATAATAATATATACATATAAAATCTGTGAGGTTATATTATTTATTGTACAGAACTTTAATTGTAAAAATTAATGGTAAAAAAAGTTTAACATTCAAGTTTTCAATTATAATAAGATCTATACAGTTCTATTCATACTATTTACATATAAAAGTAGTCAGAAAGCATATCTAACCTAAAAAATGAAAATTTAGAAATATTGTTTTTTGCATATGAAAAATAGTGATCACAAACTAATGTTATTGATTGATTTAGTTGCTTCTTGAAAAATAATATATAAATAATAATAATTTTGTATCCACGTGTGAGTTCTTATAATGCATAAACTGAGCATCCGTGGCAACATTTTCGAAGACAAACACATTAGTCGAACACATGTAGACGATAATTTTCTTTATAAGTAACTAATTATTATGTTTTAGCTGGTCATAGATGTCAAATGAAAGTGTTTGATTATAAATTAATCACATTAGGAAATACAAAAGTAGAATATAGATAATAACCCAAATACATTATTTCGTTTTAAAAATAGAAAATTAATCAGTTGATAATAAATGTGTGTGAAAATAGTTTTCCTTGCATTAACCGTACAGGTTTTGAAACCAATCCTGTATTTATGATGGAACATAATCAAACGTAAGAAAACTAATTTTAGATAAATAAAATAAATATATGCTCTAATACTTCATATAGTTATTTGGATATTCAGATTATTTTCTTATTTTGATTGTTTAATATATATGTGCAACATAATAATATGTTATTAAGTTCTTAAATAAAAAAATTCGATGCATCTAAAATTTGATAACTTTACACTTTAGAGGTTATTTACATTTACTTAAATTGGTAGTAGGTGAACAATAACATGAAAATACCTTAAAGTCAAAATAATACAAAATAAGCATAATAGATTACGCCTTTATAGTAACTATCTAGTTTGCCTACAAAAATATACACAGTGTGAGATTATTATACATAGAACTATATAGTGGACGGGATAAATTTCTACCAGGGTTACTCGCGTTTTTTGGCGCTATACGCATAAGCGCACCTAGGAAATATTTGACAATTCATCTGCAGATCTCGTGAGCAATTTAGAATATATAGTATGTCAGTAAATTAAGTATCGTAGAGCGCAATTTAATATACAGGTGGCTGCAATAAAAATAGTTCAAATTAAGTTGTTATAGCACCCAACGAGTCCCACAACAAAATATCATCTATCTGCTTTTTGTTTGGCAGACCTCAGGCAGCCTATTATATACTTAAAAATTACATCAATACCTTTAGTTTAAGCTATGATGAAGTCATGTATCACATGACGTAGGTAAGCAGATTTTTACTATTATGCCATAGCCGCGTACGTTCTACGATAAAATGTCGTTTATTTAATTTTTTTCCAGACAGACTTTAGGCAGATCATTTTATACTTAAAGATTGCATCAAAACCTTAAATTTAAGCTTGGATAAAGTCATGTATCACATGACGTAGGTAAGCTGATTAATTTTCAGCCCCTTAATATGGTCTGCCGGGGCTTAGCGCCTGGGCATGTTCAAGCAGACCAAGGTATTCTAGTTCTATTAACTATACTATTCAACATAAAAGTTGTTCCATTCATATATCACATGACGTATGAAAGTCGATTATAAATTAAACTGGAAGTGGCCTGTTTATTTCCGCTGGACCAATCAATGATCAGGCAGACCAGGCGCATTGTGTTAATTATTTAATAAACTTTCATTTCAAGCAAACATTTTTCATGTATCACATGACGCAGACGATTTTACGGTCGCCGCTTGGACTATATGAAGCTCATAGTTTTAATATAACAAAATAAACTTAACGAGTAATAACATGTAATAACATATTTACATATGTTTGAAAAATATTACATTTTTAAGGGAAGAAGCTACAAGAAATCGAAAATCTATTGCGCATTGACCAATATTTTTTTTCTTTTTTTGTATATAATAATACGTAACAATAACATATTTTCACTATTTATGCCCCCCCCCCCCCCGCCCCCCATCGCCCTTAAAATATTAGGTAGCCAGAAAACCTTCAAGAAAGGATATTATTTTGATTCTCGTATTGCGCAACAAGAATCGATGAATTTTGACCAGCTTAAATTTATGTAAGTAAAACTTAGAAATCTATGTATCTATGTTGCAATATTATTTTTTTTGCTATTAAAAGAATTCTATAGCTAAATTAAGTTTTTAATTTTTTACATATACAATAATCACTCACTTTATTATAAGTATTGTCAAGCCTAAATTTGTATTTATAGTTTTTAGAACATAAAAATAAGATCGAAATAAGAGTAAAATGATTTTGAAGTGATCCAATAGTAATAATTAAAAGAAGTTAATTCGTAATTATTTATGTGCCCTTTTTTTGATTTATGGGATATTTTTTTCCACCACTGAAAAAGGGTTTTGAATTTTACTGACCTTTAGCCTTACTTAGGGTAAACCTAACTTTTTATGCTACGCAATGTTGAAAAACATTAAATTTTAGACAAATCGAAAATATTTTAAAAATTCGTACCAGCTCAACCCGTGTAGGAATTTCAGAGAGAGTCCCCGCGATTAGCCCCGATCGCGACCCGATTTTCGGACCAATCGAAGTCAGCCCCGATTCAGACCCGATTTCCCCGTCTTTTCCTCGAATTAAGCGGGACTCACGGATTCCCTGCCTGAATCCTGTCTGATATTCAGAGGTCCGCGCTTTTTTATTTTGAGGTTATGATTCTTACGTAAAACAAAGGATGTTCGTACCTGAATCTCGTCTGAACTCCTAATCTTAGTAAGCAAGAAAAAATGGGGGATAACACGTCGAAATCTAACTAGTAAATCCTATCATCTACTAAGTAATATTGACGTAACCTGTCGGCAAGATAAAGCTCTATATTGAAATTATCACTTATTTTTATTAACATTAAAGTATTTTTTTTATTAAGGGTTTCATGTTCATATATTATTATTATTGTTTTGAAAGTAATATAACAATAAAGCAAGTGAACCAATTACCGTCCCCTTCGATATTTGCATTTGAAAAACTATGAAATCATAAAGTTATTCGGTGAAATAATCGATGCAGAGCACAGTAATTGGTTCAAATATCCTAGTTATAACAATTAATATGATAAATAGTACTATTATTTTTATTAATTTAGTTATTATTATTGTGATTATTATTATTCTTGTTATTATTACAATTTTAATTACAAAGTTCATATTTACTTATTATAGAGATAAATTTATACGTGTGAATAGCCGGTAAGGTAGGTTTCCCGTGGATAATTCACATCTCCTTATTTTTTCAACTATAAATAAATCATTCATAAGTACTTGTAAGGTTTTTAAATACCAACACATTTATACTGTATTCAATTAAAATTATTAAGTTACTGTCGAATATTGATGTCCTTGTCTAAGTAAGTTTTCGACATTCGGAATAAGAAAGATTTCACCAAAAGTTATTTATATTCTAAAATAAGTGTTTTTGTATGTCCTTAAAAAAGAGATAGGTAATTTTTTGGGACTTATAATATTACTTAATATTTATTGTTCTCAATTGAAAAGGGAAATGTTTAGTTTTATGTTAATTAAATCATTATTATTTAAATAAAGAAATAAATAAATAAATAGCAGAAAATATGCGTGGGAGAGTAGGAATCTGCTATCGTTAACTGGCATCCACTTAAATGAATAGTTTTTTTTGTTTGTAAATTTTGAAATAATTGAAAAATTAAATTTTCTAAATTTTCATGAAATTTTATTGTTAACTGTTTGAGAACAATAAATTAAAAAATATAAAAATATTTAACTATACCTTATATTTTTTTAATCCATTCTTCTCCTACAATAATTAATAAAAACCTTTAACTGAAAATTATAAAACTAAAACGCCGGTAAGGTTGGAATCGGGTTAGTTCTTAACATGTTTTTGATAAATATCTCTTTTATTGTATCAATATAAAACAGAAGAAAAGATTCTAAAAACATATACAAAAAATTGCATCGGTAACTTAGGAATCGTGTTAGTATTTCTTATCTCCTTGATAACTATTTCATATTTTAATTATATAAATCTTCTCGTAAAAAGAATGGTATTAGATATTATATAAATACCTACGAATAATAAGAGTATAAATGTGTACTTTAACGTGTAACATTAATATATGATTTGAAGTTACGCAAGTAACAGGTCCATGTGGTCAAGTGGTTAGAGCATCAGCTCAGCAGTCTCGAGATCGCTAGTTCAATCCCCCGCATCACCCAAAATTTTTTTTAATTTATAATTATTTCTATATTTCTGTTTCAGATAATGGTATGATAACTACTGTAAATAAATCTAGTTTCAAAAACAATTAATACCTGTAGAGTACACGCGAAGGAAATGAATAATTTTTCTTTACTGGGGATTAACGTCCGAAAATCGGGTTGGAATCGGGCGAAGATTTCTAGGCCGAATCGTATAAAAAATGGTATACAAATCGGAGCCCGGATCTAGTGAGGTTTTTCCGCCCGATTCCTACCTGACCTACGGAAATCTGGTCTGAATCGGGTCTAGTTTACATGAGATTTGTTGCACGGGAATATTATTACATTTATAACGTGATTAAGAAATAGTATCACCTTCTTGAACACAATTAATAATTCTATATATATGTGTGTGTGTGTGTGTGTGCGTGCATGCGTTCGTGCGTCTGTGCGTGCGTGTGTGTGTGTGTACGTGCGTGCGTGCATGCGTTCGTGCGTCTGTGCGTGCGTGTGTGTGTGTATGTGTGTACGTACGTGCGTGCGTGCGTGTGTGTGTAACATAATATTCCATTTTTTAACATAAACAGTAGTTTAATGACCGTATCGCAATTTTTAACTAGAAATAAGACCTTAGTAAGGTTATGTATGCAATCAGTGCTACACTCAACAGCATCCCTATCGCCCCGCCCTTGGTGCTCTTTTTGCACCCAACATCATCGAATCTCAATCTATGATTACTCATGCTCTACACGGTCAATATTAAAAAACTCCCTCATCAAATTAAAGTACGAACAGTAAACTTGCAATTGCTGAACTTTAAAACAGTCAAAATACATGCGATTATAATCAATTTCTCGTTTGAAATTAATAAAAATGAAAGTCAGAGGAGTAGAGAATACCCCCCTATGGCGAGACGGTGACGTCACGCGGTGGCGCCGTAGGCGGAGCCAGGTCTATGGCATATACTCCCGCCACGTAAGGCTGTCTCTCTCGCGCCCATGTGATAATGGATATGGAGACCCCCACTCGCGCCCTGACAGATTGTCTGTCTCTGTCATACGCAAGGGATGGGTGTCTATGGCGTTCCCCACCCTTACTCAGACGGTGTCTCTCTCGCACTCATGCGTGGGGTGTGTTATGGCGTGGGTTCTCTCTTGCACTTGTGTGGGAGATAGGCAGTGGTACCGATGACGTAGTTTCGCTCTCGCTCGCACTCATACGGGGTATGGTATGTCGTGTGCTCTCTCTCTAACGCATGTGGGGGTGGAAGCCGGAGCAGTCGATGGCGTAGTCTCCCTCTCTCTCGCACTCATAAGGCACTATGTTATAGAGCGGGGTCTCTCTCTCTCCCTCGCACTCGTACAGGGTATGGTATGGCGTGTGCTCTCTCTAGCGCACGCGGCTGGTGGAAGCCGGAGCACTCGATGGCGCAGTCTCCCTCTCTCTCGCACTCATACGGCACTATTCTATAGCGAGGGTTCTCTCTCTCTCTCTCTCTCTCTCTCGCCGTCTCTCTCTCTCTCTCTCTCTCTCTCTTTCTCGCACTCTCTCTCTCTCTCTTTCTCGCACTCTCTCTCTCTCTCTTTCTCCTGCGTTCTCTCTGCCTCTCTCTCTCACCCTCTCTCTCACTCTCTCTCACACTCTCACTCTCTCGCACACTGACAAAAAAATCATGCACGTTTAAAGGTGGGGTTATCGCAATAAAAACAATATATTTTTAACTAAAAATTATATTATTCACAATTTCTTTTTTTACATTGAAGAAATGACTAGTTTTTAAATTTGAACTAACATCATCTTAATCTAGCATATTTAAGCACTTTGTGCACTTGCATGGTAACTCCAACTGCAGTTCCTCGCGTAATTTACGCGTCCGAAGCCGTATTGCGTTGTACTCCAAACGCTCTAGTCTGGTTGCTTCATTCTAAAACATAAATTAATAAAAAATATATTAGTATATGTAAATATTGCATAATATAATATGTTAAATTATTTTTAAAAAAGTTGAACTACTTACAGAAACGAGGATTTTGTCCAGCATCTTTGATAGCTGTCTCCGATGCATAGCTTTTCCATTCTGCGATTTTTTCTGTAATTAAAAAAAGGAAATATTTGTTAATTAAAATAAAAATTAAAAGCATAATTTTAAAATATAATATAATATAATATAGCTACCTTATCATTGTTTTCTTCGTATTTCTTATTTATTTCGCTGGGCGAAAGTACTCTAAAGCCTCTGCTTTTGTTCCGGGTAGTTCGTTGATGTAATAAAAGAAAAAATATTAATTAGAGAAAAAGAAATAGAATTATTAAATAGCATTTATTTATATACATACCCTATTGAGTTGAATCGTCTCCTGTAGTTCGCGAAACCAATCCTCCATTCTGCTTACGCCTCTGACTAGGCATAGACTCACACTACGGGATTCTGATGGCTGCAAATTAAAAAATATATATTAAATTATGTTTATTATCCTAAGAATATACTGATTTTCTCAAAATAGAATGTGATGGTGGGGCTTATCGTAAATCCTTACCAGTTGTGAAAACATAACAGTTGGAGGTGTTTCTGATCTTCTTTTTGTGACATCTGATAAAAATTGAAAAACAAAGGAAGGAGTATTTTTATATTTTTAAAATAAATAAACCATTTAATATTTACTTCATCCTGTTTTATGTAAGGTTTAAATAATATACATAAAAATAAAAATACAAATATATATTGTTTTGAGAAAAATTATTTACATAGATAACATACGCAGACATAAATCTTAAACTTTATGTAATTTTATAACCAAATGGTAGTGAAGTTCCATCGGAAAAGAAGCGCCGTTTGGTGAGGACGATTTCACATGTCTGTTTCTCGTCAGTCGTCCCAACATCGAAAGTCGCGGTTCGCCGAAAACTCTTAGACGATAATTTAATGGAATCTATTTCTCTTTTTATGAGACTAAGCATACTATTAAAATTAATGTATTGACTGTTGTGGTAATTTAAGCGAATACCCTTAATTTTGCAACATTCGAAAGTCTTATTACTTGAAGAGGTGCCTTTATAACTGTAAAACTTTGGTCCGCCAGATAAGAAATGTGTAATGTAAGCGTCGTCACCATACGACGCAAGCTCATTTGTCATTTGTCCTAAAAAATTACCTAACTCGGGCTCGTAGGTATCCGATGAGTTTTCATTTGTTACGAAGATGACCGAATCTGTGTCTGTGTATAACAAGCTCCTATTTAATTTGCTTAGATATTCGTACAGAACGAGTCGCGCTTGAGCTGTTGTATAAGTAGCTATTGCAACATTAGTATGGCTAGAACCTTTTATGGAATCATCTTTGTGTATCCAATTAATACATATAATATTCTCAGCGATGAGAAGCATACCTGTGATTTCCTTATCTTTAGCCATAATAAAGCTTAGCAGCTCTTTTCTGCATTTAACGAATTCAGTTTACGGTATATTATCTCGCTGTCCGAATTTACCCCAAAATGAATTCAAGCAGAGCTTTGCTACAGCTCTAAGTCCTGGATTTTTATCAATTTTTTCGTAATCGAGTAAATGTATGAGTGTGGGAATTTGTATTTAAAAATTATTGACCAAAGTTATAGTCTATTTAAGCGAAAATTCTTCGTTTTTAAAAAATTTTATTATGAAATATGGCTTAAATTGACTATAACTTTGGTAAATAATTTTTATATACAAATTCCCATACCCATACCATAACTACACGTATTTTGAACATAATAAAACCTTGAAAGCGTTAATTCGATCACATTAGCTCTCTAAACTTTGCGGTAGTCGAAGAAATATAGAGGTTTTCATTATAGCCAATCAAATGGACCTAACGACCTTCATGAATTTTTTTAAAATTTGTATAGTTATATTTAGATAAAATGTTCAAATTTACCGAAAACATCAGGTAATATATGATAAGTGCCTTAGTTTTACCGTGAAATATATTATCAATTAATTTTAAATTTTAAGGTGTATCTGTCCCCTTAAAAAAACGCGTGTTGCGGATAAATATTGAGGACGCGACAAATCGATGTACTTTTGCAATTTTACTGATAAATATAAGGATTTTAGGTATCATAAATAAGTGTATGTGAAAAGTACATAAAATATTACATTTTAATCACTTATTTTATTGATTTAATTAATATCCACTACATAAGCAAGCATTGCAGACGTGACATTTTTTCGTTCGTTTTTGAATCAGCTCATTTAAAAGTCTTTTAAATCTTTTATGATTATTTTAAGAATAAAAATAAAGCAGCATCTTATTTAAAATAATACTGTTTTTATATTCTATGTACTAAAAATAGTTTTTAAAGTAATTTAATTGTATATCATTAAGTTACTTTTTGCGTTGCGATATCCAAAATCTATGACAATATTCAAATCCATTTAATTTCGGTTTTATGAGAAAAATGTAATTATTATTCAGATCATTTGATTCCTGAATGTTTTTCAAGTGTTAAGGTAATTTTTTTATTTTTTAATTAGTAATTTATAGTGACGATTAACGAAAATATATTTGAAATCGGGCATTTGACGTACACAAAATATGATATTTCGAGTTTTTAATTAATAAGTATAATTAATTTATGACAGAAAGTGAATATAAAAATATTAAAAATAATAAATTTAAATCTTAAACAACAGTATATATAAGCATGCATGTTACAGTTAAAATTTACTTAAACGTGTAAGAAAAGTAATTTAAAGTTTATGATACATAGTTTAAAGGTTCTAGAGATTTACCCATATAGCGACTTTATATTGTACATAAATCGGTAGAAGACGGGGACATCGAACTCGTTTATTTAAATAAAACTATAAATTGTTAATAAATTTGAATATATTTTATTAAAATATTATTAAAAGAATCCTTTTTTTTAATTAAGGGTCATTAGGTGTCTTTGAATGACAATACTGGAAACCTGTACATTTCTTATGCTAATGCAGGGTTTTGAGAGAGAAATATGTCGGATTAGATTTTTAAGGCTTTATTGTGATAAAAATACACATAGTTATGTTGTGTATGTAGAATATAAAAATAAAAATTATTAACCAAAAGTATAGTCTATCAAAGTCATAATTCATGAATTGTTTTAAATTTTATCATGAAATATGATTTTTAAAGACTATAACTTGGTCAATAATTTATATTTTCAAATTCCCACATTCATATGTGCAGAATCTGACCGTCCTGACTTTCGAAACCTTGCGGTAGCGCAAGAAATATATAGGTTTCCATTATTATCATTCAAAGGGATCTAATGACTCTTAATTTCAGAAAAGTATTTTTTCCGTATTATTGTCATAAAATATAATTATTTTTCAATAATCTATCTGACTGACGCAATACATTTTTCCATGCAAGTACCCTATTGGTGGTCGCGGGTCGTGTTCTTATGCGTCTGAATGTTTGACTCCGGGTTCAAGTCCGATTTATTTAATTATTTTTTATGAAATACGTTCATTGGTTTTTGTTATCACAGAAAAGGTAAGTTTAACTACAGCATCGTATTTAAAAATATATTTTACTATATTATCATCATCTGTTTTATGGAATAATTTTTATTTTACAATAATAATCTTTTTAACGTTTAATCTCTTTTTATTACAATGTATATTTTTTAATGGGAGCGTCACCATTAATCTTGACCATTATATCGAAAATTCCTTCAATTTTTTTTTTAATGTTGATCATATAATTTAAAATCATTTCAGAACATGTCAAATTTAAAATGTTTTAACAAAACTATAGTCTAGAAAGTAAAACAATTAATGTTTGATAGCATATCACATACAAATTTTAAACGCGTTTTTGTAATTTTAATAAAGTTCCTTCTATCCATTTAAATGAACATTTTTTAAGCTTGCAGGAAATATCGATTTAAATATAGTATTTCGAAAAGTATTTTAATTTAAGGTAAAATAATGTATTACTAAAGCGTATGTCCAATTGAGTTATTGGGTTGATCTTGAGTTCAAACTCGACCCACTTTTATCATATAATAAATATATGTATTTGAAAAATGTGAGTTATATTTTATGAAATTATGCGTTATATTGTCACATACACATATTCTCTAAGAGAAAGCTTTGTAATGTTGAAAATTTCGGAAAAACAATTTTTTTTTACCTTTATACGTCAAATATATGAAAAATATGAACGATTTCATAAAAAGACGTAATTTTATTCCAATTTATATATCTGGTAATTACCAATGCTATTTTAATAGAAGAAATACGATTCAATCTTGAATACATATATTTCAAAAATTGACCATTTTAGCAAATAAGGAAATAATTATTTAATCTGTTCTGTATAGGTTCAAAAAATATGTGTATAATTTTAATCAAGATTTTAATAAACATAATTTCAATTCTGTAAATATATGGGGAATTCTAAGTAACCTTTGAATTTTGAGTGAAAAAAATCAATTTAAATGTTAAAGCACACTTCTGTAATTTTGTGTGGATGGTCTAGTAGCTTTAAGAATGCAGAGTCCAACGAGGTGCAACATTTTAGAGCAACGCACCAAACGTTATAAACGTTTATTACATTTTTTAATATTTACGTAGAAGACATGTGTTTTTGTTTTGTACATTTTTTATTTTCTACAAGATTTGGTTTTCTACCAATCTTATTAATTTTTTTAATATTTGTTACTAAAATCATCGCACTCCAGGTTGACGAGACATTGTCTACGAAGGAGAGCAGCAGGTACTCAAAATAGAAAATTTAAATAATATAAAATTCTAATCGTTCTTCTGGGTTGGTGAAGCTTTCTAAAAATTTATGAGAAAGTTTAAGGTCAAAACATACTAGTATACAAAATTTCAGAGTATTTTGAACACTAATTCGAAACCGATAGTAGTCCCATAACTACATTTTTTCCTTTTGTTCTGGTAATTCAATTTTTTTTTCGTAAAATAAGCCGTTATTAACAGGTTAATATAGATGGTTTTCTACCAATCTTATTAATTTTTTTAATATTTGTTACTAAAATCATCGCACTCCAGGTTGACGAGACATTGTCTACGAAGGAGAGCAGCAGGTACTCAAAATAGAAAATTTGTATCAACTTTAAGGTAGGATTCTGGTGTTTTTGACCAAAATATCAAAATTTTTTTATTGAGTTTTCTTAATGTTTGTAATTGTAAGAATGTTTTAAAAGTTGTCTGATGTCATAACTCGGTTTTTTAACAAGGTTATACGCCTTCAAGTAAAACAATTAACATTAGATACTATACAAAGTTATATTTTTAAACGTGTTTTTTTTCGAAACTGATTTTTCTAACTTTAAAAAGATTTACGCGCATTAGATTTTAATGAATCTTTCTGTAACTATCAGAGTAAATGAATTATAATATTTAGAATAAAAGTTAGCAGCTTTTGTGAAGAATTTTGGGCTCAATTTTTATGTCAATATAAAACTTTTTTTTTAAATTTTTGAAAAATATTATTTTGAATAAAAAAGTTTTGAATTTAAATTTATGGAAAGGTTAATTTATGAAAACAAAATTATTGGAAAGATAAAATATTTCATTAAAAATTTTTGAAATTTTAATCTATGAAAGTATAAAATTACGAAAACAAAATTTTATAACACCGCGGCGGGGTTGGCCACGCGGCGCGGTCGACACACGCGGCGAATCAGCTTGTTCCGCGTGTGTCGACCGCGCCGCGCTGCGCCGCGTGGCCAACCCCGCCGCGGTGATAAGCGTGCATTATCAGACAAAATTTTCGATGTTTTAATTTTCTTTTTTCATACAATTAAATTTGAAACTCTAACATACGATGTTCAGTGCCAAACAGTCGTTTATCGTACATGCATGTACATGTTTTCTTTTTCCTACATCAAGAACATGGTGATTGTTGACATAAATCATGGATATACGGTTTCATCATTCATTCACTATGATCGCTAGTGGGCCGACTTTCTGCGGAAAGACATTCTTTGTGACGCGCCTACTGCAACATCTCGATCGCATGTGTGACGTACGGTTTGCTAGAATTCTTTTGTAATTCGGCGAGTGGCAAGAGGCATACGAACGCAATTTTATTTTAAATGCCTAAAAACGAAAAATGTAGTTTTAAAAAAAATGGCGGTAAAGATTAAAAATTATCAAAGTGATAAGATTGGCGTTATTGAGATTTTGTTGTGTTCATAATGCATATAATTCTAGATTGAGTGTGGGTTTTTGAAAAATAAAAATCTTGACCGAAGTTACAGCCTGATGAAGTCTACGATAATTCAATTTTGGAGCTGAATAGGAAAAATTCTAGACTTTATAGAGTTATGTGCTCTAGATGTTGATAAAAATCAAACTTATGTTTAAGGAGATAAAACGTGCACAGTACCAACAACATGTAGTTTTTGTTCTCACATCGAATGTTGTTAAAAATCTAATCGATTTTGCATTTCTCTATTCTTTAATGTGTTATTGAAGTAATATTCAAACGCATTTACCGCCCAGTGTTTTTCTTTAAGAAAAAATGCAATTTATTAAAATCGAAAAAGAAATTTTAGTTACACCAACTGAAAACGGGTGGGGGTAAAAATTCTGAAAAATAAAAATTGGAAAAGGTAAAATTACGAAAGTTAAAGTTTTAAAAATTCAAATTAGGAAATAAAATAATACCTAAAATGAAAATTTGGAATTTAAGATTTAACGAAAGGGAAAACATAGAAAAAATAAAAGTATGAAAATAAATTATTTAGATAAATAATCAATTGGAAATAATGTAATTTTGAAAAATTAAAATTGAAATTCTTTATTTTTATTGAATTCTTGACAATTTCTATTACAATAATAATTATTATTATACTTAAAAAATTGTTATTTCAAAATTTATTTTTTCAAAATATATGGTTTATCAAATTTTGTTTTCGTAATTTTATACTTTCATAGATTAAAATTTCAAAAATTTTTAATGAAATATTTTATCTTTCCAATAATTTTGTTTTCATAAATTAACCTTTCTATAAATTTAAATTCAAAACTTTTTTATTCAAAATAATATTTTTCAAAAATTTTTTAAAAAAGTTTTATATTGACATAAAAATTGAGCCCAAAATTCTTCACAAAAGCTGCTAACTTTTATTCTAAATATTATAATTCATTTACTCTGATAGTTACAGAAAGATTCATTAAAATCTAATGCGCGTAAATCTTTTTAAAGTTAGAAAAATCAGTTTCGAAAAAAAACACGTTTAAAAATATAACTTTGTATAGTATCTAATGTTAATTGTTATACTTGAAGGCGTATAACCTTGTTAAAAAACCGAGTTATGACATCAGACAACTTTTAAAACATTCTTACAATTACAAACATTAAGAAAACTCAATAAAAAAATTTTTATATTTTGGTCAAAAACACCAGAATCCTACCTTAAAGTTGATACAAATTTTCTATTTTGAGTACCTGCTGCTCTCCTTCGTAGACAATGTCTCGTCAACCTGGAGTGCGATGATTTTAGTAACAAATATTAAAAAAATTAATAAGATTGGTAGAAAACCAAATCTTGTAGAAAATAAAAAATGTACAAAACAAAAACACATGTCTTCTACGTAAATATTAAAAAATGTAATAAACGTTTATAACGTTTGGTGCGTTGCTCTAAAATGTTGCACCTCGTTGGACTCTGCATTCTTAAAGCTACTAGACCATCCACACAAAATTACAGAAGTGTGCTTTAACATTTAAATTGATTTTTTTCACTCAAAATTCAAAGGTTACTTAGAATTCCCCATATATTTACAGAATTGAAATTATGTTTATTAAAATCTTGATTAAAATTATACACATATTTTTTGAACCTATACAGAACAGATTAAATAATTATTTCCTTATTTGCTAAAATGGTCAATTTTTGAAATATATGTATTCAAGATTGAATCGTATTTCTTCTATTAAAATAGCATTGGTAATTACCAGATATATAAATTGGAATAAAATTACGTCTTTTTATGAAATCGTTCATATTTTTCATATATTTGACGTATAAAGGTAAAAAAAAATTGTTTTTCCGAAATTTTCAACATTACAAAGCTTTCTCTTAGAGAATATGTGTATGTGACAATATAACGCATAATTTCATAAAATATAACTCACATTTTTCAAATACATATATTTATTATATGATAAAAGTGGGTCGAGTTTGAACTCAAGATCAACCCAATAACTCAATTGGACATACGCTTTAGTAATACATTATTTTACCTTAAATTAAAATACTTTTCGAAATACTATATTTAAATCGATATTTCCTGCAAGCTTAAAAAATGTTCATTTAAATGGATAGAAGGAACTTTATTAAAATTACAAAAACGCGTTTAAAATTTGTATGTGATATGCTATCAAACATTAATTGTTTTACTTTCTAGACTATAGTTTTGTTAAAACATTTTAAATTTGACATGTTCTGAAATGATTTTAAATTATATGATCAACATTAAAAAAAAAATTGAAGGAATTTTCGATATAATGGTCAAGATTAATGGTGACGCTCCCATTAAAAAATATACATTGTAATAAAAAGAGATTAAACGTTAAAAAGATTATTATTGTAAAATAAAAATTATTCCATAAAACAGATGATGATAATATAGTAAAATATATTTTTAAATACGATGCTGTAGTTAAACTTACCTTTTCTGTGATAACAAAAACCAATGAACGTATTTCATAAAAAATAATTAAATAAATCGGACTTGAACCCGGAGTCAAACATTCAGACGCATAAGAACACGACCCGCGACCACCAATAGGGTACTTGCATGGAAAAATGTATTGCGTCAGTCAGATAGATTATTGAAAAATAATTATATTTTATGACAATAATACGGAAAAAATACTTTTCTGAAATTAAGAGTCATTAGATCCCTTTGAATGATAATAATGGAAACCTATATATTTCTTGCGCTACCGCAAGGTTTCGAAAGTCAGGACGGTCAGATTCTGCACATATGAATGTGGGAATTTGAAAATATAAATTATTGACCAAGTTATAGTCTTTAAAAATCATATTTCATGATAAAATTTAAAACAATTCATGAATTATGACTTTGATAGACTATACTTTTGGTTAATAATTTTTATTTTTATATTCTACATACACAACATAACTATGTGTATTTTTATCACAATAAAGCCTTAAAAATCTAATCCGACATATTTCTCTCTCAAAACCCTGCATTAGCATAAGAAATGTACAGGTTTCCAGTATTGTCATTCAAAGACACCTAATGACCCTTAATTAAAAAAAAGGATTCTTTTAATAATATTTTAATAAAATATATTCAAATTTATTAACAATTTATAGTTTTATTTAAATAAACGAGTTCGATGTCCCCGTCTTCTACCGATTTATGTACAATATAAAGTCGCTATATGGGTAAATCTCTAGAACCTTTAAACTATGTATCATAAACTTTAAATTACTTTTCTTACACGTTTAAGTAAATTTTAACTGTAACATGCATGCTTATATATACTGTTGTTTAAGATTTAAATTTATTATTTTTAATATTTTTATATTCACTTTCTGTCATAAATTAATTATACTTATTAATTAAAAACTCGAAATATCATATTTTGTGTACGTCAAATGCCCGATTTCAAATATATTTTCGTTAATCGTCACTATAAATTACTAATTAAAAAATAAAAAAATTACCTTAACACTTGAAAAACATTCAGGAATCAAATGATCTGAATAATAATTACATTTTTCTCATAAAACCGAAATTAAATGGATTTGAATATTGTCATAGATTTTGGATATCGCAACGCAAAAAGTAACTTAATGATATACAATTAAATTACTTTAAAAACTATTTTTAGTACATAGAATATAAAAACAGTATTATTTTAAATAAGATGCTGCTTTATTTTTATTCTTAAAATAATCATAAAAGATTTAAAAGACTTTTAAATGAGCTGATTCAAAAACGAACGAAAAAATGTCACGTCTGCAATGCTTGCTTATGTAGTGGATATTAATTAAATCAATAAAATAAGTGATTAAAATGTAATATTTTATGTACTTTTCACATACACTTATTTATGATACCTAAAATCCTTATATTTATCAGTAAAATTGCAAAAGTACATCGATTTGTCGCGTCCTCAATATTTATCCGCAACACGCGTTTTTTTAAGGGGACAGATACACCTTAAAATTTAAAATTAATTGATAATATATTTCACGGTAAAACTAAGGCACTTATCATATATTACCTGATGTTTTCGGTAAATTTGAACATTTTATCTAAATATAACTATACAAATTTTAAAAAAATTCATGAAGGTCGTTAGGTCCATTTGATTGGCTATAATGAAAACCTCTATATTTCTTCGACTACCGCAAAGTTTAGAGAGCTAATGTGATCGAATTAACGCTTTCAAGGTTTTATTATGTTCAAAATACGTGTAGTTATGGTATGGGTATGGGAATTTGTATATAAAAATTATTTACCAAAGTTATAGTCAATTTAAGCCATATTTCATAATAAAATTTTTTAAAAACGAAGAATTTTCGCTTAAATAGACTATAACTTTGGTCAATAATTTTTAAATACAAATTCCCACACTCATACATTTACTCGATTACGAAAAAATTGATAAAAATCCAGGACTTAGAGCTGTAGCAAAGCTCTGCTTGAATTCATTTTGGGGTAAATTCGGACAGCGAGATAATATACCGTAAACTGAATTCGTTAAATGCAGAAAAGAGCTGCTAAGCTTTATTATGGCTAAAGATAAGGAAATCACAGGTATGCTTCTCATCGCTGAGAATATTATATGTATTAATTGGATACACAAAGATGATTCCATAAAAGGTTCTAGCCATACTAATGTTGCAATAGCTACTTATACAACAGCTCAAGCGCGACTCGTTCTGTACGAATATCTAAGCAAATTAAATAGGAGCTTGTTATACACAGACACAGATTCGGTCATCTTCGTAACAAATGAAAACTCATCGGATACCTACGAGCCCGAGTTAGGTAATTTTTTAGGACAAATGACAAATGAGCTTGCGTCGTATGGTGACGACGCTTACATTACACATTTCTTATCTGGCGGACCAAAGTTTTACAGTTATAAAGGCACCTCTTCAAGTAATAAGACTTTCGAATGTTGCAAAATTAAGGGTATTCGCTTAAATTACCACAACAGTCAATACATTAATTTTAATAGTATGCTTAGTCTCATAAAAAGAGAAATAGATTCCATTAAATTATCGTCTAAGAGTTTTCGGCGAACCGCGACTTTCGATGTTGGGACGACTGACGAGAAACAGACATGTGAAATCGTCCTCACCAAACGGCGCTTCTTTTCCGATGGAACTTCACTACCATTTGGTTATAAAATTACATAAAGTTTAAGATTTATGTCTGCGTATGTTATCTATGTAAATAATTTTTCTCAAAACAATATATATTTGTATTTTTATTTTTATGTATATTATTTAAACCTTACATAAAACAGGATGAAGTAAATATTAAATGGTTTATTTATTTTAAAAATATAAAAATACTCCTTCCTTTGTTTTTCAATTTTTATCAGATGTCACAAAAAGAAGATCAGAAACACCTCCAACTGTTATGTTTTCACAACTGGTAAGGATTTACGATAAGCCCCACCATCACATTCTATTTTGAGAAAATCAGTATATTCTTAGGATAATAAACATAATTTAATATATATTTTTTAATTTGCAGCCATCAGAATCCCGTAGTGTGAGTCTATGCCTAGTCAGAGGCGTAAGCAGAATGGAGGATTGGTTTCGCGAACTACAGGAGACGATTCAACTCAATAGGGTATGTATATAAATAAATGCTATTTAATAATTCTATTTCTTTTTCTCTAATTAATATTTTTTCTTTCATTACATCAACGAACTACCCGGAACAAAAGCAGAGGCTTTAGAGTACTTTCGCCCAGCGAAATAAATAAGAAATACGAAGAAAACAATGATAAGGTAGCTATATTATATTATATTATATTTTAAAATTATGCTTTTAATTTTTATTTTAATTAACAAATATTTCCTTTTTTTAATTACAGAAAAAATCGCAGAATGGAAAAGCTATGCATCGGAGACAGCTATCCAAGATGCTGGACAAAATCCTCGTTTCTGTAAGTAGTTCAACTTTTTTAAAAATAATTTAAAATATTATATTATGCAATATTTACATATACTAATATATTTTTTATTAATTTATGTTTTAGAATGAAGCAACCAGACTAGAGCGTTTGGAGTACAACGCAATACGGCTTCGGACGCGTAAATTACGCGAGGAACTGCAGTTGGAGTTACCATGCAAGTGCACAAAGTGCTTAAATATGCTAGATTAAGATGATGTTAGTTCAAATTTAAAAACTAGTCATTTCTTCAATGTAAAAAAAGAAATTGTGAACAATATAATTTTTAGTTAAAAATATATTGTTTTTATTGCGATAACCCCACCTTTAAACGTGCATGATTTTTTTGTCAGTGTGCGAGAGAGTGAGAGAGAGGGTGAGAGAGAGAGACAGAGAGAACGCAGGAGAAAGAGAGAGAGAGAGAGTGCGAGAAAGAGAGAGAGAGAGTGCGAGAAAGAGAGAGAGAGAGAGAGTGCGAGAAAGAGAGAGAGAGAGAGAGAGACAGCGAGAGAGAGAGAGAGAGAGAGAGAGAACCCTCGCTATAGAATAGTGCCGTATGAGTGCGAGAGATAGGGAGACTACGCCATCGAGTGCTCCGGCTTCCACCAGCCGCGTGCGCTAGAGATAGCACACGCCATACCATATCCTGTACGAGTGTGAGGGAGAGAGAAACTACGCCATCGGCACCACTGCCTGTCTCCCACACAAGTGCAAGAGAGAGAGAGAGAGAGAGAGAGAGAGAGAGAGCCCTCGCTATAGAATAGTGCCGTAGGAGTGCGAGAGAGAGGGAGACTACGCCATCGACTGCTCCGGCTTCCACCCCCCGCGTGCGCTAGAGAGAGCACACGCCATACCATACCCTGTACGAGTGCGAGGGAGAGAGAGAGACCCCGCTCTATAACATAGTGCCTTATGAGTGCGAGAGAGAGGGAGACTACGCCATCGACTGCTCCAGCTTCCACCCCCACATGCGTTAGAGAGAGAGCACACGACATACCATACCCCGTATGAGTGCGAGCGAGAGCGAAACTACGCCATCGGTACCACTGCCTATCTCCCACACAAGTGCAAGAGAGAACCCACGCCATAACACACCCCACGCATGAGTGCGAGAGAGACACCGTCTGAGTAAGGGTGGGGAACGCCATAGACACCCATCCCTTGCGTATGACAGAGACAGACAATCTGTCAGGGCGCGAGTGGGGGTCTCCATATCCATTATCACATGGGCGCGAGAGAGACAGCCTTACGTGGCGGGAGTATATGCCATAGACCTGGCTCCGCCTACGGTGCCACCGCGTGACGTCACCGTCTCGCCATAGGGGGGTATTCTCTACTCAGAGGGTACTAAAAATAATACGTTTTTTTATTCAATTCTGAATTAATAAATAATTTTGGTTTTTACAAAAAGCAATGTATAGTGACATAAAGAAGTACTAAAAAAAATTATTATTAACAGATGTATATTTTTTAAGATGTTAAGAGTGCTCCTAATGCCCCACGCTCCTGTTGCCCCGCTTTCCCGTACACAAGACTCGGAACCATGACGTCACGAATATGGCTACCGCCGCGCAAATTATGTTTTTTGAAATTTACAATTACTTTAACTATTACTTTTGCATGTATACGGTCACTCAACAAAATCTTTATGAACTTAGTTTATTTCTATGGATTTCAGTCTATACAAAGCTATTGTCTCCAGATTTTTTTCATTTTTTTACTCCTGTGGTGGGGGTAAGACTTGAAAATCCTGTGGTGGGGGTAAGGCTCATAGTGAACGGTGAAAGTTTCTCAATTTCTCCAGTATACAGGGCAGCGCTGCAATCACAGGGTATTTTGTTGCGTATATAAATATTCACCGACAACTAACCTGTACCTATACGTGATATGGAAAAGCAATTTTGCATTGAAGGATGTACAACTGATTTTTTGTCTATTTCTAGAAAAATTTAGACAATTTAGAAAATCAATCTAACGGAGTACTATCGCTACTCGGTGAGTCAAATACGTGTTTGGTCGTTCTTGACTTCCGTGGTAGGCCAAATGGTTGGAAATTAAATGATTGAGTGAGCGTGAAAAATTTTATTCGTTTGCTTATATTAGCTCTCAAAATTGGTGATTCAACATATAGATTTTTGAATTATATTTATGGAATATCGAATATATATTTCTCAAAACTTAGTCGAAATCAGAATAGCAGTTTTCATGAATTTCATGATTGCAACTGTCGGAAACGTGAGTTCCCATTATAAGGATACGTGTTAAAAACGTAAATATAAAATTCTAATCGTTCTTCTGGGTTGGTGAAGCTTTCTAAAAATTTATGAGAAAGTTTAAGGTCAAAACATACTAGTATACAAAATTTCAGAGTATTTTGAACACTAATTCGAAACCGATAGTAGTCCCATAACTACATTTTTTCCTTTTGTTCTGGTAATTCAATTTTTTTTTCGTAAAATAAGCCGTTATTAACAGGTTAAGATAGATGTAGCATTTATTTAGCTCTATTTATTATGTCCAATAAAAATCCTTGAGGAATTAAATATAAAGCTCTTAATATTATTGTTTATTTACCACTAAATCTGGAAATATGAAAAACGAGTGTAGGAAATTTAAAAAACAAAAGTTTATATTAATACGTTATTAATACCAATGTTGCCCATAATATCGCTTTTTTACAAGATTTTATAAATTCTATAATACTCGTTGAAAGTATATTTAGTCTTAACATTTCTATTTTTGGTTGTACGATTCATACAGAATTTCTCTTATAATACGGCAAATGAGCGATAACGGAAAGGTCTTTACTTTTCTACTTTGAATGATATTATGGACCAGCAATTCGAAATAAATTAGCCCCACACCTCTTATAGGCCAGGAGAATTACGACGAAATCTTTCAAATATGGCACTAACGTGAAGTAACTTAGATAACTTTCGGAATCGCTCGGGAATGGTACACCTGAAAATATCGAGGTGCGCCAGCTTGAAAAGGTGTGCTATTTGCATAAACAACAAAAAAGTGAAAAAAAAATGCGAAAATCGCATTTTTTCCCGGAAACAATCGCATATAACTCGGTCAGTATGCATTTCAGAGAAAAAATGTATACTTATAAATTTGTTCGTTATTAAATTTTCTACAAGATAGGGTTAGTCCGATATCCGTAGATTTGAAATGTTCGCTGCAAAATGCTCGAAAGTGCAAAAAAGTAGGTAAAAAACAAGGTAATTTTAAATTATTTATTTAACAATGAAAAAATAATCCAATCACGCCATAAATGTAGAGATAAGTACTTGACTGCAATACAAAACGAGAGCCGCAAGGCCGATAAAGATCGGACTGACAGTTTTTGTATAATACAATTGTTAAGTAACCTACCTGGAAAAACGGTTCATCATTAACTTATAATTCATCATTAACAATAAATTATATACCAATCGATAGGTTTTTCCGAGATGTTTTCGTATCTGCTTACAAAAATTACATTACACGTGTGCATCACGCACAAACAGTTGCAGAAACATTGTGTAGTGCGCGCTCGGAGCCGAAATTCGGAGGGGTGGGGATAGGCTGCGAAACTTGAAATCGTCGCTTCAAAATCGGCGCGCTCGCTTCAGGATGATGTATCTCGGCTTCTACTGCAACGATTTTGACGATTTTTTTTTAATTGGGGTAGAAAAACGAGAGGATTTTAATTTTTATAGTTACATTTATCAATTTTAAAAAATAAACAATCGGTAGTCGATTTTCATAATTAAGCATTTTTAAATGTTGCTAAAAATTAGTGCTAATCATAATATCCTTATTGGGCATATATTGTTCATTGCAAATTAGTATTAAATTGAAGAATTAATGCGTAATAATGTTATAAATTAATTTAATTGGTATTTAATGCATATAGTACATTGAATAACAGGAGATAAGGTATAATAATCGTAAAATATTGTCAATTTTATTAAATTTACATAATTTACAGAATTTATTTATAATACAAGTTCATTTATTACATTAATTGGCATACTTTTTTTTTACACGGAATTTCGTCGTCGCTGTCTTCGTTGTCGGAAACGCATTCGTTAGCTGCTAATATGTCTGTATTTATATGGAATTGTACATCATTGTCCCCATCAATATCAAGTTCGCTACTATCTTCTACATCTATATTACTGTCTAATACATTTTCTTCGCAATTTTTACAAGTTTGACCGTGGCATCCTGCGCAATAATCGGAACATTTTAATCCGTGTTTTACACAACTACAAGATTTTGTGCAGCCCTTTGTACATTTACAACTGATGTCTCGTAATATATTGTCAGGAACTAGTAAATCAGTTGTATATGTTGGTTGTAATTTATTATCCCTAACACTCCAACCCCATTGTGTCGGGTCCAACGAATTACCGAGCCATTGTTGCACTTGATAATATGCTCTAAACGTATGCTGTTTTGCAGCTAATTCAGTTGGCGGAAGCATAGCTAAATTAAAAGCTTTCTTCGTAGAGCTACTTTTAAAACATAAATATCTTAGATCATTTAATTATTGTAGCTGAAGATATAGATGTATTAGTAATTTTAACGCAAAGAGCGCTTGTAGATAAGAAAATTTAGCTTTACAGTTCCACATATCTTATCGGTGAAAATTTAAAAAATCTGAATGCTTTTATTCACGCTTTCACTGGATGTGATACTACATCTGCTTTTTTCAAACAAGGAAAAGCTAAAATTATAAAATTATTAGAAAAAAATTCAACATTAATTGAAGAAGCTTTAATTTTTAATAAAACAAATGCAACTGCACAAGAAATTGAAAACCCCAGCACAAAAATCATTGCAGCTATGTATGGGGTCAGGAAATGTAACTATGAAAATTAAAATCCTCTCGTTTTTTTACCCCAATTAACAAAAATCGTCAAAATCGGTGCAGTAGAAGCCGAGATATATCATCCTGAAGCGAGCGCGCCGATTTTGAAGCGACTTTTTCAAGTTTCGCAGCCTATCCCCACCCCTCCAAATTTCGGCTCCGAGCGCGCACTACACAATGTTTATGCAAATTTTTGTGCGTGATGCACACGTCCAATGTAATTTTTGAAAGCAGATACGAAAACATCTCGGAAAAACCTATCAATTGGTATATAATTTATTGTTACATCATTAACCGTTACGCCGCATACCTCCGAAGGTCTTTTTTTCCAGGTAGGTTACTTAACAATTGCATTATGCAAAAACTGTCAGTCCGATCTTAATCGGCCTTGCGGCTCTCGTTTTGTATTGCAGTCAAGTACGTATCTCTAAATTTATGGCGTGATTGGATTATTTTTTCATTGTTAAATAAATAATTTAAAATTACCTTGTTTTTTACCTACTTTTTTGCACTTTCGAGCATTTTGCAGCGAACATTTCAAATCTACGGATATCGGACTAACCCTATCTTGTAGAAAATTTAATAACGAACAAATTTATAAGTATACATTTTTTCTCTGAAATGCATACTGACCGAGTTATATGCGATTGTTTCCGGGAAAAAATGCGATTTTCGCATTTTTTTTTCACTTTTTTGTTGTTTATGCAAATAGCGCACCTTTTCAAGCTGGCGCACCTTAGAGCCATGCCAATCTGTAACCCTCCTGGCCTATTAAAAAATTGGTAAGAAAACATATTTAATTCAAAATATTATGAAAGTAGGTATACAATAACAGTTCTAGCTCCCCCCACCACTCGACGTTTCGACTCACCTGTGCAGGTGAGAAGCTCTGTGATTGGTCAAGGCGGACAGGTGAAAATAAGCCCCACCCCCTATCTCACTTAGGCACGATGACGTCATGCTATAGTATATTATCGAATATACTACAAACTTTGCATGGTATTGCGCCAAATACCGACCACCATATAAATATATATTTAGATATACTAAGTCAGGCACACCCGCGCTCGATCATCGTCGAAGTTTCGCGCGGACGAATATCATGCTTTTGCGCCTACAATCGTTCGGGGGTGCCAGGTTGCATTCGGGGCACTTTAAAGAGGTAGAAAAAATATCTCGCGATACGATTGCTTTCCTGAATGCAGTCGAATATTCGAAGGACTATCTGTAAGACGCACATTTAGACATGTGCGTGTGTGTGTGTGCGTATGTGCGTGTGCGTGCGTGCCTTGAACTCTCTGGAAGCTTCTCATCGTTGACGAGGACCGACCTTCGATGGATCTGTGGATGAGCCAGGCTGCGATATACGAATGCTATTGTGATTCCGCAGGCTGGCACAAAGCGTATATATCTATATATACACGAATCAAGAATCTTATATCTGCTGATATAACTTTGGCTGGTAAGCATAAGATATTTACGTTTCTATTTATGATATATACTTAATACGAATATTCAATATAATCGAATAAAGCAAAGAAATTCCAAGAATTTTGAGATAATAGTGAAAATCAAAAAAATCTGTAATTTTTAAAATTTTCAAAATGAATACTCCCATGTCATAGATGACCCCCGACAGTGGACCTAAACTTTTGCTTATTTAAATCGAGCTCTTTTAGTTTACGCTATAAGATAAAAGTCCCCATTATGGAACACTTTTCAGGGGGTGCAAGATTGTCATCTAATTTACATTATTAAATTTGTTAATATTGGGTATAAAAAGAATATTGTTTGAAGGGCTATGGTTTATAATATAATTTAGAACGTGCAAATAGCAAATTTTTTCTTAATTTGAATTATTATAAATAAAATACTAAAGCAATAGCATGTACGTTTTATGGAACGCTGTTTTCACAGCTTGTCACCGTGTTCCGAATTCCATGTCCCTACGATGGAACGAATAATTATTACATAAATATGACTTTATTTTATAGGTTTTATTTGTCATTGTTATAGAAGCGCCCATAGAAAACATTACAGAAACGATGAATTCTTTCACATTGAGAGAAACAAAAAGTTTGGTAAATTTATTGCTCTGTTAATGAAAGCATCCGCTATAGAATTAGGACTCCAACATCGATACAAGAGACCTTTTACCATTGAAGAAGATTGGATCCCAAGATAGATTAGCAGAAAAAATACTGCGTGGATTTCTAATGAACTTGATGATGACTGTAACGATCCTAACATATTAGTCGATTGACTTCGAGTACTTGTAACTGAGCAAAGGATGGGGAATTTCAGCAACAGCAGTGAGATAAGTTTGATTATCAATAAGCTTCGTAAAGATAGAATTGTATATTGAACACATAATTATTCTTTTGTACTAAGACTGCAATAGATAGACATTCTGATGTATTATCTCAACTGATAGCTAAAAATATTATTAGCAAATGGTGTAAAATTGAAATTTTAAATAAAATATATTTGTATTATAAAATACGCTTCCTTCCATTTATTTGATACCCAAATCAGTGTCTTCACTCCTAAGCTTCCATAATTAAATACGTTTAAATATTCGTGTTAGAAATAAGTAAAAATGTTAATAATAACCCATCTACTGAAAAATCTGTTTATTTCAAACCTGAAATTTCTAATATAATGACGTTACTGATAATGTATATCATAAAATATTCTGCACTTCCAACATCTTAATCTATAAAGCAACTTTCTGTAATAGGTGATGTTAAAGATCATAATATAGAATTGTCTGGAGTTTGAATGTACCTGACACGTCAATGTATGACGTCATACGGTGAAATTGATGACATCTGACTGTCTTTATTTATGTGATAAAGCTTTGCTCGCGATCTTCCTGTACACCATGACTGATGACCTTCAGATCAGCTGGGGATATTTAAAAATTTGTACGTAATGTATTGTGAACTCTGAATTAAGAATAAGCCAGCATTCGAAATATCAATCGATAATGCTATATAGATATACAGTCTCTGTATAAGAGTAGAGGCCAAAATAAAAAGAATATTCGGTAATTCATGATGTATCACTCGATCCATTTATACTAGCATACCTGCATATACACCAGCTGTCTGCAGGATACACGTGTCTAAAGGGACTTTCAGATACTTAGAGGTATTTATCTTGGACTACCTACATTAGTATACGTCCTCGCAGCAACTATAAAAAAGCTTGAATCGTCTATAAAGATATACGTTCGAGTTGAATCCACTGAATTCGGGACTATTTCTTCATAAACATACGTTAAATGTTCGAGTCTTGCGTATATATACATACCCCATTAGCCAGATGTATTGCAAATTGTTAGCAATTTGACATACACGTTTTGCTGTCGATTTCCGTAAGTTGACGTAAAACTGCGTCCGTGTATGCTGGAAATTTTGTATCAAGTATTAAAGTACATTATGAGGGCAAAGTGTTTTTTTGTGTTACACAAATTTCCATCAATATGCTGTTATTAATTTCTTCCATTTCTCTCTTGCACTGTCGCATATATGAGTAATTTTATTGAATATTACGTGAATAATATTGAAAATAAGATAATATAATATATCAATAATATTGAAAACAGATTGAAAGCAAATTGATGTACAAAATTTGCAGCAACAGTTACACATCAAATGTAAGTAAATCTGCGTCCGTATATGGCAGCAATTTGGTGACTAGCATGTACAGTCAATCTTGCGACACATTGACATCAATCCTTGATATTCGTCATTTCTTAAGCGTAAGTTGGAAGCAAATTGCTAACAAACATTGCACAGCAACTATTGCCGCGATTTTGCCGCGGCAAGCCTGGTTAATGGGGTACATACACATACACGTCTTATTCCATTTGACTGAGGCCCAATATAGATATACTCGCGCAATATCAGATTCCGCTGTATTGTATCTTAGTGTACGTATTATATATGCACTTCTTGATTATACATTCTCGCTTAAACAAAAGTTAAGGTCTACTGTAAAAATTTATATATGACATAGGGGGTAGCTTCAGCCGATTATAGTGCTTTTCACCTGGAGCAGGTGTGATGGTAAACTTATTACTCCTATGCTTGTAAAAAGACTTAAATTATTAAATAAACTGGAAAAAAAATATAAAATTGTAGCTTATTTATACAACCCATTATTCCTCACTTCCCTTATACCTACCCATTTATACTATAAAATACTTATTTAAAGCTATATATTTACTTTAATAATTTAATCAAATGAAAAGCATCTTTATTTAATTGAGCTATATATATATATATATATATATATATATATATATATATATATATATATATATATACTCGCATGATATCAGATTCGATAATTTCGAGACTGCTACTCACGTATACATGTATGATATATATACGTATACGTATACATATATGTACTGTAGTATATATATAGTGCACACTACTTGATTATATATTAAGGTAAAAATACCTATTGAGAAACACCTTCAAAACATGTCCCTTACATGGAACAGTAAACAAAATGTTAGAATAAGAAATAATAATATTAATAAAGAACCATTAAAATCATATTGATATTTATGCTTGTATTCTTTTTAAATATACAAACATAAGTAGTATACAAAAAGTAACTGTAAAAAAACTATTTATTCGTATGTGTTTTCAGAACCGTACAAATCAGTGTCCTTTTTTAGCCGAGATAGTTTATCATACGACTATGTTATTTCACTGTAATTATAAATCTAAGTGATTTAATAATACTTATAATAGCTTAAATTGTAGCTTTCCATCCATAGATTCGAATTATTTACACGTTATTTGTATGTTAATGCTATTTTTATTAAATATTTAGCTGTCCCACAATGGGTACATAAAATCACGTTAGTCCCTATGTATGGAACACCTTTGCAAGCACCTTTTTTATAATAACTGTAGCTTATAGCATGTTGTTTTCTATCTCATAACGTATTAAATGTTATGTTTTATTGATTTATTTATAATGCTTACAAGAATTTGATAGAATAAATGTGCTCATTGTATTTGGAAACCTAACCTATAAAACAAGTCAAATCAGCAATACATATCGAAATAGTTAACCCTACCTATGGTCATTTTATGTTATTAAAGAACTGTCACAAAACGGTGTCAATTTAATTTTTACTTCATTCCTAGTGCATATTATGTGGATTTTTATTAATTTCTATAACAATGATAAATAAAACCTATAAAATAAAGTCATATTTATGTAATAATTATTCGTTCCATCGTAGGGACATGGAGTTCGGAACACCGTGACAAGCTGTGAAAACAGCGTTCCATGACACGTACATGCTATTGCTTTAGTATTTTATTTATAATAATTCAAATTAAGAAAAAAATTGCTATTTGCACGTTCTAAATTAATTTATAAACCATAGTCCTTCAAACAATATTCTTTTTATACCCAATATTGCACCCCCTGAAAAGAGTTTCCATAATGGGGACTTTTACCTTATAGCATAAACTACAAGAGCTCGATTTAAATAAGCAAAAGTTAAGGTCCACTGTCGGGGGTCATCTATGATTTTTTTGATTTTTACTATTATCTCAAAATTCTTGGAATTTCTTTGCTTTATTCGATTATATTGAATATTCGTATTAAGTATATATCATAAATAGAAATGTAAATATCTTATGTAGTCTTACACTTATATTGCTAAATTTGTAAAGAAATGGGCTAATGATTGTTCTTCTTATTAAAGCGTTTTTCAGCCCCTACAACTCGCTGCTTACCAGCCAAAGTTATAGCAGCAGATATAAGATTCTTGATTCGTGCATATTTAGATATACACGCTTTGTGCCAGCCTGCGGAATCATAATAGCATTCGTATATCGCAGTCTGGCTCATCCACAGATCCACCGAAAGTCGGTCCTCGTCAACGATGAGAAGCTTCCAGAGAGTTCCAGGCACGCACGCACACGCACATACGCACACACACACACACGCACATGTCTAAACTCTAAATGTGCGTCTTACAGATAGTCCTTCGAATATTCGACTGCATTCATGAAAGCAATCGTATCGCGAGATATTTTTTCTACTTCTTTAAAGTGCGCCGAATGCAACCTGACACCCCCGAACGATTGTAGGCGCAAAAGCATGATATTCGTCCGCGCGAAACTTCGACGATGATCGAGCGCGGGTGTGCCTGACTTAGTATATCTAAATATATATTTATATGGTGGTCGGTATTTGGCGCAATACCATGCAAAGTTTGTAGTATATTCGATAATATACTATAGCATGACGTCATCGTGCCTAAGTGAGATAGGGGGTGGGGCTTATTTTCACCTGTCCGCCTTGACCAATCACAGAGCTTCTCACTTGCACAGGTGAGTCGAAAAGTCGAGTGGTGGGGGGAGCTAGAACTGTTATTGTATACCTACTTATGAACTGGCTATGTTAAAAAACGAAAATGTAGTTACGCTCGTAATGTTTATTGTTGATTTTCTAAATTATCTAAGTATTTTAAAGACCCATATGTGCATCTATATTCGTCAGAAATAGTTACTTGCAGATTACCATTACTTCCTATATTACCAGCTCCATATTTTTATAATTTTTTTCATGCTGTGCGGGCCATGTATCAGAAATTATACTCACTTCTAGTAAAACGTTATGAAATGTAATATATATTGATATATTCGTTTTGGTCAAATAATATTAATATAAATTAGCAATTAAATTCATTTTTCAAATAATATCAATAGTTGATTTTAGTGAACTAACCAAATTTATTTATGGCGACGTTTCGGCGACCATTCGTCGTCCTCATCAGGCTAAATCTTTATTACAATTTTATTATTAATATAAAACATCTTAACACAATTATATTATTTGGCTAAATACTCTGATTCGCCACCCTATTAATTAATAAACTAAGATAATGATAATAATAATTATATGAGGACAAAATATTTACACAGAGAAATTAAGGTTATGATCTTTACCTTTCCTTTTGTTTCGTTCAATAATCAACATGTTCAACAACTATGTCTGTATTTACTATAATTACAATTTTTCGTCAAAATTAAATTTTAAGTACTACTGGACAACACGAATAAATTAACAACAATTGAATGAAAAACCAGTCACAAAAATTAATACTGTTCTCAAAGCGGTTATCACAAGCAATAGTGTTTGAAATTTTAATATCGATTTCAGAGACCTCTGTTCATCGACCTACAACTTCACTTGAGGTACATTAATTATTACTCTATATTATATTAGAATTATCAAGGTAAATGACTAGTAAAGTTAATAAAATACATTATAAGTAAATAAAATTATAAATTATTGCACATAGTTATTGCACATTGTTGAACAGATTTTTCAAAAAAAGATCTTATTTTGTGTGTAGAATTCTTACTTATTCAATATGTTATTTTTGAAATTGCCGCTTCTATCGACAATAGATCGATTGACGCGCCTCTCAGTTTAGACTAGATTTTGAAGTATTAGCTTTTAGTGTACCATAAGTAGGTAAATGATTAGAATATATCGCAAAGGAAAGATAATTATCATTTCTTTGTACTTTAAATTTATTAATAATGTTATTATAATGTTGGTTAAGATTCCTTGTATCTTCTTTAATATTGATTGCATTTTCTTGCAGTTTTATATATATCATTTCAGATGTTAATCTTTTGTTCCAATTTTGTACATTATCTAAAATTGCAACATTATCAAAATCAAAGCTGTGCTTAAAAGTTCTCATATGTTCGTTAATCACAAATTTTTTATCCTGTTTATTTATATTCTTCTTATGTTCTTCAACTCTAATTTTTAACTGTCTTTTGGTTTCACCAACATATGAGGCTTCACAGTCATTACACTGAATCTTATACACTACATTTGTCTTAGAATTTCTATCATTTTTGTCTTTACCTCTAACAATAACATTATTAAGATTTTTGGAAATGTTTAGAACAGTTTTTATGTTTTGTTGTCTCATTTTACTTTTAACTGAATCATAAAAACTTGGTACAAACGGAATACTGATTGTAGTGCGGGATTTTCTGTTATTATTACGATTGTTATTATTATTAATAATATTATTATTAATTTGACTACTGTATTTAATTTTATCTAACCGTTTTCTAACATTATGATTAATGAATTTAAGGGGATAGTCATTATTTTTTAAAAATTGTTTAACAATATTAATGTTTTTATTTTGGAATTGCAAGTCTGCTAGTAAAACTGCTTTATCCACTAATGTATAAATCATTGCTCTTTTTTGTTCTATAGGATGTTTCGATTTGAAGTGAAGAAACCGACCTGAAAATGTTTCCTTTCTGTACCAGTCTGTTATGATACTGTTATTTTTTCTTCTTATTAATGATACTTCTAAAAAATTAATTCTACCATTTTTTTCTATTTCATGTGTAAATTATAGTCTCTCATGATAACTATTGAATACACGTAAACCTTGTTGTATTTTTTCTTTCGGTATGCACATTATTGTATCATCAACAAATCTGTAATAAAACAGTGGTGAAAAATCTCATTTCTGCAGACAATGTTCTTCTAAATCGGTCATCACCAAATCAGCAAAAGTAGAACTCGGAGGACTTCCCATAGGTGTGCCAAAAGTTTGTTGATAAAATGTACCGTCCCATTGAAAATAAGTATTAGTCATTAAAAACTTAATACTTTGTAGTTAAATTCATTTAACTACATCTGACATAATCTATTGGTTCAGTATTAACTTTTAAAAAATGTGATACAAAAAATATAATAATATTTTGAATATTATTTAATCTGTATTCGAATCTAACTATTTCAATTTAGAAATTATTATTAACAGTTTTTTATTTACATTTTTTCTTATTTATATTATTAAATATTGCTTAAATATTGGGATGTTGAATAAGTTCTCGCTGTTTTCCAGCAGATGACGTTACCAGTACTGCGTGCATATAGTTGAAGGTGGTAACACATCTATATAGAAGTACTATAAGCAAGCTTGAAATTCAGTATATGTCATTTCGCCGAAGTGTAAACAACTTTTTTTTCATAGGGTTAAACATGTCAAATTTCGTGCCAAAAACGGAGTATTTGTGAGGAAATTTACTGCACTAATTTAATAAAAAAAACCTGCAGCTGAAGCACATAGAATTCTTGTCGAGACTTACGGTAATATTATCGGAAACAACATGCACAGATTGGTTTAGACGCTTCAAAAATAATGATTTTGATATTGAAGATAAAGAACGGTCTGGTGCACTGAAAAAGTTTGAAGACGAAGAATTGGAGGCATTACTTTATGAAGGCTCATGTCAGACGCTAGCTGAACTTACAGAATCATTAGGAGTTGATCACACAACAGTTTCGAAGCATTTGAAAGCATTAGGAATGATTCAGAAGCAAGGAAATTGGGTACCGTACGTGTTGAAGCCGAGAGACGTCGAACGGAGTCTTTCACATGTGAAAAGCTGCTTCAATGGCAGAAAAGGAAAGGTTTCTTGCATCGTATCGTGACGGACGATGAAAAATGGATACACTACGATAACCCAAAGTGTAGAAAAACGCGGGGTAAACCCGACCATGCCTCGACATCGCCGGCAAAGCCGAATATCCATGGTTTCAAGCTTCTGCTTTGCATTTGGTGAGATCAACTGGATGTATTTTATTACGAGCTGCTTAAATCAGATGAAACTATCAGAGGAGATCGTTATCGACCACAATTGATGCGTTTGAGACAAGCATTAAAGGAAAAACGGCCGCTATACGCGGAGAGACACTACAAAGTGATTTTGGAGTATGACAACGCTCGGCCGCATGTTGCTAAACCGGTGAAAACTTACTTGAAAATGCTTAAATGGGACATCCTACCCCACCCGCCGTAATCACCAGACATTGCCCCTTCTGATTATCACTTGTTCCGATCGATGGCACATGGCAGCACTTACATTCTTATGAAGATGCCAAAAAATGGTTCGATTCTTGGATAGCCTCAAATGATGTCGTTTTTTCGACGTGGAATTCAAATGCTGGTAGAAAGATGGAAAAAGTAGTGTCTAGCGATGGACAATACTTTCAGTGGCATGCTTTTTTACTAATTTTTTAAAATAAAGCATTAATTTTCATGAAGAAACTGCGAGAACTTATTGGACATCCCAATATTTCTGTAATATTTTCAAACATGGTTCTTCGCTATAGCTATATATGATTATATAAAATCATATAATATTGTAAAAATTGTACACAAAGTGAAAATATAGCGTGGCCCCGATCTGCACTCCATTTATACATATTGCATGATCATGCCCTATTCAGACACCTGGTTAGGACCTTATCCGACTCCATAAGATGTTTAGATCATATACTATTTTTACCAGAACTTACTATTTATTCTACTCTCAGAAACGTTTCTACAAGATTTCTTTTGAAGCGCAAAAACAAGCATTTAAGGTTTCTGCAAGGTTTCTGCAAGGTTTCTGCAACATTTTTGAAACTTTTATAGGAACGTATTATAATGTTTCCTGCTATGTGAGCTTGATTATTATGGCATTTTTTCTTTCTTTTTCTCAAAATGAATGTAGTGTGTTTTCGAAAGAGAATTTGATGCAGAATTAATATACGCGGTATTTTGTGCATCATCATCAAATTTGATGATTTTATTTGGTAAAAATTTCTGTTGAAAAACCGATGAAATTTTAAGTTGAATGTCTCAATTTTGTTAAAAAATTTACCATTATAGTATGAGATGTATATTTTAATATAAAGGAAGACTTAAATTGGTACTAAAATTTAGTTACGAGAATAAAAATAAATGAAACGGATTATTTTACCAAATTTGAGGCTCTTATGGGATTTAATATGTAATTTTCTATAACTGAGTTATAGTGCCATTCTAAACTTCTTTTATCTTAAAATATACATCCAAAGCTATAGATGTAAATTTTTTAACAAAATTATTTGTGACTCATCTAGTACCTAGTTAAGAACCCCCCGACAATCTTCCAGTGCACTTACTAAAGAAGTTTATTATAAGTGTCTGTAAAAGTTCGAAATATAGTTTCTGCAAAGTTGACCGAAATGTTTTTGAAATGTTTCGGTAACTCTTCTGTCTTTCTGAACCACATGATCGAAAAACATTGTCGAAACACTTAGAAAACTTTATACGAAACATTTTAAGAAAAGTTCCTGCCAGAATTTTTGAAATATGAATGAGAATAATAAATCTGTATTAAGAACCTCCCGACAATCTTCCAGCGTACTTTCTAAATAAGTTTCTGAAAAGTTTCTGTAAGAAATTCAAAATATAGTTTCTGCAATGTTGACCGAAATGTTTTTGAAATGTTTCGGTAAATCTTTTATCTTACTAAACCACATAATCGAGAATCATTGTCGTAACATTTCAATAGTATTTCATGGAATATTTTATGAAATGTTTTATAACATTTCATGTAACACTTACAAAACTGTTTTGTAAAGGTTTTAAAAATATTTTCTTGAATTCTTAAAAAACAATTTCATTGGACAAAAATAACCTACAAAAAAATATTGCTAAAACATTTCAGAAATGTTTTCTTAAATGAAGTTTGTTATAATTTTATAAATATTTCATAAAATATTTCTGCAAGGTTTTGTAAATATTTCATAATATTATTTCAGAAAGGCTTTTGCAATCTTTTTATAATGTTTACGCAAGCTTACAGTAAGCTTTGTTTGAAATCTTTCCTAAAACATTTCACTGAAACATTGCGTGCTGTGTGGGATTTTAATGTTTTGTATCTTGTAGTGGACGAAGTATTAGATAGTTAGTTTTACATTCCCCTATCAAGAACATGGCCTCGATTTATTATCCTACGCTGTTTATTACTATGTGCGACTAAGAATGCGTCAGTTCACGTACCAAGAGAAAAAAAATTATCAAAACTGAACAGAAAACAGTCAAAACTCAGCAATGTTTGAAAATATGTTGTATGAAAAAATTATTTAAAAAAGTCGGCTGTACAAAGAAAACTGTCAAAACTTAGAAATGTTTGTATGAAAATTTTATATTTATTAAATGTTACTATTATCAAAATTTTGTTATTATTAATTTTAATAATCTCTTAAAAATGATATTGTAAATTTCCTTTTCCTAGTGTTTTCCAATAATTTCCATTTTTTTATTAGATCGTAAAAGTGAAATGATGCTCAGATATTAATATCAGCATAAATACTTACATACATATATTAAACATTTGTTTTCTGAAAAAACGAAAAAAATGAAAACTTGAAAAAATGTATAATTAAATCTTAATTCCAAAGAAATATTAAATTTCACAGTATTAATGTTGTAAATTCAATGCAAAAACTCATAACATCAATTTGCACCCCGGAAACAAGACTACGACAACTCAAAATTATTTCAACTTCATTTTTGTGAACAAAATATTAGATATGAAGATAAAAACTCATAATAAACATTCAAAATTGGTTAAAAAGGTTGACAAACCACTATAGAATATTAAAATTCATGTAAAAAAATTGACTCGTAAAAAATTGACGTTACTTGTTTAATTTTACAAAAACATTAAATTTTGAATTGCCATAGTCTTGTTCTGTTTGTACTTTTTTATACATAAGCAACATTTATGAACGTATATTTCATAAAATTATGTATACTAGGCTCATTTCGTATTTAATTATTTAAAGAATTTACGTAAACTTCTTTTATTTGAAAAAAAATAGTGGAATCGCGGATATATGCATTCCCTGTATAACTCTATCTATATTTCAATATACTCAGCGTTCACAGCGCTCTTGGGCTAGCGGGAGATTTTCGAAGCAAGCTTCATGACAATAAGGGCTTTATCCCCACCACGGGAGTTTCAAGACCTGTGTATACGACCGTGGTTTTGCCGAAGCTTATACGTGCTCTAAGTTAAATCGCCATTGAGAGAAACGGGCAAACAATTTAAGTTGACCCGAGACTGACGTACACCTAATAAATAGTTGCCTCTTACCTCCTTGTGCCCTCGTCGATGCACCTGGTTCGTTCGAGGCCGCTTACCGATATCTACCGGTCTTCAGTTTAACGCCGTTCGAGCCCGTTTCTAGTTTGTATCCTAGCGCAACAAGTATGCCTGTACTACTACAGGAACAAGAAGAGGAGGAGGAGGAGGAGCAGGAAGAGCAGGAGCAGGAGCAGGAGAAGGAGGAGGAGGAAGCGGAAGAAGGCGTGGGATTTTTTCTCAGATTCCATCGGTCTCTGTTTCAACCTGTTTTCTATTGGTCTGGAATTTCGAAAACTTGGCGCGCCTCATTTAAATGAAAAGTGTTTTGATTTGTTTCGAGTACTCACCATATTGCTCTCGAGTGCCTCGGTGCTATGCTCCTCCTTCTGCTTGAAGCAGCTGCTGCACTTGCTCTTGTTGAAGATGTTGGGCGCGAACTTTTTACACTCGGCGCCAGTGCCCCTAGCAGCGCATGCCGCGCTTCCTGACATCACGGCGAGACAAGAGAGGTCGGAGAAGGATCAAGGGCTCAGCAACGATCCTCCGACATCGCTGTACTGCCAGGAATAGGCCAGAGCACTCGAACAGCAGCAGCCTCAGATACTCACTCCGACCTTGAAAGACGGAGCTAACCTAGCTTCTACACTCACGTGCTATTATTGCTGCTGCGGATGCTCTTCCTTCTGATCCTATAGTGGGAAGCGGAAAATCACCAGCACCGAACTCCCTGATGACCGATTTGGCGTATTTGCTGATTTGCCAATATGCCAATTTGCCGATCTGACGATTTGCCGATTTGATTGTGCAAAAGTCGACTGCTGCTCCCTCGCTGGGGAATGGACTCAGGGCAGGAAGGAGCCTTAGTTCCTATCAGCCGTCCGCGGAGCTGCAGAGGCTCGACTTCTCGCGCATATTTACATCCATGGCAGACGAGCGGCGGCGGCGACACTGGGCCACAAGGCGCCGTACCGAGGCTCACACGTCTTAAGTATACACTGTCGCGACTCACACTCTCACACAGTCTCACAATCACATACACTCAGCCTACATAAGCTGCTTCGGATATAATACTCTGCCTGCTCTGGATCTCTCTCGTCTATTCGCTATGTGCGCAGTGCCGATGCATATGCACACTGCACAAGAAATACTCGGACTGTTAAGACAGTACAACGCGAACTGAAGCCACGATTGCCTGGAAGTCTGTAGGCAGTAGGCAGTAGGCAGTAGGCAGTAGGTAGTAGGCTATAGGCTGTAGGCTGTAGGCTGTAGACAGCACCTCGACTCTCCCACTCTTGGGCCGCGCTTTCCCTCGCCTCGCTCGCTTGCTCACATACAAGTGCAGTATAGGCCCGTCACCGATCGGTTCACGCAGTTCATCCACTACTCTTCTTCCCTTCCTTCCTCCTTCCCACCCTCGCTCACTCTTCGCAACTAGTGCGCCGTCGCAATCCACAACACGCACACACGACCGAGAAATCCTGCCAAGAGGTGACAAAAAAAACACCACAGACACTTATTCACGATGCTACCATATCTCCTCTGACCTCTGCAACATAAACCCAAACACTTGTGAATTGCAATTCTACCAATCGATATGAAACCTGAAACGCCAACGCACAACTTTAGCTCTTACATTATTGCACCTGTCTACATTCAAAAAATGCCATGACAGCATTCAAAACTACCCGCTAAATTATGCTCTAATTTTTATTTGTGACAACTAAAAATTAGGTATCGGGAGACCGGGGCTACTTAGTAACTACCTAAAAAACTGCTGCAAATTCATTGGCACTTAGTTTCCTAAAAATTTGTAAATTAATCCACTATGAAATTCTTTTATCCAATAAATTAATTTTAAATTACTATATCTCTTTCTAATTAATATCTCAAAATTAAAATCTAATTAAAATCTACAATAGCAACTGCACAATAACAATTACACGAGCAATAACTAAATATATATGACTGAGTGTCTCATTATTTAATGCCCAATACTATAACACACCAGTAAACAGCTGATGCAGAACACAACGTTAATTCCATTTCAGTAGCACTGTCGCCAATACTGGTCTATAAAATTTTTTCTAAAATTTATTGAACTACTATTGAAGCTGCTTACTGAGCGCACCCACAGACCTTATACGAATATTCGCCACATGCATAATACTAGCGTTCCACATATTTTACCTATTTTTGTGATAAATCTCATAACTATTCACTTGCTAAGATATAATATATGTGTGTGTGCGTGCGTGCGTGTGCGTGTGTGTGCGTGCGTGCGTGCGTGCGTGCGTGCGCGTGCATGCGTGCGTGCGTGTGTGTGTGTGTGTTTGCGTGTGTGTGTTTCTAAGGTATTAAAAAACTCGAAAAACTAATACTCAAAAATTGAATGTAAATGGGTGTCAATAGACGGAGTGTCAGTAGTTGGGTCCAGCATATTTTCTGAATATTATTATTAATTTCATGAATTTATAATTAAAAATAATATTTATTGAAATTGCAACCTCGTTTTTATTATCTACATGTAATATATAATGATAAATAAATATAAAAATATATATTTTTGTTTAGCAAATAGTATAAACTATTTTTAGTACGTTGCTAGTCAATGTTCTGGCAACGTACCTACAACATGTTAAGAACGTTCTATTAACGTGCCTTTTGTTACAAACGCGGACATTTTCACGTTCTAGTAACGTTGCCACGACGTTCTTGTCACCGTTCATAGCAACGTTCTATAGTTGCAAAAGCAGCGTTCCTGCAACGTTCTCAGAACGAACCGTGCTATTTGGGACGTATAAGTTTTAAAGGTTAGATTTTTTTAGTCAAGATGGTTTACTAAAATATTTACGAGAATTTAATACGTAAGTATGTAAAATTTACTAAAAAAATATAGTATTCGGAAAATATAACAAATATTACTATAATTTAAAGTACTTCTTGCTATAATATTCAGCACAAATTACTACACTTCTGTAAATTCTATAAATGACAGTTTTTACTAAAGTAGATAGTAAAATTTTACATGCTTTAATTGCTGAATATCATATACGTTTAACAAAAACTACTACAAAATATAGTAAATATTTAAAATTAGAATGCAAGTAAATCCCACTATTCCTTCATAAAATAATAATATTCATACAGTAAATAGTAATTTTTAATACATCTCTTCTCTCCGTGTACCGTAAACGGGGTGACTTTGAGACACTTTTAAAACTACATTTAATGATTTATTTAAATTCGATTTTTATTTTTATAATTTAAAATGACAATACTAATGAAGTATTATATGGAAAAGATCACAAAATTAAAATTTTCAATCATATAATTTGTAGAAACAAATTACAAAAATGGCTCAAAGTAACCCGGGTGTCGAAAATCACCCCGGTTTACCGGTACTCCTATTAGCATTTTCTTGTACATACAAACTTCACTGAGATATCTATATCGTAACTCACGCAACAGCATATGGTAAAAATTTACGAGCCGATAGCATAATTATTCAGTTAGATGCAATTTATTTTTTATTTTTTTACAATAATCCATTTTCTTTTTAACTAGAACCCGACACGCACGCTAATATTTGAGTTTAAATAAATGAACGTATAATTTATGAGAATGTTATACGCAAATTGAATGGATTTTTTTTATAATTTCAAATTTTGATGTATTTTTAACACGATCCTTCAATTTTATACTCAATTTTCTTCAGATATATATTTATAAAACAATTTTGAATGGTCAGCAAAACGTGACCTATTTGTAGGAATCTAAGAAAAGTTATCTATTTAGCTATTATGACGCCGTTATAAGAATATCATGTACACTCGATGGAAAGTTCTTCTAACTTTAACAGTTTGAACTTTTCTTAAACAAAATACTGCAACTTCATTGAATCAAACACATCGTTTCATCATAAACTCATTAGAAGATTTAAAATATATATTATATAGATACTTTTATTTTGATTTACTTATAAAAGGGAAATCGGTGCAAGATACATAAAATACTACTTGTGATGCGAACATGTGATGCGTGTCTACTTAATTTTATTAAAAAATTTAAATGCTTATTCCTATGTAACTACTTCCTATGTAAGTATTTTATATTCACGAAAATAAATTAAGATAATTAAAATATTAAAAAATATAATAAGGCACTATACGAATATCAAGTAAATTAAATAATAAAAATAATAAATAAACATTAAGAATAATTAAAATGTGTGATATATAAAGGTTCTATTCTTCCTCGCCATCGACTGCATCTGAATGAATCTGACAAGTCCTAAAAGATATATAATTCATGAAACAAATAAATTACTCCTTATATATCGAAAACTTTAATAGGCGTGTACTCACTGCTTGTTGGCTTTTTCCGCTTTCCTTTTGGCAGCGGCAAGTGCATCATCAATTCTTTTTTTTGGCTCCTTTTAACCAGACCTTGCATGTGTTGTCGGCCATATACGCCGTATATATATCACGGTATACAACGACTTCTGCAAGCAAAACATTATTTTTTATATTTATTTATTTATTTATTATTATATTAACAAATTTTACCTGAAATAAGATCCCATACTCTATGATCTTTCATAGCGTTTTTCTTTAGTTGACCAAGACCGCAAAAGCTATGCTTGTTGGCGACTTCGTTCGTCATAATAAATTTTAAGATGTTGCAGGTTTTTGTATGCCCGTCTCTCCCTCCAATAGTTTTCATAATGTTTGCCTGGAATAGGGATAACGAGTTTAAAAATAGAATAAAACAATTTATAATTTTTTGTAATATATAAGTATTTACCAGTGCATAAGCATACTCTTTGTCCCGCAGGTCATCATTAAATTTTGCGAATTCTTTCATAGTGCCTATAGGGAATCGTTCTCTGAGCAAAGCATTATTGGATGATATACGAGGGTAGTTCAATAAGTCTTTAGAATGACCAACAGATGGCGCGCGAATCGCTCCAAATCATCTGTTTTCAGTCAGCACCACTCCCGACTAGATATATGGTGCAGTCACAGTCCACATCTTCTGAGTTTACGTGTTTTTATAACCAATTGAAAAAAAAAAATTGCTTGTTAAGAAAAATGGAAAAAAAACGAGTTCAGAGCGGTAATTAAATATTTTCATTTAAAGGGTTTAACTCCATATGAGATAAAAAATGAATTGGACTCAGTTCATGGCACATCTGCCCCTGCCTTAGCAACGGTTTATAACTGGGTAAATGAATTTAAGCGTGGTCGTACATCAATAAGTGACGAACCACGTTCAGGAAGGCCCGTAGAAGCAACTACTCCCGAAATCATCAATAAAATCCACGATATGGTGTTGAAGGATAGAAGATTAAAAGTGCGTGAGTTAGCTGAGGCCACAAGGATATCTATAGGTGCAGTTGTTTCAATTCTACATGAAAAATTAGGCATGAAAAAGCTATCGGCAAGATGGGTGCCGCGTTTGCTCTCAGCTGAGAATAAACGCAATAGAGTGGTCGCCTCTGAGGCTCTTTTCGCGCGCATAAGTCGGAATCCTGAGGAATTTTTTCGTCGATTTGTGACTGTGGATGAAACATGGATACACCACTACACTCCTGAGACAAAGGAACAATCCAAACAGTGGATTTCCACAGGCGAACCAGCTCCAAAGAAGGCAAAGACCGTAAAGTCAGCTGGTAAGGTTATGGCTACAGTTTTTTGGGATGCACGTGGAATTATACTTATTGACTACTTGGAAAAGGGTAAAACAATTACTGGTGAGTATTATGCATCATTATTAGAGCAGCTGAAAGAAGAAATTAAAAAAAAACGACCACATTTGGCGAGAAAAAAAATTCTCTTTCATCACGACAACGCCCGAGTTCACACATGCTTCGTTTCAATGGCTAAAATTGAAGAACTAAAATTCGAATTGGTCGAACACCCACCGTATTCACCAGATTTAGCCCCCAGTGACTTTTTCTTATTTCCAAACTTGAAAAAATGGCTCGGTGGACAGAGATTTACGGACAACGAAGACGTCATTGCCTCTGTAAGTGCTTATTTTGAGGAACTTCCGAAAACGCACTTTTCTGAAGGATTAAAAAAACTTAAAAAGCGATTGACCGAGTGTATAGAGCTCCAAAGAGATTATGTTGAAAAATAAAAAAAAATTTACCCAAAAAAAATTGTTTTTATACTTTATTCTAAAGACTTATTGAACTACCCTCGTATGTGCAGGCATTTGGTCGACATGAGAACCTCTCTGCCTCGAGCACCGATCTTCCGTCTGCTGGTGAAGAAGTTCTCTGCACATTTCTGTTTGACATAAACGTTTGTTTTATTGTTAAATATATTTTATATCACGCTAACCTCAAAATCATAACTTCGACATGATTATTCGGCCCTCGTGGTATAAAATACTGTTCGAAACTGGTATGTAAGGTGATTTTTACCTTTCACACCCGTACCGAAATATACTATAAAACTGGCATAAAAGAGAGGTCCGTTAACAGCGGGCCTGCCGTATATTTGAAAATATTTATTTCGATACTATGTGGTGGACTTACCAGCTACAAAAAGAACCTTATCGTCGATGCTATAATTTTTAAGTTCTACGAGTGGTGGCCGTTGTTCCTGTCCGCTAGCTCTCACTGAAGTCTCCGGATCTAGTAATGAGGAAAATACATAATTGAAGAATGCAATGCAATATTTAAACAAATTCTACTTGTAGTATAAGAATGGCAGTGTATGAAAAATACTTACTACTCTGCAGCACAGTACGATCTGTTCGCAGCGAATTGCGAACCACATTTTCGACTCATATTATTCGAGGCTTGTTTGAAGTTTTCGTAGTATTAGCATTATTTGCTGAAAAAAGTAAAGAATTTGATAAATTTTCTACTTTGATCTAATCATTATTAATTAAATATTATCAAAATCAATTGTACACTTGTGACATCATGTCACATGATATTAATAAATTATTCTATCGTTTTTACTTACAAGATTCTACATCCACCATTTCATCAGTTTCTGTACAATTGTTTAAAAATCGTTGATCCACATTTCTGGTGTGCAACGACATGTGCGTCTTTAGGACAGCATCCTCGTATGTTTCTTAACAAAAAAAAACTTTTTTAATAAACGAAATATATACAATACATAATATTATTGTCTAAAATAATATGAACCTGTTGATGCTACAGGATGCTATAGAATTGGTCGAACACCCACCGTATTCACCAGATTTAGCCCCCAGTGACTTTTTCTTATTTCCAAACTTGAAAAAATGGCTCGGTGGACAGAGATTTACGGACAACGAAGACGTCATTGCCTCTGTAAGTGCTTATTTTGAGGAACTTCCGAAAACGCACTTTTCTGAAGGATTAAAAAAACTTAAAAAGCGATTGACCAAGTGTATAGAGCTCCAAGGAGATTATGTTGAAAAATAAAAAAAAATTTACCCAAAAAAAAATTGTTTTTATACTTTATTCTAAAGACTTATTGAACTACCCTCGTATTATTCACGAACTCGCGAGTGTTAAATAAGAAAAGAAGCTAAGCTATTAAGGTGATGTGAAATGAACGCCACCCTTATTACTGACAACTACGGTTACACGGTTTTTTAAACTTTAATTCTGATTTTTATACAAATATCTCTCTGTGACACTGTTGATTGTGATTGAAGCAACAGTGTAATAAAAAGATATTTTCATTTTCATAAATGGAAATTCAATTTAAAAAACATGGACCCGTAGTTGTTAGTCATAAGATGGCTTTCATACTACCTTAAGGTAGAGTACACCCAGATGGGTCAAAAAATCAATTTTTTTTTCTTGATACAAACTATTCCTTGAAGCTCACTTTATACGCTAGAAAGCTCCAAATTGTTTTTTAAAGCATCCTATAAGTTTTTTGAATATTTTTAAAGGATTTAATTACATTGGCTTATATGCAATTTACAATCTTTAAAGTCGACTTTCTCGGCACTTCATTTTTGGCCTCAAAAATGCTCCTTGTGCAAAGGCGCGCGGTAAAATTGTTTGAAACTCCACAAGATTATTGTTTTTTACATTATAAAAAAATGTATAGAGCGATTTTTCGTATATCCCCCTATACATATTTTACTCACATACATAATTATATTTTATAAGTTCGTGTGGAAAATGTGTATACTTATGGGTTATATGAAGAATGGCTCTATACATATGTTTATAATGTAAAAAACAATAATCTTGTGGAGTTACAAACAATTTCACTGCGCGCATATACACAAAGAGCATTTTTATGACCAAAAATGAAGGGCTGAGGAAAAGAACTTTAAAGATTGTAAATTGCATATAAGCCAGTGTAATTAAATCCTATAAAAATATTCAAAAAACTTATAAGATGCTTTAAAAACAATTAGGAGCTTTCTAGCGTATAAAGTGAGCTTCAAGGAATAATTTTTTCAAGAAAAAAAATGTTTTTTTTTTACCCCTCTGAGTGTACTCTAGCCTTAATATTATTTCAATATTGGACACACAAGGGAATTTGTTAGATACTTAATAAGTAAACTTTACATAAAATAATTATTTTAAATATATCAAAAGCACACACGCTTAATAAATGATGGATGGAGTGTTTTTTCAGCGACATTGAAAATAAATTCTTCTTTATTCTTAAAAAAATCGTTGCTAAACAAACTAAATCCTACTCAATTTAATTATTGTATATGAATGTCCAGTTTTATTAATCTTGGTAAATAAATAATAATATTAAGTTATTAAGTTATTTATATAACTTAATTTTATTTATATATTTTATATAACATTTTTGTTAAATAAAAATGTTAAATAAAAATAAAATTATATAAAATATATTACAACTAAAAAATTTTAAAAATGTATTATTTAAGTCAATGATAGAGTGGACAATAAAGTGATTGTTCATATTTAATTGATTTCTATTAAAATGTGTAACAAGAACATTTATGAAAATGAATAATCAGTTTTGATAATATAGTTTTTAACAAAAAAATACGGTACACATTGTTTACCTTGTGATTGTAATTGTAAAAGATCTGTGGAACTCCCACTAAGCTCTTTCTCTTCTCCACAATTAAATCCATTCTGCTGAGCACCCATGGTTAAACTAGCATCTCCTTCTACAGACAATACGGATGCGCCTTCGGATGATTTCGTTGGAGAAACTGTAAAAATGCACAGTATAAGTTTCAACTATTAAAAATATGATACATTTGTAAATTATTGGTACAAGATTATTTTTGCACATAAATTGATGATCAATATAAATCTCAAGCATCGTCTTTTCGACTTAGATATCCTTATTCAGACAATATTTATCAATTTTTTTGAATATCATTTAAATTAAAAATAGAAACTAATTATTACTAAACAGTATTTTTATCGTTATTATAATATTTCAAATAAAGTGTAGATAATAAAATGTATAAGAACTGTTATAATTTAACAGACTATAGACCAAAATCCAGACGCCGAATACTTAGAACCTGTTCGAAAAGTTTTCACAGAGTTCTTACTCAGTCCACGATTACAATGAATCACGTTTTAAAAATATTCACAGAATTGATTTTATACCTACAAATAAAAAATGAATCTTCAAAATGTCACGAATAAAATGAATTTCAATAACAATTTACTTGTTTATACAGAACAGGTTACTTTTGACAACAGAATTTTATATATCAGGATATAATAGTATTATATAATAGTAATAGATTAATTATTGAAATCAATGAAAGTCTAATGAATCCAAATGTTGGTCATTTTAATTATTCATAATATGAAGTAATACCTCTAATTTACTAATTATGTTTAGCTTACAAATAGATTTTGCTGGTGATGTTGGTTGGTTGTTTGTCGCATTTAGAATCTTAATTTTTTTCCTGCTTGGCTCGTATTCCTCAGTCCGTGTTGTATTTGATTCTTCTATCTCCAAGATCTTAAGTACAGTTGACGAGTCCTTAAGTATAGCTACATTATAACCAAAAATAAATGTGCAAATAAATTTAACCTTTTTGTATTTTGCCAATAATTTAGTACTATCAAAAGTCAATAAAAACATCCAGTTTAAAAAGGCAATGAATTGTATAATATAGAGAATCCCTTGTTTTATTACATCTAAGTAAATATTAATCATCTAAATGAAATGTATCAAATTCATGTATCAAACATTATTATTATCACATTATTATTAATAATTTCGTCTTCACTCCGTACGCAAAGTTCAATTATGCTCACGCATCGATCTGTACGCCTGCTGTTTAGAAAAATAGTGAACGCAACTTGTGCGTGCAGGTCATCTCCCACTCGTGCTTTTATAACCCTTGCTTCGCTCGGGTCAAACTGCACTCGTGCGCGATTACCTTATACTGCGCGCACGCGTTGCGTAATATACTATTCCAATCGATCAATTTAATCATCTCCCTATAAGGTAAAGTACCCAGTACCGGGACACATTTTCAAACACATGTTTTAATACCGTTATTTTTCTATAAAAACTTTACGATAATGATCTATTTCAAGTTACATAATTAAATTTAAAGTCTTAAAAGTAGATTATAAAAAGAAACATCCAAATAACGTGTAAAATGATCGAAAAAATGGTGTTTTATGAGCGAAGCCTTATGACCCAGTAGTGGGACAATCTTTTTGGGAGAACCCAGTAGTGGGACAGGGTTTAGCACCAATATCGGGACAACATAATATTTTCATTTATTTACGTTTAATCCTTAGATTTCATTACTTAATAATTGTAACATCAGATTTTCTAATTAGACATAGTAAAAGTTTTTATTATTTAAAACAATAAGAAATATACATTTGTACACTTAATACGTAATTCAATAAATTAAATGTACTAACTACATATTTATTTCATATCACATTTTTTCTTTGATTTAATGCCTTAGTCAATAAATAAAATTTTAATAATTACTTAGTTGTGATCATAATTTGTCTTGCTTAATTTTAAGTTTACTTTGTAGGGCTATCATCTCTTGACTTATCAGTGATTCCTCAGTCTCTTCTAGTTGAGTGACTAATTGTTGCAGTTGTTGTTCCAATAGAATTTTGTTTTCTTTATCATTTTCTAATTTCAATGCTTTTTTAGCTTCTGAATCTCTGATTTTTTTTCTTTTTTCTGTTGTTGTAACTTTTTCTTAATTTCTTGTAATGTCTTCATAACATCTTGTTTTTTTTCTTTTACAACTCTTTTTCTTTCTCTATCCTGCTTATTTTGTAAAATCTGCTGCTCTTTTGCTTTCTTCTCCTGCTCTTTTTTTTCGAGAGCTTCAAGAAGATTGTCGACCACATGACATGATGGGCCATCTTGAGGTTCATTTTTATTCTTCTTCTTTTTCGACTGGAAATTGGGCACAGGAAAAGCACTTTTCAATTGGGGCAAAATGTCCAATTCTTTTTTGGATTTATCTGTAACATAAAGTTATTTTCATTTTTAATAGAAAGTCATTTTCTTCCAGAAAATGCTTTATAAGAAAAATTAAATACTCACTGCTAATAGATGACTTGGATGTGTTATTTACAATTTTTGCAGAATTATCTATATTTATCGAGTTTTCCACTAAAACACTTTTCTGTTCAGGTTTGTCGTTAAATGATTGTGTTGAGTCATTCGTTGCTTCAGACACACTGTCATCAATAACAACTTGTACTGATTCAGTTACTCGCTTTATACTAGCTGTTTTAGAGAAATCCATTCCAACTTTATAATCAGTGGTCAAATCAAGAACCGTATCTATAATTATTTAATTAGTTATTAGTAAATATGTTAGCAATAATTAATTAAAAACTGCAATAATTTTTACAAACCTATAGAATCACTTGGACATTCGATACTAGCACTGCTAGTACAAGAGTTCTCAAAATGTCTATGCGCATGATAAAAATTTTCTGTTAAATCAGAAATGTTATCTGCATTGTTTGATATCTCATTGCTATCTGTATTATTTACTTCAAGTTGATTGGCATCTTCTAAAAAAAATAAAATAATATAGAGTATGACAATAAATACTTATTAAATTACTTGATATAATTAACAAACCTTTAGAAGTTGATACGCTTGAAAAAATGCTATTTGTAGTAATTGGGGTTAGACTAATCGGTGAAGCAGTGTTATCCTCCGTACCCTCAGAAATTACTGCTACGATGGTGACTATCCTGCGATTGCCAGATTCATCATAAAATTCAACGTCACCTACATTCTGTCCATGTGGTTCTACTCGATCAGTACTTTGTGTAACATTTGTATTTGACTGACTACTTTCAAGTACGAGTGGATCGATGAATCTTTCACTAATGATATCAATACTGTCATTCACTTCCATTTGATTCTCTGCGCTCTCCCTCAATATTAAATCTTGTAGATCTTCTTCTCTAACTGTAACATAATATTGTTAGTTAATATAGTTTTATAAAAAAATATACATTAAAATAAATAAGAACTATTTATTCATTAAAAATCAATATGTTTGGAGTCGAAAGGTTACCTTTATCAAAGTAGTCATGACCGAATGGACTGAATGATTTGTTAGCAACACTCTCAATACTAACATTAGAATCAACGTAATGATCATCAATAGTATGGTCAGGTGAAGACAAATTCTCTGCGCCTTCCATCAAAGTGTCATCTTGCTCATCTTTTCTAACTGTAAAATAACATATAAAAATACTAATTATAAATAATTAGATATAAAATAGGGTAAAATAGATAAACTAGCTTTTACGTAAGTACTTGAAAGCCCTTTAAGCTTGCGCCAAGATTCAAATAGCTCTTCATACTTGGTTTCACCGCTCCATGATTCTGACAGCTCATCCTTCTTGAAAGCTTTTAAGACACTTTCAGAAATGAGTTTTGATTCGAACACCTGTAATAACACTGTCATATTGCTGTCCTCGCTGCTTGCAATTGCAGGGCTAGAGGAAACGTCAGACTCTTTTCTCTCCTTTTTTTTGTTGAAAACGTTGTAATTCACTGCATCTGGGTTGAAAGGGTATAATTCACATGTTCGGAACCCATTTTTAATACTTTTTGTTAAATCTATAGACTCCAAAGCCAATTTTAAAATAGAAGCAAACATAGACTTTTTCACATCTACTATGTTGTTGTCTATTCTCCATTGTCGCAGAACTTTTCTGTAGGCATCCTTCAATGGATGGAATACGGCAACATCAAGTGGTTGAATTAAGTGCGTAGCATTGGGGTATAAAACCACCAGTTGTATGTCATTTGCTTCACAAAACTTGACTAAGGGCAAGGTGAGGTGAGACGAATGACCATCTACGTACAGAATTATAGGAAATACATACTTATTGTCTTTAAGCCACTTGAAAAAAATGTTGCCTCAGCCTTTTGGAATTTGTTCTAAGGTAGTCTTCTTAGGAGTTGTCTTCAAGTCAAACAGAATCATTGGAGGAGGCATTCTTCCAGAAGCAGCAGTTGTGAACAAAACTGTTAAACAGGCCTTCTCGTTGCCTGCCACAATTTGATGAGGTGCTTTCACACCCTTTTCTGTAATGACTGTATTATCCTTTGGCACAAGCATGAAGGAACTCTCATATAAATTGAAGATCCGATCTGGTTCTATAGCAAGTAAATTTTTCTTCTCAAGATAATTTTTAACTTGAGAGAACCAGTTTCGAAGATCCTCTTCAGTTACAGCCGCTCTGGTAGAAGTCAGATTTTGAGCGATCCTTTTACTCAAATTTGGATGCCTGCGCATGAAGGCATCATACCAATGCTTGCCAGGGCGATTTTCTTTAAACGGAGATGTTCTTTTACCTTTCTTGATTTCCTCAGTTATAAATTTTTGCACATTATCAAGGAGCGTAACTTTAGTTATGGGGAATCCTATTCCAGCACAAAACAGAATCCACTTAACAATGTCACACTCTTCTTAGTTTGTGAGTACAGTTGAAGGGCCTTTCCTGCAGTCGACAGGTGACAAATTATGTAATTTACCATACAATGTACTTTTTGGAACTCCAAACCGCTTGGCAGCTTCTCTTAAGCCTCGACCTTCTTTATCCATAGCATTCAGAGCGTCTCGAACATCACCTGCATTGTATTTTTTAACATTTTTCTTCTTTGTTACACCTTTTAATCTCACACTTTTATTCTTTTGCACAGATTCTACTTTTGTGTCACTTACTTTACTTTTTTCACTCTCATTAGCACTCTTTCTCTTTTCACTCTGTTTAGCACTTTTTCACTTTCCCATTTTTCCAATTTATTATTTGCACAATACTTGCAAATAAAATAAAAAAAAATAAGTACTTTATTGCTAGTTTATGTTTTATTGTAATTAAGTAAGTAATCAACCATCAAATCAAAGATATTTTTAAATAAATAATTTTCCTTACACAACAATGTAATTTTGAGGTTATGAAGGTACAAAGTCACATAGATGCTCTGACTTGAAAACTTTATCACAAAACATTGTTGCTTAGGTTGTAATTAACTTAAAACTACAAGTAATAAAACGTTTTTTAGTTCTTATATAACAATATTTCACTAAACCAGTGGCACAGAAATTTACGACAAACCCTTGTCCATGTACTGGTCCCGCGCTTTAGTCATGGTCACCAATACCTGGACAGTGGCTCCGGAGTGTCCATGTACTAGGTACAACGGACCTATAGTGGGACACGAAATTTAAAAAGAAATATTTATTACAGATACCAGATTAAATGCTGAAAAATATGTACAAGTGTACTATTAATCTATAAAAATCATTATTACATCAAAATGCATAATAACTTTTTTTTATTAAAACAGACTTGTTATTGCAAAAACAAGAAATCCTGGTCGAATTGCGTCCAAATATGCAGTTTCAGCTTCGTATTTCAAATGATTTATTTATAATGTTTTAACTTATCAAATTAATAGTAAATAAAAACATTTGTATAGCTAACATTATAAATAATATTAATTTAATTTTAGTTGTACCATTTTATTTAGATATTCGCTAATAATAACAATTATTGTCGTTGTCCCGGTATTGGTCCCATTTTCCCGTGTGTCCCGGTACTGGGTACTTTACCTTACACTGAAAAAAATAAGCTGCTTCTACTCCTTAGTCCTTACTCGAGCAGTATCTACTCGACCACCCGAGTAAGAGCAAACTAGGTGCGCAGTAGGCACGCACAATGCTGCGCGGTAGAGCGCGGCAGAGGTGGGAGAGACATAGCCTCACTTTCAGTCTTCTGCGCGTCTACTGCGCGCATATTTCGTCGTGTGGGGGGGAGCCAAGCAGATACTGCTTGTACCCCTCGAGATGAAGTAGCCTTTTATTTTTTTCAGTGTATGCAAAGAATGGTATTTCAAGGTTAGACACAACGATTTATTCTAAGTAAACATTTTGCAAATGATCTATGTTTAACGCACACAGATCTCTCATAACTGCCGTAGCTTGTGAAAGGTAAACGCCGCAGACAGTAAATATGGCGCCGATCATCCGTATGAGCCGTGCAACGTAAAAACTATAGGCAGAACTTCGCATAGTACAAGTCTGCATAGCTACTATAACATTTGTCTCATCTGCCTTTCAAATGTAGACCAATCCCTGTTCGCTCGTGCTGGGTGCAAAATACCACTACTCTTAGAATGCGTTTGAAATAATAATCTTACCAGTATTTTCTTCACGTAGTGGCGGTTTTGGAAAGTCTTTTAAGGACATCGAACCTGTCGATTCGCTCATACCATCATCTTCATTGTCCCCGAGATCTTCTTCGTCGGAATCTTCTAATTTTTTGCGTCTTTCTTTACGTAGCTTCTTGTTTTGCAATTTCTCATACTCGGCGTCTACGTCTGAATGTTCTTTCGATAATTCGGCTTTAATCACAGCTTCATCATATGTACGAGTATCTATCATTAATTGAAATAAAAAAAAAACGTAATTTTTTCACTAAGTATTTAATCGATGAAGAAATAGTATTGACACCATCTCGCGAAATACAATGAAAACAATAGATTTTTAATGGCGATGCAAATTTTTACGCTAAAATGTTTTTCGAGTAAAATTCATTGACAAAGTTTCTATAAATGAAACAAAGCTATTTTTTAAAAGAACGTGTCTATGTATACAATCTATAATACGCACCTGCAAACGCAAACTGTCGACAAAGTGTAAAAGTTCGCCAATTTTTTTGTGGTGGGTCTCTGCAGGTAATAGCACGCATAACTCTGTCGTTGCTCTTAAACGGCGGCCACCAAGTCTTCGTCCCATTTTCCAGTAGCCAAAAATCAGGAATTATTTCAGTCGTGTGATCTTCTTCGAATTCGCCTATGCACCATGATTTTGACATCTTCAAAACACTTTATTTGCACTGCTTGATTCTGTCTGTTATTCTGACTGTTGAGCTTATGCGGGAACTCTCTACACAGTGTCACTGCATGCCGGCCGGCAACTCGTTCTACCATGCTCGAATGTATGGTCACGTGATCCATACAGTTCGTCTCTTTCCTCCCTTCCTCCGCTTCTCGGTCTCTCCTCTCTCTCTCTCTCTCTCTCTCTCTCTCTCTCTCTCTCTCTCTCTCTCTCTTACTCTGTCTCTCTCTCCCCTGCTGGCTGCTGCACACACGTCATATCTTTCTCTGTTTTTCGCGAGTCGCTTGTTTTATAGACGCACGTGTTTATATTACGATTCACCATTATACGAGTATACAGAGTACGTAAATCTAAATGCATCAATAGTTTGTCTATGGAAAGTTTGATTTGTACCTACGTTTTGGCAATGCAAATAAGGTTCGCATTACCTTGAGTGTTTTGCATTACTGTGTTTAATTCTTTGGCTGCAACACTTTTTGAGGTATGTATATTTTATTTATAAAGAATAATAGTAGATGATTGTGTCCACTTAGTCACTAAAAGACAGTCTGCTAATATGAACTCTTGTAGTGTGAAAAATTCTGCATCGAGTTATATTTACGCACATTTGCGATTATAAAAATTATGACATGCGCTTTTCTTTTATGGCGATTTATCTATTTTCGGGAGTTGTTTAAGTTTTTCTGTTATATGATAGAGTCAATATAATGTAGTCTGTGAAAGTGCATCTGAAAGGGCATAAAATTAGCTGTTTTTTCACACCTGTTATTTTTTATTAGCTATCGTTGTTCTTTTGTTATACACGAAAGCGTTTTTCTTTTTCAAAAAAATAATATCTCGGAAATAATTTTGAAAAAATTCATGGTTATCGGCAACATGTCGATCTATCTCTCATAAATTTTTCGTTCATTAGTCCTTGAGAAAAAAATTAGTTTATGAATAAAACCATTTTTCTATGGTCCGCAGATAACTGGAGTAAAACCGAATGAATCGATTTAACACTTTGCAATCAGGTAGTATTTTTAAATATCTTGAAGGAGTTATTTTGGCAGTTCGTAAGACTCAGTAATTTTCGCTTATTCAAGATTTATTTATTTTTTTTGATCGCTTATATCTAGAGAACAGCCGGGTCTGCAATATCTTAATTTCTTCGTTTTTAAATAAATTTTAATATAAAAAAGAATTAATAAGTTTCCTCCATTTCTGTATTTTTTATAGCAATTTTTATAATGTACTGAGTTTAAATCGATAGCTTACTTTTTAAACATCAGTATTTCGGATTTTTTTCTTGGATGCTTGATCTTTTTGAGTCTATATGGACTTGTTTTTAATATCAAAATAGTTTATTTTGATATGTGAGAATTATTAGACTTGTGCCCGCCTGTGTAAGGTAAAGACTAGTACTGCCAACCTCTCGGTAAATACAAATTGGCTAAAAAGGTTTCTTCGTTTTGTATAATACGATTAATATAATTCTATACTAAAATATCTGAAAATAATACATTTTTCCATAATTTATCGTATCAGAAGAATGTTTTTTTTTAATATTGGAACAATTATTTATAAAGTTAGAGGAAGCTACGTGCCAATCGATTGACAGCAGTTCTTTTTTACCATTACAAAGCTTCCTGTAGGAGGAAGCAATTAATAATAATGAATTATTTATTGTAGGTTACATAGGTGTCCAACCCGTTAAGTGACATTAGAATTTACAAATATATTTATCCTTCTTAAAACGGCAAAGTTATGTGTCATTCCATTCAGACATGGGATTCCTATATAAGTTCTTAAGAATTTCAATACTTTAAAGTACCTATTATTTACTAAAATTTACTAAAGAGTATTTTTTTAGATGGATCATCCTCCTAGAAAAAAGCGAAAGATTAATGGATATAGTGATAGACATTGGAGACGTTTAGTACAAAAAGAAACTGATAGTAAATTTCAACGAATAAAATCTACCTTCAGTTCCTCAAAAAAGACATTAAAAGAAACCTATAATCATTATGGAATTTCAAGAAACAATGATGCTTGTAAGCTTAACATACAGAAACTGCCTTGTAAAAGAAAGTTTGCGGAGGAAACTAATTTTCATATGCATATAAACGAGAAAAACATTGCTGGTTGTATCATTGATGAACATGTCATAGCGTATTTGAGAAAACTCAATTTAATGTTCAACATAATGTATCTAATTTTGAAACTGAAATTATGCAATACATAGATGTAGGCGAAAAAGATATATTTCACGAAACAGAATATGCGTATAGATACAGCGATGACGAAGATTCTGATTCTTGCAAAAATTTAGACAATATTTTGAAAAATAGCGTAATAAACTGGAATATTGAATCAAAGAAAAGCAATGATGCAGTAGATGATACCACCGCAAAATCTATTTCTAATTCATTAACAAATATTCTTGCTCCTTGGGCAGTTTCGTACCACATTTCACACTCGGCTCTCTCGAAATTACTACACAGCATACGTCAAGAAATTCCTTCATTAGAACTACCATTAGATCCGCGAACATTACTCAAAACACCGAGGTACACCGAAATTCAAAGCGTTGCCGGCGGGCTTTATTGTCATTTTGGCTTACAACAATGTACAGAAAAGGTCATTAAAAAACGATTAATTTCGAACATTCAAGATAAAAATATTGACCTTATCATAAACATAGATGGTGCACCATTAGAATCAAGTTCGAAAAAAAATATGTGGCCAATCTTATGTTCCGATAGGCTTATAAATGACGTTTTTATAGTAGGCATTTATTGTGGTCCATCCAAACCTAACGATTCTAATGAATTTTTAAAACAATTTGTAGATGACGCGGTTGATATAGTTAATAATAATGGAATAACGCTTGACGAGGAAGAGCATTATACTGTTAATATTTATGCAATAGTTTGCGATGCACCAGCAAAAGCATTTGTCCTTAATGTTAAGTATCACAGCGGCTACCATTGCTGCACGAAATGTACGATCAAGGGTAAGGTACTCGTATATAGAAGCGTAAGCTTTCCTGGACAAGCATCGACATTAAGAACAGATGAAGAATTTAAACGGAATTTGTATATGAATTATTACCAAGTGTCTGAAAGTAATTTAAATAATATTCCTAAAGTAGGTTTGGTTACGAATGTGCCTATTGATCCAATGCATCTAGTCTATTTAGGATGTACAAAAAAACTCCTACTTATATGGTTATTTTCTTGCCTTCTGCATAAATTAAAGCCTAACGAAATAGAAGCTATATCAAATCATTCATTAGCATTAGCAGAATTTATTCCTCGTGACTTTGCTCGTAAACCTAGACATTTAAAATACATAAAGTTTTTTAAAGCTACAGAATTTCGGCTATTTATTTTGTACACGGGCATTGTCGTCCTCAAAAATGTTGTTAATAGAAAAGTTTATTTGAATTTTTTAACTTTGCACATTGCTATAACCATTCTAAATCACCCTACTTTAAGTAAAAATGAATATTACATAAATTATGCAGAAAAACTCTTATAAACATTTGTAAAACATTTCCAAAACATTTATGGACCAGAATACGTATCTTATAACATACACAATTTGCTTCATTTAGCTAATGATGTTAGAAAATATGGCGAGTTGGAGAATTTTTCAGCATTTAGATTTGAAAATTTTATTGGTCAAATAAAACAACTTATTAGGAAAGGCAATCAACCACTTCAACAGCTTATGCGCAGATCTGCCGAGATTGAAATAATTCAAAATGAAAATAACGATAACAATATTAACAACGAATTACAGTTATTGCAAGCACATGCTGAAGGGCCTATAGGAACAAGCTGTGCTAATGTTTTGCAATACAAATTAATAAGACTGAAATCTTTCGAAATTAGTTGCCAGAATACAAAAGATAGTTGTGTATTAATTGAAGGCATCGATTCTAAAACGTCCTTAGCGCTCGGCTCGGGTTGCCGCTATATACAAATTTTTAAATTTGAGGAAATGAATTTTTAAAAATAACATCGTATAGAGGATAAAAAATGGCAACATTTTATATATATATACTTTGTTTGTACAATGTTTAGTATTTGAAAAAAAAATAAAAACGGCAAAATTTTAAATCTTATTTGCACCACGTTTTTTAAACTTAGCTCGCTGCAGCTCCGACAAATATGAACGGATCTTGCTCATTTTTTGAATAATCTCGTAAAATAGTCTAGCGCTGCTGATAAACTCATAGATAGTTAAATATTAAATATTTTTCTTTCAACAATTTAATTGCAAACCAGTGAGTTACCTTTTATATGGTTAAGTATATTCAACGACAAAAAGTATCGAGGGAAGTTTAAGACTCAGTGAACTTTCAACGAGACATTTGTTTGTTAACATTTAAAGAAGTTTCTCAGAAAATTACAGATCAATTGGATGAAAAGTGGCAAAGATAGAGCGATTTTGCTAAACTTGCACGCTCCGCGCGAACATTAGCGGGTCTGCGCGATACATGACGCTCGCAGCATATGTCAGTCATATAATGCCGTTTACTTGAAGATTTGCTGTCCTTTTCTTAAAAAAATACATACTTAATCAAATTATACTATTTAGTACTGTCGATTTATAGTGTAGAAGTTAAGAAAAATAAGTATCTGATGAAACAATAAGAAATTAAATAAACAAAGCAAAGGCAAAATCAAACGGCAGTTATTCATAAAGTTGTTGAATTTTTAAATCTTTGTACGAAAGTTTTAGAAATTATTGTTAATTCTAAATGTTATATACACTAGATAATAAATGGTTATAATAAAGCGTTCAAATGAAATTCACACACATTAAAAAGAATATTGCAGCGTAAATGAATTGAATAGTAAATTACAATCTTTAAAAATATAAATTTCTGGGAAACATATAAATTTCACAGATTTTTGACATTGTTCAGTAAATTAGAAACTTCAAATAACTAATACTTATATTTATTTATATTTCTACATTAAGATTTATTTACAATTTAGTCGCAATACATACAACGCGTTTCAAAAACATATTACTTTTTTTTTCCTTTTATTGTTTTTGTTTTCTATTCTTTTTTATTAATTTTTAATTGTAATTTTTGCTTTTGTTCGTCGCTTACTTTTATTCTTTTTGTTGAGATAACTTCCGTTTTTCGAACTTTTTTGTTACCATGTTCTTCTTTCGCATTCTTTGTTTTACTGACAACAGTTTTAATAGAAGTTGTTTTTAAAAATTTTTCACCAAAATGTTGCCCATTAGTAGTACAAAATTGCAATAAATGTTTAAAATCCTTTTCTTTTTCTTTCGTTATTCCTACCTTTTTAGCTAATGATACTTTCATCATGTTTCTTAAATTATTTCTTATTCTATGACTGACATACTCTGAGCGTCATGTATCGCGCAGACCCGCTAATGTTCGCGCGCATCGTGCAAGTTTGGCAAAATCGCTCTATCGTTGCCACTTTTCATCCAATTCACCTGAAATTTTCTGAGAAACTTCTTCAAATGTTAACAAACAAATGTCTCGTTGAAAGTTAGTTGAGTCTTAAACTTCCCTCGATACTTTTTTTCGTTGAACATACTTAACCATATAAAAGGTAGCTCACTGGTTTGCAATTAAATTGTTGAATGAAAAATATTTAATATTTAACTATCTATGAGTTTATTAGCAGTGCTAGACTATTTTACGAGTCTATGCAAAAAATAAGCAAGATCCGTTCATATTTGTCGGAGCTGCAGCGAGCTAAGTTTAAAAAACGTGGTGCAAAAAAGATTTAAAATTTTGCCGTTTTTATTTTTTTTTTCAAATACTAAACATTGTACAAACAAAGTATATATATATATATAAAAAGTTGCCATTTTTGATCCTCTGCACGATACTATTTTTTAAAATTCATTTCCGTAAAATTGCAAATTTTGGTCACCATGACGTCAATTTTGATATAACGGCAGCCGGGCCGAGCGCTAAGGACGTTTTAGAATCGATGCCTTCAATTGATAATAAATATGTTGTAAATGCATTGAATTTCGTAAAAACTGCAAAAGGTGATGTGTATGTCGTTGGGAAAAAAATTAATGTTATAGGAAGTATTTATGAATTTCCATATCCTTCTAGTGATTTAAATATAAATGTTGTCTGCGATAGCAAAGAAAATATTCAGCTTTGGAACGTAAAGAAAGTTACATCGAAACTATGTAAATTACCGTTTGAAGGAAAATTTGTAGCGATTCCGATTCTGCATACTATTACTAACAGTAATGAATAAATGTATAATTTGTATGTTACTTTAATTGCATTTTAATTCTAAAGCAAGTAAAAAATGTGAAAAATATTATATAGTTAATATGAAAATTTTCTTAGAATAAGAACCAAAAAAATTAGAAACTAAAACTAGATTTTAATCTTATTAACAAATTATGGCGTAGTACATTAATATTTTCGTTCTAAAAGTTATTAAAATATGTATTTAAACTTATAATTAATTGTTATCTACAAAAGTATAATTTTATTATTTTGCACTAGTAAAAAGCAATAAACAGATTTAACAGCTTTACACACCTTGTGTTTCTGACACCTTTATTTGTGTTTTTCTCATAAAGTATTTAATCAATATATAATATAATAAGGCATGCTTGCCATTGCCAAGAACCAAGATCCTCCAATGGACAAAAAATATCCTATCTCTACTACGCACTTAATACATATAGGCCCATTATACTCATCAGTAAACCGAATAATTAAATAAATAAAAAAATTAGCAATAAAAACCATATTTTCTAGATTTTTTATAGATGTTTTTGAAATACAGTACATACTTCTAGAGTTTCAAGTTGAAGAAAAAGATAAACAATTCATTCTCGATTTGACAGAGAATTACTTATATGTATGTATACGGACCATTATACCCACGCATAACTGTCATACCTATACAGTAATAGTATATTATATTATATTATATATTATATATTACGCATCTAGGGAGGTAAAGAATTGGCGAGTCCACAGCACGTGTAAATTCCCACCCGAGTCGAAGGCGACGGTGGCAAACACGTGCTATGGGGTCGCCATTTTACCTCCCATGGTGCGTATACTATTTTTTCCCACACCTGTACCGAAAGTGTACACTTTTTCTCCCGGGTGCCTGGAGGGAAAGGAAGGGAAATTTGGGATGATTCAAAAAGTTTGGCAGAGAAATGTTCACATATATATATATTGATTTCGTTTATAATAAATAAATATATACATAGATGCATACATATATATATATATATATATATATTGATTTCGTTTATAATAAATAAATATATACATAGATGCATACATATATATATATATATATATATATATATATATATATATATATATATATATATATATATATATATATATATATATACTCTATTCTCAATCCACTTCGTAGACGATATATATATATATATATATATACTCTATTCTCAATCCACTTCGTAGACGACAAAAAATGGTCTTCTTTTTGCACTTGTTATAAAAAATACGGTACGCAACTTGGGGCAAAAGGGTTTTTTCAGACTCGTATGATGATTTTGAGCACTCATGTACGTCTCGGGCACCTTTGGCGCCATCGACTTCCACTCGTGCTCAATCATCATCCTCACTTGAAAAAACACATTTTCGCCCTTAGTTGCGTAATAATATACTATTGAAGCTTATCTTGCATGTCTATATTGTACGAATACAAAACCATTTTTTAAATTCTTTTATTTCCGTTCAACAGCTAAAAACACGAAATCCCACATAGACTAAAAGATAGGCATTGAGGCCAACTCTCGACAGCAAAACATGAGTGATAACAAAGATGGCCTTTTTTAAAACAAGAAGATTATTTGTTTTTCTAAAAAAATGCAAATGCATCCTTGTTTTTTAGTATCCTTTTTTCGAATGATTGAAACAGGGTCAGCGACTTCATCGAATGGACATAGAATTATTTTATAATATTAAAAGCTGACGAAATAAAACGATTATAAAATAAAGATTATTGGATTTTTTGGGATACGAAATTTACGAGTCACTTTTAAAACGTGCATAAAAATTGCAATTTTGGTGCAATTAAAAAACAAAAAAATACGTTTAACTTACACTTATTTTCAGACTAAATTAATATACTAAATTTTGAAGTGATTCGGTGACATAGATGCAGTCGACGTCCTCGATCTGAGATAGAATCGGTCATCGAGCAAAAAGCCACGGAAGCGATGTTAAATATACGTCTCTACTTAAATATTTTTTCTATAACCTCATATTATATTGCAAATCAGAATATGTATAGTATACAAATATTCGACAAAAAATTCTCATATAGAGTTGATGATTTAATATCTATTTAATGCCATTCCTGTATTGGCAAGCGAGGATAATATAGGGTATAGGCACTAGTAGTTGGCCACTCCCCAGTAGTCGGACACTTTGTCTATTTTCTATTAAAAAATAAACCCGTAGACAAAATATCGCTAAATTAATAATTTTTTAATGATCTATGCCATTTAAACATTTAATTCTGACGTTAAAACAGTTTAAGAACCATTAAATAATAATTTTTTTCGATATATCTTTGTCGATATGTGCTTATAGGTGTCCGACTACTAGAATTATTTTTATTTTTGACGAATTTTAGTTATCGGACGGGCCTGGTCGATAACCCATGACCAAAGCCACTTTCAATTGTAATGATCATTACGATTAATTAATATTTAATTTCATTCATTTAATATTTATTCAATATTCTATAGCTAAACTTAAATCATAGAACTATTAAAAAGAATAAACAATGTTTTTAAAGCGCGATGTATTGCCTTAGATTGTTCTTTCCGACTACAAGCGATCAAGCGGCCGAGTACTAGATTCCGGTGGCCAACTACTAGCGCTTTCGTCATATTTTATTAAAACACATATTATAATAATCCTGTAAATATTTTAAGCAAAAATAAATATTTTATCAAAAAGTAGAATACATTTAAAGGGTAATAGAACCTGTAATTTAAAATCAAAGATGTTTCTGAATTGTTTGCAAAAGCTTGAATACAAGTTTTTCCTTAGATGTCCGACTACTAGTACCTCTACCCTATATTTAATATAGCGTGCCTGCAGTGCAAATAAACAACTATATAAGAGAATATATAAGTAATGTACAATTGAGAGAAAGAGAGGGAGATAGATAGATCGAGATAGAGAGACAAAGTGGGCGAAGCGGCGTATGTTATAGAAAAGTGTACGATTTTACATGTGACCATATTACAAACGAGCGCGCTAGATCGAGTTGCCGACTGGCACGCATAATCGAAGCGCAGGACCAAGACGCTGTTGCTCCTACTGAATACATCGGCCAGAGTAACGTCACAGCGACTCCCGAAAACAAACATAATAGTCAGCAGGTGAGAGAGAAAGAGAGAGAGAGAGATAGAGTGAGAGAGAAACAGAGAGAGAGTGAGGGGGGGAGAAGGGAGGGGAGATAGGGGACTATATGCTTAAGGTAGTAGTCTCGTAGTTTACACGTTTTTTAATGTATTTTTTTGGGATTTTTTTTTATGGAAAAATAAAACTCGATCGATTTGATTTTTTGATATGTTACTATTAAAGTTAAAAACTACATACAAAATTTTTTTTTTTTAATTTTACAGTATGTTTTTATACTTTTTTAGCGTTAAAGTGAACGTCCCAAAAAAAAGATAGATGGCTGGCCCGAGTGATTGCGGCACTTCAAAACATCTGAAACAAAAAAATCAAATGGATTATTGTTCTGTAGGGTAGTCATTCTGGCACCCTCTAGGATTAAACAATTTTATCAAAAAATAACAAAATGGCGGACTTTAAACAAAAAATTATGTTTTTTCTGGTAGAAATCAGGCTGTAAAGTGGAAAGTTAGGGATGAAAAAAAAATATCCTAGAGGGTGCCATAGCTATTGATGTGTAGAATAACGTGTCAAAATTTCAAATCAATCGATTCACTAGAAAATTTGTTATCACCCGGGCCGACCGTAAAAACGTGATTTTGAGTAAAATGCGTTTAAAGTTTTGACAACACATTTTTTAAAAAAAAGTTATACTTACACAATTAGTCAATGCCTGGTGTATACAGTAAGCCTTCAGTTAATAATCTCAATATATTTTACTTTCGGAATAACTTATAAAAAAAAAATCGATTTTTTCAACCCAAGTTACGAGACTACTACCTTAAAGTGGCCATAAAATTGAGCGCGGTATATAGTGGTAGAACGAGTTGCCGGTCAGCACTTGGTCACGTAATGACGCTGTCACTGTGTATAAGAGAGCTGCCTCAGAATAACATCCGAACAAGCCACGAGGTTCTTATCTTTTTTTCAGTTTGGATTGTCTAAATCAAACTATGTTTCGAAGATGTCAAAGTCGTGGTGCATAGGCGAATTGGCAGAAGGTTGTACGACGGAAATAATTCGTGATTTTTGGCTATTGGACAATGGAGAAGAGATGCGGTGGCCAACAGGCTTATTCACGCTATGACCTCCAGAACATTGCCAGAAGAAAATTGGCGAATCATTCGACTTTCTCGAAAGTTTACATTTACAGGTGAGTGTTATCAAATTCAGTACAATATACATTGTTACATTATTTTTAGTTATGCAGTTTCTTTTTAAAAATAATTTGTTTTATTTATAAAAGCTTGGTCTATTAACTTTTGTAAGAAAAATTTTTATGCAATAACTTACATTGTCGATTTACCATCTATTATTTTTCATATTTTCCAACAACGAGAATTTTGGCGACGATAAGGATGACGATTTAAGCGGGTCGAAAGGCTCGATATAATTTCCAGAGCCACCACCGCTTGAAGAAAATACTGGTAAGTTAACGTTTCAAACGAATGCTAAAAATAATATTTTTTTCAAGGTAAATATACACGAACAAAGACTGGGCTGGGTTACATTTTAGAGGCAGATGAGATAAGAATTTTATGTTAGGTATACAGACTTGTAATACGCCTATAATTTTCACGTTGCACCTCAAAATACCATTCTTTGCATGAAAGACGATTAAATCGAAAGACGATTAAACCCTAAATTACTTTTTCATGATAACAATACTAAACTTTTCATCATAATACATTCAATTTATTTGATTAATACTTGCTTAAATTTAATAAAAAAAGGGATTCTATGTATTGTATAATTTTTTCTCCTTTTAACATTCATTGATTTTTTATACAACTTAATTTTTGGAAGAAAGGCTAAAAAATTTATTTGTACATTTATCTTTTGTTATTATTATGCAGCTATACTTGAGGGCTCGTCAACTATCTCAGTGGCAGAAGAACCAAATGCAACACGGACTGAGAAATACTACGAATCAATCCGGAAAAAAATAAAAATTGTAAACCCGGCGAAAGTTCAACCAACACATCAGCAAAATCTATATGTAAGCCAAACGTAATTAGTAAATTAGAGATACTATTATGGTTTTTTTTATACCAATTAAATATAATAATGAAAACTTTCATGTCTGACATATGCTTCTGTTGTCAAAAGTAATTTTGTACATAGCATTATATATATTTTTAAAGATTTAATAGAAATTGTAATATAAACATAATGCTATTGCATTAATAATTTTACAGGTTCTTTGTCAGATTAATTAGCAAGTACAAATTCACTGACACCATAAAAACTGCCTTTGATTCTTCGTCAAATCTTCATCGACAATAGTTAGTATGGTACTTAACTTCAGGATATTCATTAAAATCTAATAAGTTTTTGAGGGGATTAGCTAGTCTGAATTAGTATAATACTAAATTTTATGCAGTACTTATATTATATAAACAGTATTTTTATTGTCATAATAATGCTTAAATTAAAAGGTACTGAAAAATGTAGGATTTTTTCATAATATATTCCTTAAAAATAAAGAATGTCCATTTTGCATATATTTTATTTATGAAATAGACAAAAACGGACTTTTCTATTTTTAGTACACTAGAAGTACAATCACGTGCCTTGCGTACGGTTTATTATCAAAGGTAACCTTAAACTCTTTAATTGCATGCTCTAACATCAACCAATCAAATAAATGATTATCTTGCTTACGAAAATACCCGTCATCACTTTTTTAAATAGAAATCTTTAGGCATCATTCATTATGTAACAATTTAGTAAAATGTGCTTTATTTGAAATATGAAACTGAATTGGTTAAATATTATTTTCAATGTTATGATAAGTGACTTTTGGCCGAGTTCAAACTCTGTGTAGGCTTATCGAGAAGGTACCAGTACAAAGTCTGTAAGCTTATTGAATAGGTATCAATTTTTACATGTTGTATACAAGTATACACTTTATTTTGAGCATTATATTAATAATGAAAATATCGTTCAATTATTTACATTATATTATTATATGCTTACAATTAATATTCTTAATGTAAATGATATCCAAAAAGGTTGATAAATAATGGGTTAATAATGATGTCTACGTCGAAAAAGTAATGCTTGAGCTTTTTTATTAATTAAATATGATGCGTTAATCGTATCGATTAAAAGGAAAGCTCATAAATCTATTATGTGAATAAAAAATGATTGAGTTCTCACTCACAATTTATAAATGTATAATATTTTTAACTCTTTTTAACTTACTCAGTGAATTGTTGCAGCTGCCTTTACAATTTAATACGGAGGCGAACCCTTATCGTATGAGGAAGTAGATTGTAATTCAGCCGTCACTTTTCAGCAGAGCAGATTTGATTTTGAAGAAAAGAAAGAGATTTAAGAAGCTCCAAGAAAAGCAGTAAAATCTTAATTGAAAGATTAAAAGTTTGTACATATTTTTTTCAACGATATGGTAAAAAGCAATTATTCGTTTTCAAAAATATTTTTGTTGCGAATTTTACTAGAATTATTTAAATATGATCAATCACAAATAGTATTAACCGTATAATTCGGTATATATGATTAGTTGAAAATCAAAGATACTAGATACGTAATCTATTTTAAATAGCGTATACTTTGAGGGTACGCAAAGTGCACAATTCAAGAGACAAGTTGCACATCCATCTTGATTACGAATTCATGTCTAAATAATAGATACAAAAAATGTGTTTCTATTCTGGATTATTATAGAATAATAAATAATGTACCGTATATTGAAAATGTAATATTAATAATAAATTACACACCTTTAGTTCATTGCTCTGTACAATGTTAAAGTAATTGTTATAGTACGACTCTTTGTAATTAATACAAGTAAGAAAATGTGAAATACTTAAAGTGTTTAAAACTTTGTATTTGTTTTTATTTATGTCTGTAAAAAAATTATTCGCATTTTATTGTAAAAAAATGTTTGGTTTGTATTCTATGGTCAGATAGTCTGAAGTGTTTCATTATACTATTCTCTCTTGTCATTGTACCCAAAGTATTTTGTAATTGTTTGGTTCATGAATATGATTTTTTTTGTAAGTTACGTAGGATTAAGCTTATAAATTTTTTATGAAAATTAAGTAGACACGCATCAGATGTTCTCAACTCAAGTGGTATTTTATGTATCTTGCACCAATTTCCCTTTTGTAAGTAAATCAAAATAAAAGTATCTATATAATATTTGTTTTAAATTATTATAATTGTTTTATTAAAAATCTTAAATAAGTTTTATAAAAAATATGAAATCGTAAAAGACAAATAAAGGATAATAATAATAATAATAATAATAATCGTAATGGATTATAATATCGATTCGAAAACGTTTCTACGACGTCATGGATGCCTACATTAAACTTCATAGCAACGTTTCAGAAACGTTGGAAAAGGTTAATAAACGGTTTAATAAACAATCGATGAAACGTTGTGGCAACGTGCTAGAAACATATGTACAGAAACGTAGTTCATTTTTCTATATTCTTCGCATGCGTGGCAGAAACGTTTTCAGTATGTCGTACGATCGTTTCCAGCGCTGTCTTAGAAACGTCGTTACAACGTCTAAGAAACCTTAATATGTATTGCTTGAATAAATGATTCAAAAGTAGCTAGAAACGTTTCTGAAACGGTTCTTACGTCTTGAAAACGTTTCAAAATTCGTTTCAGAAACGTTTCCACAACGTACGCTTTGTAACGAATGCGGACATTTCGACGATTCAGAAACGTTTCTGAGACGTTCGGAAACTTTTAAGGAAACGTTACATATTTTCAAAAGAGACGTTGTAGAAACGTTTCTCAAACGTTATGTGCTATCTGGGACATTGTGCAACTAGGGAGGGGGGGGCAATGAGCTTTTTCGAAGCAAGAATTATGATCATCATCCAATTTTGAATTTTTTTTTAAAAATTTTGCCTATTTTTCAAAATTTTGAATTTTTTTAAACTTTTTAATTTTGTTTAAAATTTCGAGTTTATAATTTGGAAAATATAAAGTTCGATATTATTTTCAGAGATTTTTAGGAGCGGGAGAGAATGTACATTGCCTCCCGCTCCGGCTAAGACGCTCGGAATGCCCAGCTTTCCATTCGTTTTGCCAGCATGGAAAAGGGTCTTTTTCACGCACGTATTGAGAAAAATAGTTTGTAAATATTTATTATATATTATATATACTGTAGGAGTTACGGCGCCACGGAATAACGCATACAGCGAGATCTCGTGAAAGTTAATCATATTGTAAAATGATGCCAAATTCGAAATCAGCCACCCAAAAAACATAAAATATGTTATACTGTGCATACGAGTAATGATCCAGTTAATATTTGTCCCAAAGATCACCTGTTATAAACACTGAAAACTGGAGAAAATCGGAGTACCTACAAGCTGGCATTTGCCAAAACTACCGAGTATACCGTAGTACTTCCGTTTTTTACTTTAGAACGTAGTCTTAATATATTTAAAATTAAACAAAAATAACTTCTAAATGTTAACAATAATCTTTTACAAATTTTAATAGCATATTCACATTAAAGTTTAAAGGAAAAAATGTATTTTTTAAGTATTTCTAGTACATATAAAATATAATTATTAATTATTAATTAAAAATAATTAATAATAATAAATGATCAATTATTAATTGTTAATTATTATTAATTAATAATTAATTACATATTATTTCAATCGGTTTTTTTTTCACAATAATAGACAGTACAATCAGATACAGCTGGTACCATATTTTGCCCCATACCCCATTTTGCCCCAGCTTCCTCGACATATTATTATTAATAACTTTTACAATAAGTAAATTTATTGTTTTTAACGATTTAAAAACTTGATTAATTAATAAATTAAATGATTTCTACCTTAATTTTTCCGTAGATCAAGAATTAAAAGTAGTTTTTTAAGAAAAATTTAATTTTGCAATAATTTTTAAAAAATTGTTTAAACAACTTAATTTAAAAAATTGTTTAAACAACTTAATTTAAAAAATCTCATAACAGATTCGGAATTAGCACCTCGAAAACCCCTTAAAACAAATACAGTTTATATATACATTTTCCCAGTTTCTTATATGGTGTAAAGCGTTAATTGCCATCTTGACTTTCAGGGATCGCGATGGCTCAGTCGGTAGTGTACGAGACGTTGGACCTAAGGATCGTCGGTTCAAACCCCAATCACGGCAAATTTATTTGGATGTTTTTTCATTAAAGAATTTACTCCCAACTTGAAAATAATACGCAAATTTAATACTCAATGTAAGGTGAACAGGTGAACACTTAAGTTGAAGTAATAACACGCAACTCTCAAGTCGAAGGTATGCAATAACGCTGAAGTTAAGAGTCTCAACTGGAGGATTACTCTCAACTCGAGGGTTACTTTCAATTTGAAGATTAAGCTTTCAACTTGAGTGTGTGAAATAACACTAAAGTTTAGTGTATATTTCAGTGCCAATTTACACTCAAGTTGAGAGTTCTACTGAGTGTAACTTTGAGTGTTTTCTTTGAGTGTAATAAATCAGTCATTATTTATTTAACGATAACATTTTAATTTTATAGTTTTATTTTGACAGAAATCTCAACAATAACTGTAAAAATGTTTTTATAATGTAGTTAGTCAAAGTTTACGTAAAAACAAATCGAGGGAAACCGATTATTGTTATTGTACATTATTTAGAAGTCAATTTTCTCAAGATTACCGCTAGATGGCGCTTTGGCGTTTTCTCGCAAGTGCTAAGATTCGTCTTCAGTTACTCTATAAGGTCGGTTAAAACATTACGATAATGTGTGTCATCCCGAAGCTGCTGTGTATGAACGATTATTGATAGGCATTTTCTATAAGGTAGTGGACCCGGTTCTCGATAGGTACCCAGTTGTCGATAACTCGAAGGAATAATACGATTTTAGATATATTTTGAGCAATTTTTCGGTACGAGAAAATTATTTCTATATTAAGAATATATCACTGAATAAATATTTTGAATTATAAAAACTCAGTTAGCGCTACTTGTTAAATAGAAATTCACACTTCTTGGCACTCTCAGATTTGATGAGTTTCTCGACGTTTTCTTAATCACGACCGTAACAAACAGTAAACTTTAAAGTGACATTTTTGTAATAAATAGAACGTTTTAAAAAACTATAAAGCCAAGATTAGCTTTAAATTCAACAAAATAAGCGTAATCAAAAAGTTAAATTTTGATTTATTTACTTATAACTATTTTAATTCATATATCGACAACTCCGTCTTAATTATGCGTACGTACCCAGTTGTCGATAGTCAGATAATATATACAAAATACAAATAAATTTTTCTTTAAATGTTATTTCAATGCTTAAAAATACTTAAGCACTACTTTTAATTAATAATTATGTATTTATAATAATCAAAATGTGTATGTTATTCAATCAAGTTTTGACATAACCTAGAACCTAACCTGAATAATGGGCTTGTTGGTATATCGAGAACTGGGTCTTTTGCATCTATCGAGAATTGCTCCGACTCGTAAAATGGTTATCGACAACTGCTCCCTCGGATTATTTTTTGGTTTATTTTTCTAGCATATTAAGCGGGGCTAAATATATATATATATATATATATATATATATATATATATATATATATATATATATATATATATATATATATATATATATATAATAGCAATTTTCCGAAAAATTTGGCCGTCATTATTTGGTGGCTGTTTTTCATGTCCAAATTAGTTATGGAATTTTAGCGACTTTTAATTAATTATTTCTAAATGTAGATACGTATAAGTAAGGAAATAATAATTGATAATAATGTCTTATAAGTTTATGGTACTAGATATGTTATAACTTCAATGATCTGCGATATAAGGTTTGTTCTCTATTTATTACAAATAGTAGCTATACAAGGCGGATACGGGATCAAGACGCTACGGGATCAATTATCTCGTAGCGCCCGTGATCTCGTAGCGCCCGTGATCTCGTAGCGCCGCTGATCCCGTAATAGCGCCCGCGATCTCGTAGCGCCGCGATCCCGTAGCGCCCGCCGCGACTGGGCTGATCCCGTAGTCGCCTTGGTCCTACTGTGAAACAATGCATCTTCCAATAACCATTTAAGCTATGGGAAGACGGTACCCAGGAGTCTGGGTATATTTGGGCAGTTCCACTCTGCCAAGTTCAGGAGTCAAGGAGATGAGGTAGAGACAATGACAAGAGCTGCAATTATAAATAGACAAGTTTATTCGACAGTAAGTATTTACAAGGTCTCTACAGGTTCGTGGTCGGGCAGCAACTGCTAAGTAGCCGCAGCAGCGGCGTGGCGGTGACTAGTAGGAAGAAGGGAGAGTTCCCCTACTCTCGCATTTACGGTAAGAGTCGCCACAAAGGGCTAGATGTTACGCCATCTAGCAGTAGCATTAAGAAGCTTGATATGTCTACTACAATTTTTTCGCAACCAGTTTTAATTTGTAATTTAATTGAATTATTCTAACTTGAATTTTTACATTGAAATAGTTTATTGCAGAATTTTATAACAGATATTTTTTTCAAAATTTAATTATTAAATAAATTTAACTGAAAAAAATCTTGCTTGACGGAGAACCGAACCCGCGATCTCCCAATCGGGAAGCAAACGTCTTACTGACTGCGCTATCCCGACATCTCAAATGCTATGCTATGAATTGTCTTTATAAGTTACACTAGGCTAGCTTTTATTATTTTACTTTATAACAGTTTCTTAACGTTAAACACATGCGTATGAAGTAGCTATTGTTATATACATATATATATATATATATAATATATAATATATAATATATAATATATAATATATAATATATAATATATAATATATAATATATAATATATAATATATAATATATAATATATAATATATAATATATAATATATAATATATAATATATAATATATAATATATAATATATAATATATAATATATAATATATAATATATAATATATAATATATAATATAATACATTGTGACGGATATAAGCCGTTCCTTTTCTGTCAAGAGTAGAAGTGGTGTTAAATAATGTGTTTTAAACGCGGTTCGCGTTCTGACTCGAGAGAGTCAGAAAAAACCTCTAATTTTGACTTATACCCTTCGTATTTACGTTCCTGCAGCCGCCGTGATAGGAGCAACAGGAGTGCAACGGTGGTTTGTTTTTTGATGTGCTAACTCGAACCAAAATGATTGTGCGTTTTTCGCGGGAAAAACCCTGGAAGCATAGTCCCGTTCCGCACAATGGCCTCCACGAGCTATGCTCTCAAGGAATTTGGGTAGCACGTTTCTCCCTTCAGTAACTACTAAATAGAGTCCGGTGCATCCAAATGAGGTAATCGGAACGGAAGAGGGTATAATGCAATGATAAAACGTATTAATGTGACTGTTGGTTTATTTTAACGGATAGGTATTCTTAGGGTGGAGTGGATTTGAGGTAGTGGGAATTGACTTGACAACACGGCTTGAGAAGTCATAGAGAACTGAGAACTGCGCAGTCGTACGCCGGGCAATTTATACTCGGGCCTACTCTCTCCATCTCTCTCACTCCCGTATTCCCTTTCTTTCTAATCGCGATTCCCACTCTCGGATATTCGCGAATTCGCCGTGAACTGCTGGCGCGCTTGCTTTACATATGTAAGCGCGCAAATATTTTGAATTTACAATTTTTATACTCATCTTATTGATCTCTAGTGGTATAAATTCATTACATTTATAGTTATAATAAATTTTACTAATTTTGCATTAGTACAGGCCGTCTCAACATAATATATATATATATATATATATATATATATATATATATATATATATATATATATATATACATGCTTTTTGGAGCTATATTTCACAAATTAGAACATTTTTACTATCGTTTTTGTTGAATGTGCCACGAAAACGTGGCTTTCAGGCGCCATATTGTATGCGACACATTGGATTTTTAAAAGGCCAGAACTTTTTCCAAAGCCTTTGACCAGACGAATATTTTGAGACCTCAAACCTCTTGATAGGTTAACCCAAATTTTGGTGCACTGATGATCCGGTTGACGTGAAACGACCCATATATATGAATAAACGTAAACCAACATGTCGCTCAGCCATCAGTCGTCAGCGAGCATTCAAAACGTTAACACGGTAAAACATTCAGTTTTTAAAAAGTCTAGGTTTAAAAGTTGTCGTCCCTAGTGTAAAATAACTTATATATTATTTTGCTGCTTTCAAAAAAATGGATGAGATTCTAATCATACAGTGACCTGTCGCGTTCGATGAATCATTTTTAGCTTTTGTAATCTCATTTTTTGGGTTAAACAAGTTTCTGCAGATTCATTAGAACTACTGAGCTAATATGGCTTATTTAAGTTGATTACAGCATAAAATTAAATATTTCAATTGATTAATCACTCTCTTTTAGGTTTAGAACTGATTGAACCATTTGACGTATAGGTACATATATGTGTTATTTTACGAATAACAGAGTACAGTGAGTGTTTGCAAACAATGCAAAGCAAGTGTTTGAGAAATGATACATACCCAACTGGTTGACGGAGATTTTTGCAGTCGCATGTTTAGCAGCTACGAATCCAATAACGTATCATCTGAAGGACTATCGAGATCAACCCATCTCCAGTGGTTTCTACGAGCAGGAACCTTAAAGGCCAAGTATCCAGATATATACCTAGTGGAGAATGTCCTAAAGAAATGAGGAAATCTAGTATTTGTAAAATTACTTAATGTTGATAATTCTCATAATAGTTGGATTAAAAAGTCTGATATGCAGAAAGACAAATAAATAAATGTGTAAAATTATATGATATTTATGTATAACAATATTCCCACTGTTCGTGTACTACCCAAAGTAAAAGTCTAATGTTACGGAGTCGACAGTTATGTCACGGAGTCGACAGTTGTGTCACGGAGTCGACAAATACGTCACGGAGTCGACAAGTATGTCACAGAGACGACAAATACGTGACAGAGTCGACAATTATATCACAGAGTCGATAAGTACGTCATAGAGTCAACAAACAAGAATAACGATTATGTTATAAAGTTACGTAGTATGAATCATTGCAGGTGGATTCTACTATAAATATAGCACATCCATTTTGATATTATCATTCTGCCCTGAACTGTTAAAAGCGTCAACATGGAAATCACTAAAGAACAGTAGAGTAAGTGACTAGTCTGAAACGTTGAAACCAATCGTCAACCCACTTGTAGACCTCACTACCGAGTACAGAAACAGAGAAAACGAGTGTATGATGTCTGAGGGTACTAATTACGAGTCTGATAAAACTCATGAGTTGAATGTAACTCAAGATATAGATATTTTTCTTTTTCGAGATACTTCCTTTAGCAATGAGAGTACTCTTCCTCTTGTTGATAAGTATGTCTGGGGTCTCAACGATAATTGTAAAATATACCTTGACAACGTATATGGAATTTATAAGCACGGAAATAACCTTATGTTAGATACCTCATGCATATACTTTGTAAAGAATCACTTTGAAGTGAACAATGTGAGATATCCTATAACTAGAGGGTTGCTTGAATTACTCTTTAGAAAAAGACTTGATAGAAATCTTATCAGTTCTGATGATATTACAAACTATCGTAGTATGGTTAAAGCTACATGTGCTCACGAAAAACGTTACCGCGATGATGAGTCGATTCGTACATTAAAGAGTAATAAATTCAAAGACTTCATTGCTCCAATGATCCAGTCTATTGGTCAGGAAGAACCTTTACGTCGATACGAGAAGGGTCAACCTACAAATGAATTATTTCCTCAAAATAAGAGTAGACATGAATTTCAATGTAACAATGCTTCTTCTGCAGTATTACAAGACTCTGTAGCTGATATTCGGCGACAGCAGAAAGATCAGAATCTCGATACGATAAAGACAAAAAACGCAAGTTACTGAATGAAATAAAGTCATTGTTCGAACCTGTTTCCGAGTCAATAATAAATCATTGGCCTCTGAAAGATTATATTCGCAATTTTAATCAAAATTGTGAGATTTGTGATGAGACTAGTGTGGAGTACGAAGATTCTCCGATTAACGATTCTCTGCATGACTCTGATAGTAATGCAGATGAATCTGTTTCATCCCCTAATGATAATAGTCATAGAATTGCTAGCTTATCAAAATTACAGTCAACTTTTGGTTCTCGTTTCCAAAGCCAATCAAATGGTGAAGATTCATATAAGAATTGGAGTAGAAAAAGGAATTACGGATTCGACTACTTGGATGATCCTAATCCATTAGTCGATCGACTCCAAATACTTATGACTATGAATTCCTTTGAGAGTCACGATAATAAGATTGACTTCATTATCAGCGAATTACGATTACGTGAAGCAGGTTTCATATTTTGATACATTCGAGTTGAATTAAAAATGATTCAACTCATGTAAGAAAGGTTACCGTCATGAGGAGATTTGGTGGCTACGTTATCGCATTAAATTTCCCTCGATCGGATACCCACAAGCCAGCTGCATACTCGCTGCAACAAAGTAGATTCAAAGTTCCTGCCCTCAGTTAGATAGCTGCAGTCGGTATCCAGAGTATATAAGTTTAAGCCTCTCTATACATCTTTTAAGGAATAAGGTTTTTCGAGAGCTTTTCAAATATTGTTGTCTTCTTTAATTACAAAACTTATACACAGAAATTCAGGTATCCATATTTTAGTTGTTTTTCGAGAGCTTTTCAAATATTGTTGTCTTCTTTAATTACAAAACTTATACACAGAAATTCAGGTATCCATATTTTAGTTGTTTTTCGAGAGCTTTTCAAATATTGTTGTCTTCTTTAATTACAAAACTTATACACAGAAATTCAGGTATCCATATTTTAGTTGCTGTGATTTAACGCTTGCGTGAAAATTATCAGTTACACTATGAATCTGAAGTAAATCTTATTTATAGGTTTATGGTAATAACTTAAAGATATAACACTGTATTATCTTATTGTATATTATCTTATATATTTTTATAGCATTAAGTATTCTAATTTTGTTAAAAACTATGTACTTCAGGTCATTCGACCTGTTAAATGAAATAAATAAACAAACAGGTTCAAAAAATGTAATCTTATAGAATTAATTTAATCTCTTTGTAGAAAAAATTCATCTTAGCGTGCCTTTAAATTTTAAGCAAATTCAAAGTTTAAACTTCTTATTGAAAAATTTTTTTTTGAATAATTTATTTTTATACGTTGACTACAAACAAAGTTACATATCAAGTTAGAAGTCCTTACGGCTCAAATTTTATTAGAAAAGTAATTTTATATTAACTCTAGTTCCAGTGACACTTGGACAGTTTTAAATTACATGTATACTTTTATCATTGGCTGGAGTAATCAAGTGTTTTGGGTAGTCTCCAACAAGTTTTTATTGTATGTTTTGGTAATATAAACTTCCATACAAATCTTGAAGTCTCAAACTCTGTTGGTACAAGAAAAATGCTACTTTGTAGAAAATTTTTAGCTTCTGTTGCCTCAATTTTAGCAATACATTTATTTTTTGGATTAAACGAGTTTCATTAGAACTATTGCGTTAATATGACTTATTTAAATTGATTAAAGTATAAAGTTAAATGTTTCAATTGACTAATCACTCTCTTTTAGGTTTAGAGCTGATTGAACCATTTGACGTATAGGTACATATATGTGTTATTTTGTTAATAAGACTTTTTTTTACAAAATTGAAAAATGATTATCTAAGTCTTGGAAATATTTTTCTTCTTCTTCATTGAGTCTAATAAACTATGACACAAAATTTGGTGTATCACAGCCTTATCAATACTAACAATGTTACTGAAAATAGTAATAATAACAGTCAATTGAAAAAAATGAGAACTCTGCAAATATTTGAAGCTATTAAAATCCTCCCAGATTTTAATGGTGAGGGGATGTCGATAAACCAGCTCATGAAAGAATGCAGGGACTTCGAGTCACTAATTAATCCTTCCGATAAAACGATTTTTTCTATAATAGTCAAGTCGAAGGCAAAGGGGAAAGTACAACAATATATAGAATCAAAAAATTACGACGATTTGTATAGTTTAATGAATTAAAACGAGCCTTTGCACTTTATCAAAATCTATATAAATTGCAGTCTGAATTATCTGTTTTAGTCCAATCGAACACTGAAACCGAGTCTGATTTTGGCCTTAGAATTATGCAAAATATAAACAAGACGGTCGACATGATAAAGGAAGATTGTAACGGCGATTTAGCTAGGGGAATGATAGAGGGTACGATTAAAAGCTGTATTCAAGGGTTCATACGAGGCCTAAAAACGGATCTAGCTACATATCTACTAGATAAAAGTTTTGATAGTCTAGACCGGGCAATAGACGCTACCGTAAAAATCTAACAAAATATTAATATAATTATTAACTCGTCCAAGTTTCTTCCCACACAGTGTGACATTCACAGGGTGTTCGTGATTAACAATGACGATAACAGTAAAATGAAATTACCGCGTTGCTACCATTGTGGAAATCCGAGGCACTTTACACGGAACTGTTCAAATCGCTCTCGACACCCGAACGAACAATAAAATCGATCCTATGAAAAAATCTGCTTTAACTGTAATCTGAAGGGACATCTTACCAAAGATTGTCGAAGAAAAATAACATGTAACTTATGCAATATCGTAAGGCACATAGAACAGAATTGTCGCAAGAAACTAAGGGAAACAAAACCCTTTTCGCAGTCAACTCAATCACAATCACCTATTATAAAGAAAACCTAATACATTAACAGATGCTGATTTAAACTTAGCAAACGCTGATTCAGAAGGCGCGTCGGTGAGTCCGATTCTCCACTCGCGCCTACGAACACAACAATTTTAAAGAATAGAGTTATCTTCTTCATAAAGAAAATCAACCAAGTAGACTGTCACACTATAGTGTTTCAAAGCCAAGACCAGGATCGGAGATCTGCGTATTGAAAAATTCTCTTTTAAGACAAGGACCCCCTGTTAATTTTTATAACACATTAGAACTAACGGATATAAACCCGACCGTTGTTAACATACTGAGAAAAACTAGAATATCTTTAAACGGCATAGTTTGCGATATACATCTCGTAACCGATGACTTCCCTATAAGACAGGACGGCATTTTGGAGGTAGAATTCTTAAACAAATATAACTTCACTCAAAGTCACAAGTCAGACAAAGTCACTCTGTACTTTAATCGTGAGAAACTTACAATTAATGGACGAGATTTAAACTTGTTAGATCACAACGATTAATTATCGAAACATCACCTTACCTGCTCATGAAAAAACTTTAATTGAATTAAACGTATTGAACAAGGATAAAGGGGAAAGATACTTAGAAAGAATCAATGCTGGTCCTGGGATATTTATAGGAGAGTCACTGGTGAAAAATTATCATGGGAAATGCCGACTCTTTGCTATAAATATTACAGTTAACGATATAGCCCTCTCAATACCGACGGTTACATTACTCGATTACGAACTAGCTCCAAAATTGCAAAATCGCAATAACGATAATTCGAATGGTGACAATAATATTTCAAAATCCAATGATATACAACGAAGAGTAACATTCTATAAAATTTATTAAAACTAGATGAATTAAATTCAGAGGAACGCGAAAGCATTAAAAAAAATATTGTATAATTACTCCTATCAATTTCACTTACCCGAGAATAAGCTTGGTTTGGTTGATAAAGTGATGTACGCCAGATTGATGGAGAAGACAGGGGGGAGCAGCTGAACACTGTTCAGGATCCAAGGCATACACTGCTTGACTCGGTTTCTCGTAGAAGAGCGACCGAGCACTCTGCAGGTACCCTAGGTGTATACTGGTTGGCTTGTCATCCCTCGACTTGGGAAGAGGAGAAGAGTAGCTGAGCGCTCTACAGATACCCGAGGTGTAAACCGCTTGGCTCGTCGTCCCACGGTGTTGCTTCTGCGGTGGGAGAAGGAGGACACAGCACTGACCTCTCGTCCTAGCTCTCTACGAGCATAGGGCTGCTCCAGAGAAGCAGTCCAGCGACAGTTGCCGCCTATGAGACAAGCTCAAGATAGAATAGATGTATATGGAGAGGAGAGGAAAAGCAGAATAATTAAACAAGAAGTTTAATTAAAAGCCGTGATTTATTCTCAAACTTAGATCTTAGCCCTACAGTCGTCTCTAGACGTTACTAGGCAAGTTACTTAAGTGAGATTCCACGGGTGCCGACTACCGCGATATGGATTTGCCATGCCTACTCCTACCATGGTTTGGACGACGCCACCTAGCGACGGCGCGCGAACTATGGCAGCGCGAAAATTTAAACTCAGCTACCCTAAGCTGCGCGGAAGAGCATAGTATTGGACGTATAACAAAAGTACATCATAGAATTCGTACTATTACCGATACACCAATCAACGTAAAACAGTATCGAAATCCTTTTTCTTGGAAAGGAGACATAGATCAATAAATTAAAAAATTGCTTGAGAATGACATAATCGAACCATTAGTATCCCCCTATAATTCGCCTTTATGGATCGTAAGTAAGCATGATGACTCTGCCGGAAATAAAAGATGGCGTCTAGTGATAGACTATCGGGCTCTAAATACAGTAACTAGACTATAAACGATTTATACCCCTTGCCGCATTTTACAGAAATTCTCGACCAATTGGGGAGATCAAAATATTTCATTGTTTTAGACCTCACTTCCGGTTTATATTAGATTCTAATGCACCTCGAAGATGCCCCAAAAACCGCGTTTTCTACAAGTACGCATAGATACCAATTGAAAAGACTCCCAATGGGATTACAAGGAGCACCCAGTACTTTCGTTAGTGCTCTTACAGCTATTTTAGCCGGACTTCAATCTATAAACTTATTTATATATATGGTCTATATAATTATACACTCCAGCTCTCTAATAGACCATATGATAAAAATCAGAAAATTAATGGGTAGATTAAAAACCGCGAACCTCCAACTTTAGTCTGATAAATGCAAATTCTTACAGAAAGAAATCATTTATTTAGGACACAAAATTTGTGCAGACGGTGTGCGACCAGATCCGAAACAAATAATAACGGTAAAAGAATTTCCAACCCAACCCCTAAAAATGATAAAAACGTCAAACAATTTTTAGGACTTCTAAGATACTACCGTAGGTTCATTCTTGAATTTTCAAAAATAGAAAAATCTTTAACAGCCCTTCTAAACAAGGATGTCCGGTTCTAATGGCAACATAACCATGAGATGGCTTTTAAACTTTAATTAGCATACTTTGCTCAAAACCTACATTACAATATCCTAATTTTGATAAACCATTTTTGGTCATGACGGATGCATCATCGTTGGCATTGGCCGCCATTTTGAGTCAATATGAAGGGGTGGTGAAGGAAATGAGAGATTTACCCATCGCTTTTGCATCTAGAACGCTTAATCAAGCCGAGGATACATATTCGGTAACAGAAAAAGAACTTTTAGCAATAATTTTTGGAGTAAAACAATTCAGACCGTCTCTTTTTGGCAGAAAATTTACCCTCGTTACTGAACACAGGCCGCTAGTATAGTTAAATAATTGTAAGGACTCATCTTCTCGAATGATGAGGTGGAAGATTAAACTAAATGATTATGAGTATGATATAGTGTATAAACCAGGTAAAACAAATTCTATCGCAGACGTTCTATCGAGAAATCCGGTAGACATTACTAAATATATGTATTTTAACACAAATGATAGCTATCACTCAATTAATAACGATAATTACGACTCAAACAGCTCAATCGATTCAATGGATAGATTTATACAAGATGCCTTCCTATATCCTGATCCAGCACCATCGCACCTATCCTTTCACGACTTAGCCCTAATTGAGGATACGTCTACAAAGAAAGCAAAGCGACACGTCAGTTGTCCATAGAAAGCAAAGCGTCATATCAGCTATCCGCAGAAAGCAAAGCGACACATCAGTTGTTTGAAGAAAATGATTAAATGATCGGGCGTGCGCGTGTTAGTGCTGACAGCGTTTCGTTACTTGACCGGCAGTGTATCTATAGACCCGTCGTTTCTGTGAGTAGGGAACGAGATAAAGACAAATATAGAAATTCGCACAGACGGCTATGAGATAAAGACAAATAGGAAAATGCCCCGAGATGACAACAAAAATAGCAAAGATAAGGACCATGATGACACGTTACGTGATAGTATTACCCTCCTTCCTATAAATAACACTTTTTACGATAAAATAAAGATTAGCCAAAACAATTGGGCTATGGCAAAAGGAGGAATTGATTTGAGCGAACAGAATAATTTTGTTTATAGCAAGTCCGCGCTTATGTAATGTCTATCCGTGACATAAGTAGTCCATTAATGCACCGTACTTATCACCTTCGCTACGCTCGGGCGCTACCGCAGGGTGCGATAATGGACTGCTTAGGACACGGATAGGCGTGACAGCGCACTTAGGGCAGGCAGTGCTATTAAATAGTGTACAATACTCGTGTCATAAGTCGTCCTTCATAGCACGACGTTTAGCGCCCTCGCTACGCTCGGGTGATAATACACACCCTGCTGTAAAGGACTACTTAGGTCACACGTATCGTAATGTACTATTTCGTTATGACACAAACAGATGCAGCTTACCTACACCACATTAGAGACCTTTTCTGGTTACGTAAAGACAATATAATGCAATTTGCAACAACTGATTTTAAATTCAAAAGTAATAGTCGGAAGGCATCTCCTTGGAAAAAATATGATCAATATAGATAAACTGAAACTAGAGAGTACAAACCTTAAAACAAACAAAAGATGGAACATTGATTTTTGAAAGAGTAATCAATTCATTGAATTTACTGAAAGAACTGATGATTCACTTAAATACTGATCTACAAGTTTATCAAAAACAGGTAATTTAATAGAAGATCCATTATGGGTACGGTTTTCTCAAATCTTACGCAAAATTTTTTGCGTAAATAAAATCACAATTTTTGTATGTACTAGGGCAGAATTATTCCAAAGGCTAAAGACAGCGAAAATATTATCAAGGAAAACCACGAATCTTTGACCGATGGGCATAAAGAAATAACAAAAAATCCGGGAACGATTTACCTGGCCGAATATGAAACGGGATATAGATAATTACATAAAATACTGTGACGAATGCTAAAAGCGGAAATTAGTGAGACACAAAGCAAAACTACCAATGGTCATTACAGATACCCCGACTAAAACCTTTTCCAAAATAGAAATAGACTTCGTAGGCTCGCTGCCTATAATAGAGACAAGTAATAAATATATTCTTTGGCAATGCAATCTAACCAAATATTCTGGTGCAATTGCTCTGTCAGACATAAGCTCCGTATCGATAGCTAAGGCCTTCTCCGAGGACTCTATCTGTCAATTTGGATGCCCTGAAATAATAGTCACCGACCAAGGAACTAATTTGATCAGTGATATCATGCATTAATTTTCCAAAATATTTAAAATTAAACAACTAAAACCAACAGCCTTTCACCCTCAAACGTTTTGTAACCAGAAACGCAGTCATCATTCATTAATATAATACCTACTCTATTATGCCTCCATGATCAATTGGGACACATATGGGGCGTTTCACCTCAACTCTCCCAGCGCGACGTGCGAGCGTGTTTGCGATACGAAAATGTATCTAAAAAGATTTTTCGAACCATGTCTTCGATGTATTTTTTCCTCAGCTTGTGGATGGTATGATCATATATTCCGAAATTTTCCATTTTCACCTTGAAAAAACACAAAACGTGTTATATCTCGGAGAGTATATTTTTATTTTTTTTTACTGGATTAGATCGAAAGATCAGGTTCTTTTACGTCGAAATAGGTGTTTTCAAAAACTGACTTTTTTATTTTTTACGAGGAATGAAACCGCAAACATGCGCGCCGCAGAGCCGATTGAGCGCGCGGGCGGGAGCACCCTCGCCGAGCGGCGGGCCGGTGTTGTCTCGTATAAATGTAACGTGGCTTTAATGAAATGACTGAGCTGAATTCTATATTACGAATTCGCAATTTTCTGCAAAATTGAAACAAAGTATAAATTCTCCATCTGATAGATTTTCCTTTAGATTCTTTATAAAAAGAGACTAGTTTTTCGCAAAAAAATCGTAAGTTTTTAATTTCATTAAATTGTTGCCAAGTAACTCTAGATATTCATGAGTATTCATTGTTCGCGAAACTATTGTGCATCGATCAGTTTGTATCCAAGTTTCAAATTTTACTTCATAAATATCATTATCAGCCAAATTCTTGAGCAGCAGTTCTTTGAGTCCTGTTGTATTTGGGCAATCTAAGCAGTCTCCAAGAAACCATGCAGCTGAAGGTTTAGCGCAAACAATTGCCTGAATACACTCATGATAATCTTTTAGAGGTAATTCTGTATGTTTTGTTAAATCCTCAAAAACGATTCCGTTAAGCATAAGTTTCAAATTTTCATTATGTACACATACACATACAACATGTGTACCACTACTTCCTGCTAACACACAGTGTGCCAGTCTAAGTTGAGTGAATTTTGTGAAGCTTGGCTATCTTGAGTTTTAAGTCTATAAATTTCTACTTTGCATTTCAAACAGATTTTTGATCCAGCAGGTATATTGGGAAACATTTCTCTAAAAGATTAAGGACAGTTTATCAAATTTCATGTATTAGGGTGATTTTCTTTTTCCAAGAGATTGACACATGTCAATTTAAAAAAGGAATCCATAATAACTGAAAAACAAAATAAGAGATAGGAAAAAACGATCTTTTATTCACTATTAATCGATGTATGATGAACTCTTTGAATGACAAAGATACAAAGATCTGACGTTTTGCTGGAAATCCGCGAGTAAAATTCTGTAAAGCTTGAGCTTTTTTATGCATTTCAGTTACGTGATTTTATTGTAGACATAATGATCCTGTAGCCACCTATAGGTTAAAAGTTAAAACTAATACTTTATAATAATGTTACGACCGACCGCCGTCGCTCGGCGAGGAAACGCCCCATATATAAAATACGCAATGTTCTCCCTTAATTCTAGCCTACACGAATCATCGCGGTTCACCCCCAACCAGCTTATATATGGCACAAAGGCAATAATTAGTTCAGAATTTGTCGCAGAAAAAGTCGCTAGACCATATAACCTATTACTTGAAGGCTTATTGAGCAAGTTAACAGACACCCAATCCATGACAGCTGCTTGATTGGGATTGGCTAAGGAAAGATCAAAAAGGTATTACGATAGAAAACTAAATGTTGAGAATTTGAGAGTAGGAGACTATGTTTACTTGTTGATCGATTTCAGAACTAATAAACTAGAACCACACTATAAGGGTCCATACAAAATCATACGATTATTCAAAAACTATAATGTTGAAATTGATGTCGGATCTAATAAGAAAAGGATTGTACATTCTGATGAACTAAAAGCCGCTTGTATGGACATAGAATGATATATATATATATATATATATATATATATATATATATATACCCCATTAGCCAGATGTATTGCAAATTGTTAGTAATTTGACATACACGTTTTGCTATCGATTTCCGTAAGTTTGACGTAAAACTGCGTCCGTATATGCTGGAAATTTTGTATCAAGTATTGAAGTAAATTATGAGGGCAAAGTAAAGGCAAAATTACAGCAACTATTGCTCATGATGTGCAGGCGTATCATAGGCATACATTGACATCATATTGTCGTCACATTTCTCGATTTTTGTGTTACACAAATTTCCATCAATATGCTGTTATTCATTTCTTCCCTTTCTCTCTTGCACTGTCGCATATATGAGTAATTTTATTGAATATTACGTGAATAATATTGATGTACAAAACTTGCAGCAACAGTTACACATCAAATATAAGTAAATCTGCGTTCGTATATGGCAGCAATTTGGTAGCTAGCATGTGCAGTCAATTTTACGACACATTGACATCAATTCTTGATATTCGTCATTTCTTGAGCGTAAGTTGGAAGCAAATTGCTAACAAACATTGCACAGCAACTATTGCCGCGATTTTGCCGCGGCAAGCCTGGTTAATGGGGTATATAGCCCCTCATACTTTGTCATTATATATGAAATTTCTAGTATTTATGTCTTGTACTATACCATTTAAATCCATGCTTAAACAATTATCTATTCCAGATACTTTCACCTTTGGCTTCATAGCTTGTTCTTTTTCAGTTTTAGATTGATTTGTAGGAAGTTTGTTGATTAGGATTGTTTCGGCTTCATTTGCATTTTCCTCATTCATACAGTTGATAATAACTTCATCATCGTTTTTTATATGAATTGTTTTTGTTTGTATATAGGGGATGGTGGGGTGTCATTGGCACCTTAACTTCAAACTAAGATTAGAAAATAAATATAGAGATTTAAATGTTGGAAAAAACGAAATGAACGGATGAGCATACCAAATAATCAAATTCAATAGCTAAACAATATTATTTTGAAATACATTTTTTTATATAAATCAAAATGTAAAACCATCAAAAAGTGCTCTACGTGCCCCACTATTGGACACGCCTGGCAGGGGGGAGTGGAGCACGGGTAGCACGAGCGGCGGGCTATTACAGCGAGTGAAAAATTATAGGTTAACGATCAGCTGCTGCTCCGATTGACGGAGCAGCCACCAGCCGCCGCGTGGCTGTGTACCATTCGTGCCCCGCCGGGCGTTCAACTTGTACCCTACTTATAATACTTTTTTATACGTCGATTACATTATTTATAAATATTTTTAGGTAAAAAAACAATTAGCCTCAAAAGTTCGAAGAAAAAGCTATCAAATGCACTTTATTTCGATTGGATACGCTCTATTTTCGAGATTTGTCGAATAAATGAAAAATTAAGTCAACCTTGTTTATCTACTCCAAATTTCAACCTTATTTATTTAACTCAAAAAACTTTCTTTTCATGTCGTATGTTCAGAGGAAGATAGTAGAAGCATTTTTAATGCGTTTTCATAAAGATTTACTTTAAAATATACATTAACCTTTTTAATATTAGAGTGCCAAACTAACCCACCGTGCCAAGCACCCCCACCCTCCCATACTTTCTTCTACTTAGATATTGTGTGACATATTGATTGACGTTTTCTTTACTATTTTTGTCTGTTTTTTTTTTCACAATTATTCTAGGAACTCGTTTCTGTTGAGGGTTGATAATATTGGTGGTTATATCAGCAAAAGTTTTTTTAGTGATATTGACATTTTCCTTCTTTCCTTTATCTATCAGTTCTTTTAATATTGCATTTTTGTCATGTAATTTGGTGTTGAGCTGTCATACGAATGTATTTTCAATTTTTAAATTTCCACAGTGATTGTTTTCTTCCAATACTGTAACGTGATGGATTTCAGTTTCGTTGACAATCTCACTTAAGATTCCACGTCTTATTTCATCTTCTTTCATCGATTTAATCTGTGAACTATTATATTTGCAGCTTCGTTTAGGCTATTTTCATTGGTTTTTGAGGTTAGGTTGATGTGACCATGGTCAGGATAAATTACTAAAACACTACTAATATATTTTGGCTCACTTAATTCTCTAAAGGCATTAGCACTGTATACCTTCTCACAAAAATTACACACCACTATGGACACCTTCCTTTTAGGCTAACACTTATTGTTTTTCTTGCTAGTCTTTTCGAAAACCTCATCCACGTCCGTTGCCATCGCGCCCTCTCTTAAAACGTTAGAACTTAAACCTTCAAACGTTAAAAAGAAAAGTTATAAATACATCTGAAAAACGTTGGTAAAACGTCTCAATGTCCGGAGATTCGTTCCACATAAGACGTTGTCTATAAAACTCTAAAAGACCTGTTTAATTATAAAAATTTAAACGATTTAAAAAGTTTTTAAAACATTTGAAAAAGGTTTGAAAATTGTTTGAAAATGGTTTTAAAAAAATAGCATAGAATATATCGAAATATTTGTTTAAATAGAATTTGATGCTGCAAAAATTACCAAATTTGTAAGTATCATCCAAATGGTACTTCCAAAATTGGTAATATTTGTAGCATCAAATTCTATTTAAACGATTTTTTTTATATAGTCTATGCTAGTATTTTTTCAAACCATTTTCAAACTTATTTCAAATATTTCAAAGGCGGTCTTACAACGTCTTATGTGGAAAGAATCTGCGGATATTAAAACGTTTTACAAATGTTTTTCAGACGTATATAAACTTTGTTTTTCAACGTTTGAAGGTCTGATCTCGAACGTTTTTAAAACGTTCGAAAAACATTATGTGTTATCAGAGAAGCTATATTATTAATAATATCTCTGTATATGAATGTTCAAGAATCGAAGATTCAAATTTTAATCTAATGAATTTAAGAATATTCAGATTAGGCCGGCATTCAAATCAAGTATCAGCGCGCATACCTTTGTTTTTCCTTTTATTTATAGTTAATGTCGGTGAACAGTTTTTACGACTTGGCACAGTTGTTTGTTGCTTAAATGAAGTTGAAGTCGACCCCGTTGGAGTTCTACGATGATGGAAGAAGTTTGAATGGGCTCCCTTTTAATTTCAGGTCTTAGTATTTGAGACTAAACTGGCCGTTGGTGTCAGGTCTGTGGAGTCTGGTACATTTTCCTGCTAGAGCACTTGTTCGATCCGACAGATGTTGATCGTTTAGCAGTCGGGATGGGAATCTATTGTCTTACTCCTTATCATGAATCTTTCGATGCAAGGTTAAGTTGATCTGATTAGAAATATTTGAAATATTGAAATTAGCTCTGCCAATTCCCAGCTGGAGAAAGTGATTCATTTATGCTCCAAAAACTAGCCTCAACGAAATTGTTGCCGGCACGGGCGGCAGATAAGACAAAGTTGTAGGTAGCAGACATCACAGTGCTTACACTCGCGGATACGCGAACTAGTACAGTCAAATTAGACTCAAAACGATAAATTTTTATCAATAATCTCAATGACATCGGTTAAGGGCTTAAATTGTTCAGAAGAGTGTCTAGAATGATAATCTGAAGACGTGAACAATGGATCCCGTAAGCTTTATAAACAATTAACAATTAAAGTTGGATTTCTGCACTTTTTTCTTATTTCGCTCTGTATCTTGGAAAGTATTGATTTTAGAGGAAAAAGTTATTAAAAAAAGTTGTTCGTTATTAAATTTTCTATAAAAAAGTCAGGAAGGGCACATTTCTATCTATTATAGTTTCTTTGCAAATTGCAAAAGAACGCTAAATTCGTGAAAATTGAAAATTGTTTATAACTTTTGAGAAAATTAATATTTTTCAATCATATTTCAGAAAAATATAGTACTCAAGTAATAGAATAGCATGCAAAATTTCAAGTCTCTATTCATTATAGTTTTTTCTAAAATAATAGCTATATTTCGAAAAATTTTTTTTCACGGTACTGGCAAATGTTAAAAAATCAGTCAGTTTAGTCGCCCTTGTTCATACGCAATCTAGAAGAGTTATATTTTAATAAACTTTTTCGAGAACTGCAAAATTTTTATTAGGGGCTCTCTGGGATGCAAATGTTTATAAAACGCTTAATTAACTTTTTATGTAGGAGACAATATTTTAGTCCGATTTTAATCAAACAAAATTCATTGCAAAGCGGCGATTTTTATCTTAATTTTGAAAAAAACATAGTCGCGAAACTTTTTTAATGTAATGTAAAAAGCGATTCTGATGCAGGAAAAAATGATAAAATGAAATTTATTACATTTTAAAGGTTTAAATAAATTAACTGACTAAAAGTAATGACACCAATGTTATTTTTTACTCGCGCTACCTCAAATTAAAAAAAAGAGCAAGATACGATAAAAATTGACCGATTTACGGCGATTTTTTCCGAGCGCTACGATTTGAAGTAAGTTTGTCAGCTTTGAGACTCGAGCGCGCGGCGGTGCCACCACTCCGTCTCCCGCACTGCTGATCGGCCGCCGTTGAGCGGTCATTGCTTTCCAACATTGAATTTGTAGTTAAAAATTGATTTTAGAGTTACGAGTGGCAGTTATCCTAAAGGTATAAGTTTTCAACTGTAGCAGCAAATTTGAAAATTTGATATATCTCATTTGTGTACTGAGCAATGGCTTATTATAAAAAAAATGTATCTTAGCTCCTAATGCTCGTAGAAAAACGATGTTTTTTTCAAAATTAAGATAAAAATCGCCGCTTTGCAATGAATTTTGTTTGATTAAAATCGGACTAAAATATTGTCTCCTACATAAAAAGTTAATTAAGCGTTTTATAAACATTTACATCCCAGAGAGCCCCTAATAAAAATTTTGCAGTTCTCGAAAAAGTTTATTAAAATATAACTCTTCTAGATTGCGTATGAACAAGGGCGACTAAACTGACTGATTTAACATTTGCCAGTACCGTGAAAAAAAAAATTTTCGAAATATAGCTATTATTTTAGAAAAAACTATAATGAATAGAGACTTGAAATTTTGCATGCTATTCTATTACTTGAGTACTATATTTTTCTGAAATATGATTGAAAAATATTAATTTTCTCAAAAGTTATAAACAATTTTCAATTTTCACGAATTTAGCGTTCTTTTGCAATTTGCAAAGAAACTATAATAGATACAAATGTGCCCTTCCTGACTTTTTTATAGAAAATTTAATAACAAACAACTTTTTTTAATAACTTTTTCCTCTAAAATCAATACTTCACAGATACAGAGCGAAATAAGAAAAAAGTGCAGAAATCCAACTTTAATTGTTAATTGTTTATAAAGCTTACGGGATCCATTGTTCACGTCTTCAGATTATCATTCTAGACACTCTTCCGAACAATTTAAGCCCTTAACCGATGTCATTGGGATTATTGATACCTCAAAAACTAATTTGACTGGACTAAACTGTGCAATAGAAGATTAGGTCGACGGTTGTGATGAAGCCGATAGCGGTTTCTGCTTGTAAAATATTTAATCACTCAATTCTAGAACAGACTCGGACACAAAATATTCGATTTTACAAACTGTGTCTGAATGGCAAAGACAACACGCTGAATAAAAAACAAAGAACCTCTGTTCTACGCGATATTGAGGGGGCCGATTTTAAGTGCTTTTCTGGGAAGAAAAGCGTATCGCTCGCACGACAACAACATGTGGCTGGAAACAGCCTCTAGACTGCATATACAAAAAAGTGACCGGAGGTGGAGAGGGGCTCAGCAGGGCTATAACGAATTTGTAGACCACGAGTAAAGTCAGTCATAGTCTAGGCGTGCTAAAGGACACACGGATTTTCGAACGATATTCATTTATTTCATTCTCCTCGTCATTTCTCGTTCTAATACTTTTAATGCAGCCGTAGCCGGTCACAAGCCCGGATTAGACGCAGAGAGAGAGAGTGTCGTTCTTAATCAAAACATCCTTATTTTAATCCGCGTTTATTATATTTTTATTCGTTTATATATTTCTAATTTATTTAAATAAACCGCTCTCAGTTCACGCACCACCTAACCTAATCCCAGCCTGGGTCATCTGTAATGTACTAATACATCACGTGTTATTCGCTATTTATACGCGCAAATATTCAAATAAAATAATACGCATTTATTTAGAAAATATTCAAAAATGTATAAGCATTCGATTCTCGAACAGACACAGACACAAAATATTCAATTTTACAAACTGCGTCTGAAAATCAAAGAAAACGCGCTCACTAAAGAACAAAGAACCTCTGTTCTATGCGATATTGGGGGTCCGATTTTAAGTGCTTTTCTGGGAAGAAAAGCGTATCGCTCGCACGACAACAACATGTGGCTGGAAACAGCCTCTAGACTGCATATACAAAAAAGTGACCGGAGGTGGAGAGGGGCTCAGCAGGGCTATAACGAATTTGTAGACCACGAGTAAAGTCAGTCATAGTCTAGGCGTGCTAAAGGACACACGGATTTTCGAACGATATTCATTTATTTCATTCTCCTCGTCATTTCTCGTTCTAATACTTTTAATGCAGCCGTAGCCGGTCACAAGCCCGGAGTGGAGGCAGAGAGAGAGTGTCGTTCTTAATCAAAACATCCTTATTTTAATCCGCGTTTATTATATTTTTATTCATTTATATATTTCTAATTTATTTAAATAAACCGCTCTCAGTTCACGCACCACCTAACCTAATCCCAGCCTGGGTCATCTGTAATGTACTAATACATCACGTGTTATTCGCTATTTATACGCGCAAATATTCAAATAAAATAATACGCATTTATTTAGAAAATATTCAAAAATGTATAAGCATTCGATTCTCGAACAGACACAGACACAAAATATTCAATTTTACAAACTGCGTCTGAAAATCAAAGAAAACGCGCTCACTAAAGAACAAAGAACCTCTGTTCTATGCGATATTGGGGGTCCGAGTTCAAGTGCTTTTTCGGGAAGAAAAGCGTGTCGCTTGTACGACAACAACATGTGGCTGAAAACAGCCTCTAGACTGCATACACAAAAGTGACCGGAGGAGGAGAGGAGCTCAGCAGGGCTACAACGAATTTGTAGACCACGAGTAAAGTCAGTCAGAGTCTACCCCATTAGCCAGGCTTGCCATGGCCAAATCGCGACAATAGTTGCTGTGCGATGTTTATTAGCAATTTTCTTCCAACGTGCGCTTAAGAAATTACGAATATCAAGGATTGATATTAATGTGCCATAAAATTGACTGCAAATGCTTGCCACCAAATTGCTGCCATATACGGACGCAGATTTACTTACATTTGATGTATAACTGTTGCTGCAAGTTTTTCACATCAATTTGCTTTTAACTTGTTTTCAATATTATTAATATATTATATTATTTTATTTTCAATATTAATCACATAATATCCAATAAAATTACTCATATATGCGACAGTGCAAGAGAGATATGGAGGAAATTAATAACAGCATATTGATCGAAATTTGTGTAACATAAAAATCGAGAAATGTGACGACAATATGATAGCAATTTATACCTACGTTAGGCCTGCACATCATGAGCAATAGTTGCTGTAATTTTGCCTTCATTTTGCCCACATAATTTACTTCAATACTTGATACAAAATTTCCAGCATATACGGACGCAGTTTTACGTCAAACTTAAGGGGGCACACCACCTTTAAAATGTGAAACAAAAAAATTGATTAGGAATTTTTATTTTGATATTTATTTTAATAAGGGTTTTTTTTTCCTGAAAGTATACATAAAAACCTACCAATTTGTATATTTTTTACCTTCGTTGGACCTTCTATGCCTCCATGGCAAACCAGACTGTTTTCGAAGACTTTAAGCACTGTCCGTAAGATTCCAAGTCTACGCATGGATGGATTGGGCTAAAAATTTATGGAGATACTCATTATAGTAGCACTTTTAGTATGAACGTAGGGATTTTGATTTGAGCGAGTAGAAGTATTTTTTTATATAAACATTGTCAATATAACACTTATTTTTGAATAATTTTATCACTTTTATAGATGTAAAAAAATTTCTACTCGTTCAAATCAAAATCCCTACGTTCATACTAAAAGTACTACTATAACGAGTATCTCCATAAATTTTTAGCCCAATCCATCCATGCGTAGACTTGGAATCTTACGGACAGTGCTTAAAGTCTTCGAAAACAGTCTGGTTTGCCATGGAGGCATAGAAGGTCCAACGAATGAAAAATATATACAAATTGGTAGGTTTTTATGTATACTTACAGGAAAAAAAACTCTTATTAAAATAAATATCAAAATAAAAATTCCTAATCAATTTTTTTGTTTCACATTTTAAAGGTGGTGTGCCCCTTAAGGAAATCGATAGCAAAACGGGTTTGTCAAATTGCTAACTATTGGCAATACATCTGACTAATGGGGTAGATGTGCCAAAGGACACACGAGTTTCCTCGCGAAAGTAAGTTTATTCATTCTCCTCGTTATTTCACGTTTCAAACACTTTTAATGCTGCCGTAGCCGGTCTCTAGCCCGGATTAGATGCAGAGAGAAAATGTCGTCGTTAATCAAAACATCCTTATTTCAATCCGCGTTTATTGTATGTTATTTCATTTGTTTATTTCTAATTTATTTAAATAAACCGCTTTCGGTTCACGCGCTACCTAACCTAACCCCAGTTGTGTCATTATAGTGGTGTACAGCGATGTGATATTTTTCGACTCACATCTAAAATTGCACAAATAATTAATAATTGTGTATATTTCTAAATTATCTTCCGAAGTGCCCAAATTGTCGTGATTTAAAATTTAAAGAAGAGTTAATCCAAAAGTGCAAACAAATACTATCGGAAAGGTAAGTATTTGGATTGCAAAAGTGAAGTATTGGACAGTGGATTTGAACGGAACACTTCTCTCGTTCGAGTTTTTTCATCAAAGTCGTCAAGAAGCCGGTACTGCAAACATTTTCAATACTGTAAGTCTATAATATAGATTTTAAAGAGTAGTCGAGTGATAAATCTCGAATAGTATTCAAAACAATAATATTTAGAAAGAATTAATAGTTTAAATTAGAGTATAAGGTGTAATAGGAAGAAGCAGCTAATGTTGCGCGGCGGGTTGGTTGACGCACCTTTATTTTAAATATTTACCTCAAATTAAATGCATCAAACTGATTTTATTTGATTATATATAGATTCTATACAATATATACTATTTTTCTTTTTTAAATATTACTATGGTATTTACCTTTTAAAATGTATGTTTTGCATTAAATAATATTATACCTAATTAGCAAGCGGTGCATAGATCGCAAATGAGACGCGCAAATTTCTTTTATTATTGAATTTATCCTTTATTTTAGATTTAATAAATCTATACAAACTTTTGTATATTAAAGTAGACATATTTAGCTAACATTTAATACATTTTAATATTTAATTTTAGCAATTATCTAGTAGATATTACATAACGAATTTAAAGTGCGCCTACGCTGAACTGTAATGTAAAATTTATATAGCTATAGTCAAATTTGATAAAAAACAGAGATAAGTTCCTTAAAGAATAAGTTTACTTATTAATTATAATTACATTTTTATAGTAAATTAAAAGGCATCTTATTTATAAAGGTAGCTTATGCATTTTCTTGAAACTTATCGATAAAAATGTTAAATTTATGTTTTCGCTAATAAATTAAAGTTAATGCTATCAATTGGATTAAACGTTTTTGTACAGTTAAGTATAAAATATATATTTTATTATCAAACAAGTAAGATTCTAATATGCTTTATAGATATATGTATAAGGTCAACATTTTTTTAGTTAGCAAGAGTAAGAAATTTTCTATGATTTAAATTTAAAGTACATACAGAGAATTACAATGAATTTAAATCTTAATATGCTTTTGATACTTAAACCTACTGATCAAGGATATCTAAGCAGCAAACTAATCATAAATTAATAAAAATTTTATAAATAGTTAATATACAAATATTAATATAATATGTGATATATTCTCTTGAATACATTACTTTAAAATAAAAGTATTTAATGATTATTTATTTCTTTTAAAAGTTTAGTAAAATGAAATTGATTATTCTTCAAATGTTGTGACGCATCGTTTTATTACTGTCGGTATTCATACTTTCTACGCTAATGATATGCATTTCACTGAAACATATAGCAACTCCTTGTGTGTATTGCATATAATATGTAAACTTTCAATAATTTTATAAACTTAATATTTTTTTAAAGAATATTTAATACAAATGGATACATTCATTTTTATTTTAATAGCTAAAAAATGCGCTTTGTGCAGTAAACATTTTAAATAAACACAAAAATTTAGAATAAAATACAGTTCTAAAATTTCCATTGATATATCATTTTTCTGTTTAGTAGCATCATTTTATTAAGTATTTAAGATACATAAATTGAGTCCAAGAGTTTGAAAAGAATTTGCGCTCATACTTTCTTGATACAAGAAGTACGTATATGCAAAAGCAATTAGTATGTTCATGAATATTTTATGGAAACTAGAAGATTACACAGGCCGACAAAATTTTCCTGAACCAATAACCCAGAGACCAGACCATACTTTTCCGAAGGTTTTTGGCACGCTGAATCCAAATCCGGCCTCAGAATTGCTCTATCACCTCAGGTTTTCGAGATATCCTAACCTAAAAGTGCAAAAATCACCGTTTTTGGCTGTTTTTGAGGTTATGTTATGCCGCTAACTGATTTTTTAATACAAAACGATCAGCGGCATCTGAAAGTACTAGTCTTGCCCTTCAAAATTCATTTTTGCTTGTTTCGATTCGACTTTTCCTTCTCGAGATATATCGCTTTCAATCTGTAATGTATCAGTGTTTCTTATCTACTAGACATCCTATCCCATAGTTCCGTTTATACTCGGATAAACAAACTCTTCCTGATATTGCTGTCAAACCGCTTGCAAATGCATACCTGGTAGTTTTTGGGGTCACTGATCACAAATCTGGAGTCAGAATCTCCGAATTCAAAATGGCGGATCCAATATGGCGGCTATGATTACCACGATCCGTAGTAAGTCACAAAAAATCCCGGAAAAGCTCTGGAGATCGGTTACTCGGGCGTTTTCAGGGTCGCTGATCTCAAATCTGGAGTCAGAATTTCCGAATTCAAAATGCCGGATCCAAAATGGCGGTTATGATTACCACGATCCATAGTAAGTCACCAAAAACACTGGAAAAGCTCTGGAGATCGGTTACGCGGGGGTATTCGGGGTCGCTGATCTCAAATCTGGAGTCAGAATTTCCAAATTCAAAATGGCGGATTCAAAATGGCGGTTATGATTACCACGATCCATAGTAAGTCACCAAAAACACTGGAAAAGCTCTGGAGATCGGTTACGCGCGGGTTTTCGGGGTCGCTGATCTCAAATCTGGAGTCAGAATTTCCAAATTCAAAATGGAGGATCAAATATCGCGACTATCGTTGCCAAGGGCCATAGCCATAGTTGACCAAAATCTTGGAAATGGTCTTTTAAGTCGTCACTTGGAAGTTTCCCGATTCTCCGAGCTCGAATCTGCAGTCAAATATTCCAAGTACAGAATACCTACTGACCCACCCAATATGTTACAAAATGACGGATGTAATATAGTAGCTAGTCTTACATAAAGAACCTCACTATGATTTCTTATGAAAACGTTGTCGTTGCTCCTGAAACGATCGTTTATATGACTTGCGCCTATAGACAGTCGATACGTTATGTCTATGCAGAGACCAGCAGTAGTCCCCCATCATCCGCTCATCCCACCTACCTTGAAAATGCCGCTCCTTTTGTTCGAAATCCTGATGAAAGCGTTCACCCATTTCTTCGCTGAATGCGCCATTATTCTCAGGAAAGTAGTCTAAATGAGAAAACAAAAAGTGCAATTTCATACTCATCAGGCACCCTAATTTTTGGAAATTCGTTAGCATCGTAGATACAATAGATTTGTACTTTGGATCTCGATAGTTTCCTAAAAAATTGTCTGTGACACTTTTGAAGCTCATCCAAGCATCTTTTTGTACGGGTGTCATGGTTTTTACAAAATCATCGTCTTTCATAAGTTTTCTAATATCAGGCCCAACAAATATGCCTTCTTTAAGTTTAGCATCCGACAAATGCTTAAACTTGGATGCAATGTACTGGAAACATTCGCCTTCTTTGTCTAAAGCTTTAGTAAATTGCTTCATAAAGCCAAGCTTGAGATGCAATGGAGGCAATAGGATTCGACGGGTGTCGACAAGACTCTCATGAATGACATTGTGTTCACCAACCTTCATCTGGATTCTTTGTGGCCAATTTTTCTTTACCCAGTGCTCCTGTCGGGAACGACTGTTCCAAAGGCAGAGAAAACACGGATGTCTCGTGTTTCCCGACTGCAAACCTACTAAAATATTTATCATTTTGAAGTCACCACAAATCAACCATTTGTGCTCATTATAATAATTGACTTTTTCAAGAAGAAATTGAAGGCTTTCGTACGATTCTTTCAATACGGTGGAATGGCCAATGGGAATTGCCGCATATTTATTTCCATTATGAAGCAGTACTGCTTTAAGACTATCTGTTGAAGAATCTATAAAGAGTCGCCAGTTTTCCGGCTTATAAACTTCTTCTATCTCATATAAACTAATCAAACCTTTAATATCGTTGCAATATACAAGGGAATTCTCTTTAGTAAAATACTTCACGAACTTATTATCTCTTTTTCTGTAGACGGAAATTTTTGTCCCAGGGGATAGAAGATTTCTTTCTTTGAGTCTGGAAGCGCATAGCTCTGCAAAATCTTTACTCAAATTCAATTCCCGCACAAAATCATCCAGAGCATTTTGATCAAAAAGTTGCGGTTTTCCGTCGTCAAAAGAAAATTCATCGTCACTGCTTTCGGCCTCGTCACTTTCAATCGTTTGCCTTTCTTGCTCCGCTTGTGGCTGAGGAACGGTATTTGTATTCCGTTCTATTTTTCCAATTTTTGGTGGTGTTACACTAAGCACCTTAGGATACACAAGCAAATGTTTATTTGTATGGTTTCTACCAGTTATATCACATCCACAAAAGTAGCAGTCATCATCATGATTTCTAGGTTCACGCCACACTACTGTTTCAATTACAACATCCTTTTTTATACTATTCCAGTTTTTCAAAGTTCGGCGACAATCTTCACAAATAGAATTAGGAACCCAGGGTTTATTTAGATTTCTCATAGGCGTTTGATAACATTCTTCGAACTGTGCTCTTATTGTATCACTGATGTTTCTACGGTAAGTTTCTGCCTCAAACTTTCCGCAAACATTGCAAAATTTATTAACTTTATTTGCGCACGGGATTCTCGACATTGTAGATGACTAATCCGTTAGCCTGTCGCTCAAACACGATCTCTAACACGGAAAGTCTTATGTTTCTTGAAAGCACTGAGTGATCTACACTGGATGTACATCAGATCCATACATGCACACTACGACGTTAATGTATCTAATACCGTATTGATTTATTTATGGGTTGATGACTAATCCGTTAGCCTGTCGCTCAAACGCGATCTCTAACACGGAAAGTCTTGTTTTTCTTGAAAGCACTGGCTGATCTACACTGGATGTACATCAGATTCATACATGCACACTACGACGTTAATGTATCTAATACCGTATTGATTTATTTATGGGTTGATGACTAATCCGTTAGCCTGTCGCTCAAACGCGATCTCTAACACGGAAAGTCTTGTTTTTCTTGAAAGCACTGGCTGATCTACACTGGATGTACATCAGATTCATACATGCACACTACGACGTTAATGTATCTAATACCGTATTGATTTATTTATGGGTTGATGACTAATCCGTTAGCCTGTCGCTCAAACGCGATCTCTAACACGGAAAGTCTTGTTTTTCTTGAAAGCACTGGCTGATCTACACTGGATGTACATCAGATTCATACATGCACACTACGACGTTAATGTATCTAATACCGTATTAATTTATTTATGGGTTGATGACTAATCCGGTAGCCTGTCGCTCAAACGCGATCTCTAACACGGAAAGTCTTGTTTTTCTTGAAAGCACTGGCTGATCTACACTGCCTGTACATCAGATTCATACATGCACACTACGACGATCATGTATCTAATACCGTATTGATTCAGATTTCAAACAAAAGGAGCGGCATTTTCAAGGTAGGTGGGATGAGCGGATGATGGCGGACTATTGCTGGTCTCTGCATAGACATAACGTATCGACTGTCTATAGGCGCAAGTCATATAAACGATCGTTTCAGGAGCAGCGACAACGTTTTCATAAGAAGTCAAAGTGAGGTTCTTTATGTAAGACTAGCTGCTATATTACATCCGTCATTTTGTAACATATTGGGTGGGTCAGTAGGTATTCTGTACTTGGAATATTTGACTGCAGATTCGAGCTCGGAGAATCGGGAAACTTCCAAGTGACGACTTAAAAGACCATTTCCAAGATTTTGGTCAACTATGGCTATGGCCCTTGGCAACGATAGTCGCGATATTTGATCCTCCATTTTGAATTTGGAAATTCTGACTCCAGATTTGAAATCAGCGACCCCGAAAACCCCCGCGTAACCGATCTCCAGAGCTTTTCCAGTGTTTTTGGTGACTTACTATGGATCGTGGTAATCATAACCGCCATTTTGGATTCGCCATTTTGAATTCGGAAATTCTGACTCCAGATTTGAGATCAGCGACCCCGAAAACCCCCGAGTAACCGATCTCCAGAGCTTTTCCGGGATTTTTTGTGACTTACTACGGATCGTGGTAATCATAGCCGCCATATTGGATCCGCCATTTTGAGTTCGGAGATTCTAACTCCAGATTTGTGATCAGTGACCCCAAAAACTACCAGGTATGCATTTGCAAGCGGTTTGACAGCAATATCAGGAAGAGTTTGTTTATCCGAGTATAAACGGGGCTATGGGATAGGATGTCTAGTAGATAAGAAACACTGATACATTACAGATTGAAATCGATATATCTCGAGAAGGAAAAGTCGAATCGAAACAAGTGAAAATGAATTTTGAAGGGCAAGACTAGTATTTTCAGATGCCGCTGGTCGTTTTGTATTAAAAAATCAGTTGGCGGCATAACATAACCTCAAAAACAGCCAAAAACGGTGATTTTTGCACTTTTAGGTTAGGATATCTCGAAAACCTGAGGTGATAGAGCAATTCTGAGGTCGGATTTGGATTCAGCGTGCCAAAAACCTTCGGAAAAGTATGGTCTGGTCTCTGGGTTAAAAATCTTGTCGGCCTGTGTTATTTTGCGCGAGCGATGCGTGCGCATGGACATTTCTCTTGCTGGGCTATAGTGGGGTTGAATATTTTTATTATAATGAATATTATATGTATAAATTCTTATAATTTTTAATACAATATTACTTACTTCGCATAATCATTGGTACATTTCTTTTGATTACATGTATTATCAAATTGATCGACTAAAGTATTGTTAGACATTTTCTTGGCCTACTGTAGATTGGTCAAGATTGACTGAGAAAGAGAGATTTTAAGACACGTAATTGAAGTTTAATATAAGCTACTTAATATTTCTTTATGTGTTCGTTTATAACTATAAATATTGAAACGTGTATTTTTATCTTTTGGTCAAAAAAGTATCTTCTGTAATTAAGTTGAGCAAAATCCGCCATCCAAAGGATGTCAAATCCTTGGCGTTAGTTGAAAACGTATGTGTAGGTACTTGACTACATCTGTCGGTAACATTAAACTATAAGAGAAGTTCTACACTGATGTGATGTGTATGTGATGTGCACGGAATGTGACTGTTCCCTGAGAAGGTGGTAGGAAAAAGTGGGGCTAAGGTGGACACTTTTCTTTTGTGATTTCAATATTTTCTTATTATTACAGAATTGAAAAATTATACGCCATTTAAGGAGACGTCGGATACCGACAGTAGATTCCTACTATCCTACACACGTATTTCGTTATTTATTTACAAAGTTAATTGTTTAATGACAAAATAATAGCTGTCCCCAATTTGTTTTACAGTAACCTAATTATATGTCCAAGCTGGTTTCATATGATTGTTTTGTTTTCGAGAAAACTTTGACAAACTTAGTATGTAAAGGTTAATCTCCACGTAGTTGGCCCTTTTAGTGTGTCAAAGTTTTCTCGAAAACAAAACAATCATATGAACCCAGGTTGGACATATATGTAGATTACTATAAAACGAAGCGGGGACAACTATTATTTAAAGAAAAATATGATTTCTCTTAAAATTATGAATGAAAACTCAATTAGACAAGGACAGAGATATCCGGCGTCCCCTTAAGCATCATTGCAACGTTGTAAATGAATTAATTGATATTTCGATGTTCAAGCTATAGACCCTAATTTTATGCTCATGACTAATTTGGAGACACGTATAAAAATAGTATTAATACTTCAAATTTTTATTTATTTTTTATTTATTTAACCAGAGTAATACATCGTAATACATGTTGTAGTTAATCTCCAGATATATTAATTATATCTGGAGTAACCCACATCCTATAGAGGTAGTCAGAGCTACCTGTACATAGGTCCGGTGTGTATAATAACTTAATAATTAACCTACAATCTAAGTAAAACTAAAAACTAACTTAAAACCTAAGTGTCCAAGTACATATTTGTCTTGGATAAAGTAACAGTGACTTGTTGATGTTTATAATATATTCGTACTTATCCATTTTTTTTAATTTTTTCTTATTATAAATCTTTGATATGTCTAGTATTTTAAGATTTATATTAATTGTTGGTAAGCAGTTATAAACTTGTATTGCTCTAATGTGATTACTCTTATCACTTACAGCTTTTGAACATTTTGGTGGTATAATAAGTTTATTTCTGGTTTTGCTTTTAGACGTTAAGTATAAATTCTTGAGTTCATTATAATGATACGATACGCATTCGTAAGCAAAAATTTGTTTTAAATTTAATGGGTTGTTTGCCGTTCATATATGATTTTAAGTTGGAAATGAGTTCAGTACATGATAGATTATGACATCTATATAATGTTGATATTTCAAGAGAATTACCTCTATTTAGTGTTATTCTTGAATTTAATATTTTCAATTTACCAATTTCAATTGTTTCGGTTATTTCTGTTACGCAATCTTTTATATATACAACTACTCCATCATTTTGATTTATTTTGCTATTATTATAATATAATTTATAACCTTGTATAGCAAAATATTGACAGTTATGTAAGCACCATGTTTTTGAGCATACAATTATATAAGGTTTGATCCTCAAGCTCTTAATAAAAATTTCTAATTTTGTATAGTTAGCATTTAGACTTCTAATATTAACATACAGTATAAGGCTGTCTTTTATATTCAAATTTTTATTGAGAGTTTTTAGATCAAGATATGATATTTTCTGTTGAATTACTTCTTTTTGGAATTCTTCTATGAGATCTAGATGTTGCTCCATTATTTACTTTTATTTCTGCTTGTGCTTGGGCTTGTTAATGATAGTATACTAGCGCTGAGTGGTGCATTCTTGCTGAGCGTTGCATTTTTGCTGAGGATTGCACTCTTCATTCTTTGTTTAGTTGAGTTCGTTGTCGTAGAGTTTTTTTTGTAATTTTCTACATTACCTATGTATCTTGGTATAGTAGGATTCATAGGATAATCTGTCATATTTATGTATCTATTAAGTTTTTTCTTAAATATTGTACATTTTTCCGTATCATTAACTACATGGTTAACCTCTAAATTTGTTTTATATTTAGTATTGCTATAGAAACAATTGATACATACTTTATTGGACAGGTTATCACATTGTGAAGATATGTGTGATCCAGCACAATTTATGCAACAAGGTTCATTTTCACAATTACGAGGATTATGCCCAAATCTTCCACACATATTGCAGGGCTTGATATTTATTAAATCCCAGACTCTGCAACTTTGATAACCAATAAAAATTGTATTTTGGTTGTCTCTTATATGTTTGTATAAATCTCTTGGTACTTCTATTATTAGGCTTAACTTGTTAGTAGTCGTAATTTCATTTATGTGTAATATCTTACATTTGTCTTGATATTCACTAAAATTTCTTCGATTTATATCATTTTCGAGTTCATCTTGGTTCATTTGTGTGGAATCCACTCCAACTATTTTCATCTTTGGCGATTCAATTTTTTCATACACAACATTATAATTATTAGATGACTTTTTGGTTAAAAGATCAAAAGTAGTTTTAGCACTTCTTTCGTCCAAGCTTTTAATCATTAATTCATTATCATTAATTGATTTTACATATTTAGTTTGAATATTTTTATCATCTATTAAATAATTGCACACTTTTTTTGAAAAATCTTTAGGATTTTTCTCTTTTTTCCGATTTTCTACAATTATTGCTGGAACTCTTTTCTTTTTATTTACTGATTTATTAATTAATACATCAGCATATGTTTTTTGGTTTAGTTGCACTTTTTCAAATTTATCTTCATTCTTCTCTTTTTTCAATAATTTTTTTAACAAAGTATTCTTGTCCATTAATTCACTATTTAATTGTTTAAGTAATTGATTTTCGATATTAAGATTTTCTACGATTTTTAAGCGAGCTTAATATCTAAAATTTATAAGTTACTACGCAAAAGCCGCTTAGTTTTTATGTTTATGTAGAATAAGATGTGATCATACATGGGACCATTTTTTAGATAAAATTGTATGTGCCATGGTAAAAACTGAATTTTTTCAATGCATGACGTTTTTAAAAATTGTGTATTATACCTTTTAGTTTAGTATATTAAGAGGTAGATAAATACGACATGGATCAGTTACTTTATTCTTTAATCATCAAAAATAAATATTGAATTTCAAATCGATGATTCACAACACGGCGTAACTGCTAAATTAATGATTTAGCTTTAATTAGAAGATTTTTAGAATTCTGAGACATATTTTTAAAATGCCATAACATTTTTTTAGACCGAGGCATACAAATGAGATTAAACTCAGATCTGTAGTTTAAATTTGATTTACTTAAGAGGGTCCTGCTGTGATTTTATCAAAAATTTTGAAAAAGACTGCTATTTTTGGGATTTGATTAAAAATTGAAAATTTTTTGCTGATTTGGATTACTTGTGGGGAATATAAAATTTAAATACGGAAATATTTTTAAATGAAATCTGACTTATATTTCTTAGCATTTGTTATTGAATTTTAGGGAAAATTTTTGATAGGAGGAAAAAATAAGAATTATAAAAACCTTACGTAAGGAGTCGAAAAATCAAGAAATGTCTGTGAAAGTCGTTTAATTAAACTATAATTTTACGAAAGTTGTTTCAAAGATTTTCATTTTATATATTTTCAATAAGTGTAGACGGTATTAGATAATGTGTAGACTATGGATATTCGCTTTACTTCAGTTGGCTGCTCTAATTTAACCCTACTCTTTCCTATGAATATATGTGATCACTGATTACTGATGATAAAATTAATATATTTACAATTTACATACATATATATTAGAAAAGCACTTCTTTCCGCAATGCTAAAAAAATTATGTTTGATCACAACTAATTACATATAGCAGACAACCGATACGTTCAGGCGTGTACCATCACAGATATGTCACATCAGTGCAGTGCATGATTTCTATCAAAATAGGCTTTGTGGACTTTTTCTCTAATAACTTGAATGGTTTGATGCAAATAAAATTTGTTTACCTGCAAAATATGTACTGGATTAGTAAAATCGCTGCTTAAATCTTATTTGGTGCCCACAAAAATCAGAGAATTTAAGATAATTTTACTACGCAATAGTGTTCTCACTTTGATATGTAAGCTATATAGTAATGTCTGATTTCCTCTATACGTTTCCAAATTTATCCGATAAAAGTTATGAAAAATAAAGCCGAGCACCCGTTATTTGTTCTAATGGGCCCCTGCTATAAAGTTATAAGGTATTTTATTCCAATTATCCGTTATTTTAGTGAAAATATTTACCTCTTCTTCTGAAAATAACTTTGCAAGTTTTTATAATTAAAATTTTACCCAAAAGATAATAAAATAAGGTGCAAAGTTTTTTTTCTTTTTATGCAATTTCAGTCACCACCTTTAATTGTTAATAACTTTTGATCAGATTAATATTTTTGTACAAAATTAAACTTAAATTAAATCCTTTCTCCTCTACTTTTATTGTCTTTTGGTTATGGTCAGAAGAAGAGGTATCTTTTTTTACTAAAAGAACGCGTATAGGGAATAAAATACGTCATATCTCGACAGCAAGGGCCCATTGGAACAAATTAAGGGGGCTAGGCTTCATTATTGGGTTACAATAAACCACCCCTCAAAGTTATATTCACTCTCTTTATGAGTGAGATAATATTTAACCAAAACATCAACGTATTGCACCTTCCTATCTGAAAACTTTAAACGCTTATTTCTTGAAATGATGACACCATACACACATTTAAAAAATCTTGAAAATTTTATCTACTAATATTAATATCATCTACCTAATTAACTTCAAATTTTGGAACAATATAATCCAGAAAACTACATAGAAGTTTAACGATCAATTGAGTGGCTTCGTCATTATCTTAAAGATGGATATTTTAAAATAATATCACACCTTTACGTAATTAAGTTTCATCATTAACAAAAAATAAAAATCCCACTGAAAGTGTGCATTTTATACATTCTATTAAAATTTTGGTTGGTAGTGGTTGCCAGGTAAACTAAAGAGAAAGAAATATTTGAAATTAGAACTCTTAACATGGGCTCTTATGGAGAAATAAACATTTATGACTGTAACTACATGAAAACCCATGACTTTTTTATAAAACCACCTGGGCATTTTATTTTTTTAATTATAGATTCCAATTGTTTATCAAAAATACCCGATTACCAGTAAAATATAAAAAATATTTAATAAATAATAAAATTAGTATTTTTGTATGCATATATATGCGTATTGTTATTATTTCTAATATATTATAACATATATTTAGGTCAGTAAGTCTGACATTTGATATTGAATTATTTTTATTTAAATTGCGTTACTTATTAGAAAAAGAAAATTGTGTGCCCCTACGGGGGCTGCGTAGATACGGAACTACGCAACGAGACTACCTTAATTAAGACTCATTATTCATTATTTATTATTTATTTAATAACATTTAAGTCATAAAATTAAAATTTTTTAATCCACTTTAGAAAGAGGGTCATTAAGTGCTGTTTTCAGTTCCAAAGGTAACAAATTATTTTTTAGATAACCATTTAAATTATAATTTTAATTATAAATAAAATTATAAAGAAATGTTAAAAATTTTAAATTAGTTTCTCCTCACTACAAGTATGCCATGTAAAATGTATGATATTAATGTAGGTATTTTCTACCTTCATGAAAAATCAAATTAACAATAACTGACTTCTTACCTTTGGGGCCGCAAACAGCTCTTACGGACCCACCTCCATTGAGTTAAAAAATATATACAACAATGAAATGAGGTGTATTTTTTGAGAGTATAATTTTCTAATACAGCTTTCTATGTAGGATGGTTAATAATGATGGTTAAGAAATTAATAAAATTTTATATTATAAGGATTTTCTTTAAAATAAATTTGTATGCATATATATCATAAAAGATTTAGAAACTGAATTACGCTTCGTATTTACTCTTGCCCCAGTCTTTAATAGTCATTAAATAATTTTTGTTTTTTAAAATTGAATTTAAATACAGTCGAGTCGCAGAGACTGAGAAGGCTCGGGACCAAAATTCTCGGGGACTCAATGTGTATTCAGTATAGGAGCGTTTCAGTCCCCAAGAGATCCCCGTGCATAAGAGCATTGCAGTTCCCACGTAATTTCAGTCCCCGGGTTCTCAGTACCCGCGACTCGATTGTATATATGTAAATGGAGCTAACCCTTAAATTTAAATAAAATATGCAAACATTTTGAGTGCAAATGTAAGGCATTACATCATTATTGGATTTTTCAAAACTTTCTGTAATGTTGCAATGTTATTAAAGAATTATTTTTTCGAACTATTTAATATGTAGGAACCCTGGCGGAAGTAAAAATTGTACAGTTTCGTACAACTCTGTACAGTTCTATACATTTCTGTACATTTTTGCACATTTTTGTACATTTTCGTACATCTCTGTACATTTTTATACATTTCTGTACATTTCTGTACATTTCTGTACATTTTTAACACTTATTAGACTTTTGTACAGAAACGTACAGAGATGTACAAGAATGTACGGAAATGTATAATAATGTACAAATAAATGATACCAGACAAAGAGAAACGTTCCTCTTATTTTTGTTCATAAATGTATACATTTTTAATGATTGGACATTACTCGTATTTTAATAATTTTTACTATGCAATCTTCTAAAATATTAAATAGTAATTTTAAAATTCACATTAATAAAAACTTGTTTTCAGTTTAATCTTTCCGTGATTGTTTATTTATTACACATATAATATTTCTTATATTTGTACAATTTAATTTCAAATATAAAAATATTTTTATCTTAAAAACCGACTTCGCGGAGATTTGAACTGGCGATCCTCAGTTTCTGAAGCGGACGCTCTACGGACTTCGCCGTCACGATCCTTGTTTGACTATGCTTCGAATCGTCCTTATAAGTTACACTATAATACGTAAAATTTACTAAAAAATATTTATAATATAATATAAACAAGTACTCCTTACTAAATATTCAACACAAATGACTATATTTTTTTGTAAATTCTATAAATGACATTTTTCACTAAAGTAAATAGTAAAATTCCATAAATTTTTAATTCCAGAATTTATATTCGTTTATGAATAACTTGTACAAAACTGTAAAAAGCATCCAAAGGCAAGTAAATTCAAATATTCCTAATTTATAAAATAGTAATTTACATACAGTAAATAATAATTTTGAATACGTCCCGTCACTCCGTGCAGATAAAAAATTCTAAACCTATTTTAAACTGTATCTCTTTAGTAAAAATCACATTAATTCATTTTAATAATTAGTAATAAATAATAAATATATTTGTAAATATAAATATAAGCAAAAAATTGCAGGCTTCTATTTTGAAATCAAAAATATTTTGAGATTCTATGAAACTGGATAAAATAATTCTAGACCTGTATACAATTTTTTTTAATTTTAAGTATAAATAATCTGAATTTTTAAGGGGATACCGAGGTGCCGGCCAGAGATCTGCAATACCGGTATCACAGTTAACATTGATAATTAATTGTTTAATAATGATTTTTTAAATTCCGGCAATGACTCATTATTAAATGATTAATTATTAATGTTAATCGTAATGCCGGTATTGCAGATCACTGACCGGTACATCGGCGTCCTCTTGAGAAACTTTTAAGAAACTCTAAAAAGTTACTATTTTCTTACTATTACTATTAAACAGTTATATTATGTTGAGTGTTACTAAGATTAAATTATCTTAAATAACATAAGCGTTTTATGTTCATGGAATTTTTTAAATTAAGAATTACAACCAAAGTTTTTTTATGTTTGTATGAAAAAATGTAAAAAGTTTAATTAAATAAATGTATTGAAAGCAGAATATTATAATATAAAAAAAATACAAAATTGCAGTTTCCAATGTAAATACGGCGCAATAATACGATTTTCCTGAGATATATCTAAAACTAAATTTAGATAAATATAAATAAAATAAAAAAATGGACATATTACTAAATTTACATAATCATTTAGCTATAATCATATACTTATTACTGTAAACTATAAGATTTTCTAAAAATTGTCAAACACAAAATGAATAAAAAAATCTACAAATTGATACGACAATCAGAGTCAGATTGCAGAATTATTCGAGGTTATAGGTAAGGTTATAAACAAACATCGAAAGTCGCTCAGCTGTTAGATCTTAACGTCACGAATACACCCCATTAGCCAGATGTTTTGCAAATTGTTAGCAATTTGACATACACGTTTTGCTATCGATTTCCGTAAGTTTGACGTAAAACTGCGTCCGTATATGCTGCAAATTTTGTATCAAGTATTGAAGTAAATTATGAGGGCAAAGTGAAGGCAAAATTACAGCAACTATTACTCATGATGTGCAGGCGTATCATAGGCATACATTGACATCATATTGTCGTCACATTTCTCGATTTTTGTATTACACAAATTTCCATCAATATGCTGTTATTAATTTCTTCCCTTTCTCTCTTGCACTGTCGCATATATGAGTAATTTTATTGAATATTACGTGAATAATATTGAAAATAAAATAATATAATATATTAATAATATTGAAAACAAGTTGAAAGCAAATTGATGTACAAAACGTGTAGCAACAGTTACACATCAAATGTAAGTAAATCTGCGTCCGTATATGGCAGCAATTTGGTGGCTAGCATGTGCAGTCAAGTTTACGGCTCATTGATTTCAATCCTTGATATTCGTAATTTTTTGAGCGTAAGTTGGAAGCAAATTGCTAACAAACATTGCACAGCAACTATTGCCGCGGCAAGCCTGGTTAATGGGGTAGTCTCGTGAGACGCAACAGTCGATGGAGCTTGACTGCCCCAAATTCTTTTGATTTAATTGAATCTATCTCTTTTATAAGTAACAATTATAATTGGGTATTTATTAAATTAAACAGATGCTTATAAAAAGGATCTCTTGAAACTAACAAAATATTATTATCAAATTGTATACATCAGCTCATTAAGAACTCGACTCGATATTCAGAATTTAAGATAACAATATTATCAACTTCAAAGTAAATTGATTACATGAAAGGGTGTTTTTAAGTAACGAAAAGCTGTTCATTTACTAAACATCTTTTGCATAAGGGAAAAGTACAAACTATTGATAAAATCATTCGTATAGTATACACTGAAATTTAATATTAAAAATAAAAATTAGTAACCAGAAAATTTCAACTCTAGACGTATGTATATTGTATACTATAGCCTGTATACATGATTTGTCAAAATTAATAAGTAATATAAAGTAGTATTGGACCAGTTTACGAAATTGTATTTTCCTCATAATTAGAAAATTAAATCTCAAAAGATCTTAACTATAGTTATTTTAAACTCTTAATAAATAACTATTTCAAAATTAGAATAGAATATGATAAATCAACAAAGTTAAAGTATATCTTTGGATTAATATTTGTGATAATAATTAGTAACTTTCAATATATCATATCATATGCATAGCACGATAGAATATAGATTTATAATTTTTACTTAATCAGTTAAATTTGTATAGCAATGCTACAAATTTACGTACCAAGCAATGTCTCACCTTTAGTAAGATCACGCTAATATAAATTTTTTAGATTGACCAAAACTGTTCAAATAAAATAATACGCATTTATTTAGAAAATATTCAAAAATATATAAGCATTCGATTCTCGAACAGACACAGACGCAAAATATTCAATTTTACAAACTGTGTCTCAAAGGCAAAGAAAATACGCTCACTAAAAAACAAAGAACCTCTGTTCTACGCGATATTGGAGGGTCCGAGTTCAAGTTCCTTTCCGGGAAGAAAAGCGTGTCGCTTGCACGACAACAACATGTGGCTGGAAGTAGCCTCTTGCATATACAAACGGGACCGGAGGAGGAGAGGGATTCAACAGGGCTACAACGAAATTGTAGACCACGAGTAAAGTCAATCGGAGTCTAGATGTCTACAAGGACATTTACCCAGATGCAGAATTAAAACAGATACAACTCGAAGAAACTGAAGAAAAAGAGGAGAAAATAAATACAGAGACCAAAAAGATTGAAGAGTCGGAAAAACCCAAGCCCAAAAGAGGCAGACCGTCTAAGAGAAAGAGCACAGAAGAGGAAGTAACAGAATAAATAGTTTGAAAAATACCAGAAAGAAAAGCGAAAACAGATCCTAAGAAAGATCCCACCTTTATATACAAAGTAAGTAAAATTAATGAAGAGAAAAGGGATGATAAAGAGGAAGATGAAGATATTTGTGCAGTATTGGCAGTCATAAATAATGATCCGACGAATTACAAAGAAGCAGTAAATTCGTCCGATGAAGACAAATGGAAAGAGGCAATAAATGAAGAGTTACAATCGTTAACAGAGCATGATGTCTGGGAAATAATAGATAGACCAGAAACCGGACAGAGTGGTAGTAAATTAAATGTTATCGACTCCAGATGGATTTTTAAGAGAAAAACAGATGAAAAAGGACAAGAGAAATTCAAAGCTAGGTTAGTCATCCGAGGCTTCAAAGACCAAAATAGCTATGAACTCAGAGAAACATATGCTCCAGTGTCGAGACTTCCAGTGATAAGATCAGCCTTGGTCATAATTACTAAATACGACCTAGAAGCAATTCAACTGGATGTCAAGACAGCCTTTTTAAATGGAGAACTAGAAGAGGATATATACATGGAAATACCGGAGGGAGTAAAAGAAAGTATAGACTCAAGTGAAAATAAAATATGCAAATTAAAGAAGACACTGTACCGACTGAAAATTAGTCCTAAAAAGTGGAACGAGAAATTTACAGAGGAAGCCAATAAACTAGGCTTGGAAAGAAATATAAGCGATCCTAGTTTGTTCACATGGAGAAAAGAAGGAGAGATGGCACTGCTGGTATTATATGTAGATGACATAATACTAGCCAGCAATAGTCCAACAAAGCTACAGACTATTCAGTCAAGTATGTGCAAAGTCTTTAAGATGAAAAATTTAGGAGAACCCAGAGTATACCTTGGAATGAAAATTTCAAGAGACAGAGAAAACAAAATATTGACTTTAGATCAATCTAATTATACAGAGAAAATACTGGCAAGATTCAAAATGGAAGAGAGCAAAGCTCAGGCTACATCTATGGTTAGCAGACAGGTGAAAAATATAGAGTCAAGCAATATAGAGAAACAAGAAGAAGGGCAAACCCCATGCAAAGCGCCTTACAGAGAAGCCATAGGAAGCATACTGTACTTGGCAGGGGCTACAAGACCAGATATAGCCTTTGCTGAAAATTATTTATCCAGAAGACAAGTATCACCCACAGAGAATTACTGGAAAGAAGTAAAGAGAATTTTTCGCTATTTAAGAGGAACGACACTAATGGGTCTGAAATACAAAGCAGAGGGAAATGAACTGGAAGCATTGACTGATGCAAGTTTCAGAGACTGTGAAGATTCCTCATCCCCGGGAGGATACATAGCAAAACTGTATGGAGATACAGTGGCCTGGAGAAGCCACAAACGATCATATGTAACCTTGTCGACATGTCAAGCAGAGTACTTGGCTATGAGCGAAGCTTGCCAAGAACTCATATCTCTTGACAAAGCAATAAGAGACATCACAGAAAAAACACTCTACCTAGTAAAAGTTTGGTGTGATAACAAATCTGCTGTCAATTGTACACAGATGGATGGGTCACACAAATTGAAAAATGTTGAAGATGATGTAACTGAGATTCAGAGAAAATTAACAGAGAGAGAATCCAGAGGAACCAAAGTCACATAGGTGACACACACGGCGACTATAGTAAGAGCTGTGTGTTACAAAATAAAGTACTAGTTAGATGGATAGCTACTAAAGAGAATGAAGCCGATATTATGACTAAGCCTCTACCTACACAAAACCATCAATACCTCAGAGATAAAATATTATGTAAAACATAAATCAAATGTTTATTTCAGAGTACTAATTTTTTGTTCTCACTGTTACAAACTCCCAGACGAGTAAATAGAAGCCACGAAGGGAGGGAGTGTCGGCGAAGCGCCAGACTTCGTGTCAATCGCGCGTAAGCGCGAAGGGAAAATAACATCTTCTCCGCCTTCCCCCTCTCGCCCTTCTTCTGCTTGACTCCTGCGCGCGTGCCGCTGCACGCGCGACAGGTTCTAACTCCGTGCTCGCTCTCTCTACTGCAAGGACGCCTGCTACTTCAGCTTCCTCGCAGCCAATTTTCCAGAGAGGCTTTCACCGTCTTCTCGTGCCTTAATTTATTTGTTAATTATATTCAGAGCAGAGAGCGCAGAGTATTTCATTTTAGTAATACAGTATATATTTAAATAAACTCTGTGTAAATTATTTCTTCCCTGGACCACCTACAATTCCAGCGACTTTAACACTTTTAGCTAAAATAAATAAAGATACAGTGTAATATAAATAAGCTTAATGCAAAAGGTTCATAAAAGCAAATGGCATGAAGCTATAATTGACGAATTGTATTATATGATCAAAATCGATGTATGGAAAATAGTTGATAGGTCTACTGTGTCAAAAGACAGAAAGAAATCGAATATTGTAATTCTAGATTGATTTTGAAACTAAAAATTTGAGAAGGTTGGCAAAAGAAAATATAAGGATAAACTTGTAATACGCGGTTTTTACACAAATATTTATGATTAGAGAGAAATGTATGCACCAGTTTCTATTATTAACAAATATTAGTTAAATATTTATAAACTTTACGTAAAGACGAATGTACACATCCTATGCATAAAATAGAACAGGTAAAAGTATGTCAATTAAAACGGGTATTACATTATGGTTTATGTATAAGCCTAAAACGATGGCATGAATGATTTGTGGAAGTAGCATCAAGACTCGGATTAACTTTTAAAGACATTGAACCCTGCTTATTTATTTGGTGATGCATTTTTCTTTTAATATTAGTATCATATGTTATAACATGTTCATAGTAAGTAATAGTTTGACTAAATTAAATAATGAGAAAGAAAAGTTACTAAACTAAACTAGAAACTTTTTAGAAATATCGATACAAAGATATAAGCAAAAACAAACTATAATATTAAATGAAGAAACTTATATAGAACGATTTAATTGTAATGAAGTGTACCAATAACGAATGACTATGGTTATCAATCAAGCACAAATAGAGATAGAAAATTAAAAAAAGGTACACATGATTGTGAATATATAACCTTCGTCATTGAGGATAGAAAATGCTCCGTATAAAAAAAACTGTACCATATATTTCATATACTGCAAATGCCTTGAGCAGATATCTATTACATATCTTATTGAAGAGGATTGGACGATGGTTATACGAGTCTTCAGGTATCTTAAAGAAACGAAATATAGTAGTCTGAAATTTGTATCAAAACTATGTGATTTACAAGCTTTTTCTAATGCAAGTTTTGTAAACTACAAAGGGTCATTAACGACGTAGAATTTTGTAGTATAATTAATCGGAGATTCTATAGCATGGAGAGCGCATACACAATCGTATGTAGCTTTATCAACCTGCCATACTGAATGTATCGCAATTAGTGAAGCATGCCAAGAAATGGTTACTCTTAATAATTCATTATAATTAATATTAAATAAATCCTTCTATTTGATGCTATTATGATGTAATAATGATGAAGTAACAGAAGCACGTGCCATAACAAACGGTGGAAATAATCTAAGACATATGGCAGAAATACATTATGTTAAAGAATGTGTATAAAGATACCTACGTAATTAAATGAAGTTGTATGCCATCTAAAGATTAAATTGCTGATATTTTAACAAAGCCTCTGTCATTTGAACTTCAAAACAGATTAATAAACAAAATTTTAAATGTAAATAAATTTTGGCAATTAATTATTTTTTTAAATTGTATATAATTTTGTTTATAATTTCATTTTTATTTTTCAATTTGTTACAGCTAATAAATCTACATAAAAAGAAATACAAGTCAAAATAGACAAGGGATGAAAAATTATGCGAGTGAAAGATAAATCAAATTATAATAATATTATGAGTTCTTAGTTTTATTGTAAAATATTTTATGTATGTATAATGTATAATTCTAAAATGTTGTAATACCTAATAATAAATGGCGATGCTAAATATCATATATATTGTGTGATCGGGAGGGAGTGTTGTATATGTAGAGTATACAGTGTGCATAGAGACTATAGATAGCTACTCTATTACTATTACTTATTTTCACCAATATACAACCCACATTTATCTTCCGAAAATAATATTAAATTGGTTTGTCTTAATCGCTTTTAACATCTGCCTCTGCGATAGCGCCGCGTAGGCAAACACAGGGGCCAGACGCGTCCCCAGGTTGCAGATGGGGGAGTGGCCATTACAACTGGTTAGCTACGAATAAATTGAATAAACAGCCTCGGACAATGGCCAACACCACACTTCACAAACATATAGTCTTATACACATTATGCTGCACTTACCACACTCACTACACTGAGCAAAATCTCCTCTCGGGCGGTACGACTAGTCGTGAGCCAGCTGGCAGTGCCCGAACGCCTGTCGGTTGTTCCCGTCTGCATGGGCGAGGGGCTAATGTGAGTCTAGCTCTGCCGAGGCGGTTAGTTTCGGTGCGGGATCAGAAAAGGCGTCTCAACGGGTGAGATTAGCGTTTTGCTGACCAAGCCCAACAGTAGGGAACAGCGATTGGTCATCGTAGAGATGGACCAGGAAAAGGCAGAGTTCCTCCTTGAGAAGAATCGACTGAAAGACGGCTACATGAACTGCCGACTGAGAAGATGGCAACGACTCCAGCGGTTTATCAGATGTCTGGGTTACGGACATCAAGCGCGCGATTGTCGTGGCCCAGACAGAAGCAAGGCCTGCCAATACAAATGTAGCGCGGAAGGTTACAAAGGAGCAGCCTGCAAGGCTACCGAGGCCAAGTGCGTCTTTTGCACTGACCTGAAAGTAGACCAAGCACAGCTTGGCCACACGCCGGGCTCAGGGCAGTGTAGAGCGTTTCGCGAAAAGCTTAGGCAGACCAAAGTCAAGCGTTAATGATGGACTGTATAACGGCCCTTCAAGGAAACCTCCATAGAGCCGAATTAGCCAACAGCCTTCTGACTCAGAGTATATATGAGACGAAGGCTGATATGGTGCTACTCAGCGAGCAGTACTGTGACACAAACGTACCTACGTGGTTCAAACACACACTTAGTACAGCAGCAATCTACATAGATCCACGAACCATCAGAGTGGACGAATTCGGGTCCAGAAGCGGCTTTGTGTGGGTGAGAAGCAGAGCCGTAACTTACATGAGCTGCTACTTTATCCCGAACGTCCGCATTGATCCGCAAAAAAGAAGACGAGATCGTAGTCACCGGATGCTTCAATGCGCGAGTATTGGAGTGGGGCATGCCAGTGCCGGACAGTGGAGGAAAGTTCATCATGGAGATGGTATCTAGACTCGGCCCGATAGATCTCAATGTTGGGAACATGTCGACATTCAGAAGAGTAGGGCATATTTGGACGATTCCGGACGTGTCTTTAGTATCCGAAAATGTAGCGCGTAGAGCTTCGGATTGGAGGGTAATGCAGGATTACAACGGAAGCGACCACTAATACATCACCTTTCAGCTGCGCGATAAATCCCAATCGCAAAGAGTCGCGGCAAAGCCACTCCCATGGAATCTGGTGAGGCTGAACACCGAAAAGCTAGTCGAGGTACTGTTCGAAGGACAGGGAAATTTACCGATGACGAACGCCACCGAAGACAGGGATGGAGCGGAGGCCGTCGTGAGGGAGACTATGAGTCTCATACACCGAGCCTGCGATGCATCCATGCCGCGCAAGGGATCGCGACATGGAAAACGCCCTGCTTACTGATGTTTGGACGAAATCACACAACTGAGTGCGGAAGCGAATCGCCTCGGAAGAAGAGCGCAAAGAACGAGAGACGAAACGGAGGCAGCATTGTTGTCGGCGCAGCATAAAGCAGCGCGCAAGTCGCTCCGATGCAAGATCAACCGGAGGAAGGCACAGTGCTAGAAGAACCTGACGGAGGAAGTCAATCGGGACATGTGGGGCTTGGGCTACAAGATCGTGGCCATGAAACTCTGCGCCCTCCCAAATCATCCTTTCGACTTGAAGAAACTTTCGTTTCTTTAAGATACCTGAAGACTCGTTTGGAATCCGCCAAGGGAAGACCAGGACGAAGCTGCTGAAGTAGGTAATATTCTTCTATTCTCCACCGAGGAGTTATGGATCGCCGCCAAAACGATGCGGAGCGGGAAAGCGCCTGGGCCCGACGGGATACCAGCTGAGATATTGAAGATTATCAGGGTGAAAGCACCTTCTCTATTGCTGAACATGTATAACGCGTGCCTGAAGGCGGGTGTGTTTGACACTCCCTGGAAGGTTGTGCGTCTCGTGTTGATCAGCAAAGGTAAGGGAGGTGATCCCCGGCTTCCGTCCTCTAACAGGCCACTGTGCATGTTGGATCACGCAGGGAAGCTCTATTAGAGGTTGCTCAAATCACGGTTACAGGAAACTGTGCAGGATGCCGGCGATTTAGCCGACAACCAGTACGGCTTCAGGAAACGGCGATCCACGGTGGACGGTATACGAGAGGTAGTTCGGCTGGGAAGGAGAGCATGGACTGGAAATCATTTTTCCAGGAACGTCGCGCTTCTCGTTACGCTAGACGTTAAGAACGCCTTCAACTCGGCTAGATGGCCAGACACCTTGGATGCGTTGAACGAGTTCAGAGTTTCAGAGTACCTCATGCAGATGATACGCGACTGCCTAAAGGACCGTATCCTCCGCTACGAAACAGAAGAAGACCAACGCGAGAAATATGTCAGTGCCAACGTGGCACAGGGGTCGATCTTTGGCCCTGATTTTTGGAACATCCTGTACGATGCCTTGTTACGACTCGGACTACCGGAAGGGATATAAATAATAGCCTACGCTGATGACGTCGCTTTAGTCATCATCGCGCGGAACTTTGAAAAAGCACAATATTTGCTTGACCAGGCGATGCGCAGGATTTCGCGCTTGATGGGGGAACACGGTCTCTACTTGGCATCCGCTAAAACAGAGATAGTGTCCGTTGATAGTGCCCTTCATTGGGAAACGGATTGAGACCATCTTCCCCAAGTATGTGGGAGATGCAGAGGTTTCGAGAAAGAGGAAGGTTCTTTATTTCGGACTCAAACTAGACACTAATGTTAATTTCTTTTATCACCTAGCGTATGCAGCGGGTAAAACGGTGAAAAAGACAATACAGTTGTGCCGTCTCATAGCGAACACGAGTAGGCGGAAAGCGAGCAAGCGTCGACTCCTCATGTCAGCCATTACATCCATCTCATTGTACGGTTCAGAAATATGAGCCGATGCAATGGAAAAGGACTCATACCGGATTCGACTCACTTCCGTTCAGCGTAGAGGAGCTCTCAGAGGCACCAGCGCCTATCGCACGGTCTCGGGACCCGCAGTGCTCGTTATTGCGGGACTCATCTCGATCGACCTACACGCGACAGAGCACAAGTGAATCTACGAACGGAAGAAAACAGGAGAGGACAGAACAACAGACTGTAGAGAGAAACGGGAATGCACAATGGAAACGTGGCAACGATCCTGGACAACCACAACCAAGGGTAAATGGGCAGCAAGGCTGATAGACTAGCTGGCCCCTTGGATTAACAGAGACCATGGGGAGGTAAATTATTACCTGGCCCAATTCCTGAGTATGCATGGGTACTTCTGTACATACCTCAATCGTATGGGAAACGTTTAGAGCCCGAGTTGCATCTTCTGTTTCGCTGATAGCGACGATGCGTTTCACACGTTTTTCACCTGCGAAATGTGGAACGAAGAAAGAACAGGTTTCTCGGCTTGGTCGGATAATTCACGCCTGAGAACATCATGGGCGAAATGCTGTCCTCCGAGAATAATTGGGCAAGACGGTCTTGCGACAAAAGAAACGGTATCTAGACAGGGCAACCATGGAAGGTATGAATGAAGCGCTCGGAGATGCTCCGACACCCCAACATAACCCAGGGACGTCGGACGACTCCATGGAAATGGACGTGGAGGGAAAAGATGGGACGCTTTCTTATGCGGGAGTCGCTCATTTTCCCTCATGTTATGAAAGTCGTGGGGAGAGACAGGGATACTTCTCCTTTCCGCACGAAGATGAATGAGCCTGTTCGAATACGCGTATAAATGAGACGGGTTAGATCTGACGTTGCAGATCTCGAAAATGTAACTTTTTTGCATACAACATTTTTTACGCCAACGTCATTTAAATAAAGTTCGTCGAGAAAAATAAAAAATAGAGCGAGATAAAGGCATAAAAAATCGATTTTTATGTCACAATTGGATTCTAACACATTATATGCAAAAAAACTCTACAGTACACTTATAGATCATGAAGAAATACAACTATTTTGTGTACAACATTTTTTACGATAATGTCATTTATACAAGGTTTGCCAAGAAAAACGAAAAATGAAATACAAGAAAAGCATAAATAATCTAATTCCAGCTGTATCTAACAAATTTCATATTTTTACTAAATATTCCACGGTATAGTTACAAATCTCAAAAAGACAAAACTTTTTGCATTTAACACTTTTCACAATAATGTCATTAAAACTGAGATCACTAGACAAAACAAAAAATTTTGGCATTTAGAAATGTTTAAAATTTGTTTGTTGCCTCCTTTAGTCATGACAAAATAAGTTACCGAAGTTTTAAAGTTTTTGAACAAAGTGGAAAGATGTTTGTTACATCAGTGGCGGACTAGCTTAAACTTTACATTGTAAAAGCATTTTTCACTCGGTTCTTTAGGCTTAAAGCAGTGATATAAGATAACAACAAGACAGCCGAATTGACATACTTGTCAATTAATCTCTCATTGTTCCAAGTTATTGATAATTTCCCCCTTTTTATATATCACGATTTTAGAGTTTCTTTTATTATTTAAGTACATAAATTAATATTTCCTTTTCTTTTTTTTAATGTAATGTCAGTAGATGAGCTGCGGGGGGGGGGCTTCTTGGCCACTTGACTTAGAAATGCAATGTGGACTGTCCGCCATGGCGCTTTCCGCTTTGACTTTCGTGTGCACCATGACAGCTTGCCGCTTTGGCTTTCTACTTTTTAAAGCTATGACTCGCTCGAGATGGTTATTGAGTCACCTAGATTTTTTCTCTTTGTTTTTATTTAGTTATTTTTAATTGTTCTTTTAATCTAATTTATCAAGGAACCTTTGTCGTTCCAAACTGGATAATGGAGGTTAATAATTGTCATGACAATGTCTTTTTATTAATTTAGAATTGTGCAGAGTACATGTTACTTTATATCTTGCATTATGGTTTAAACATATTGTTAGTATTCTTTTTTCTTTCTTTTTATATTCTCCAAAGAGTGTAAAGTTCATATCATCTATGTCTGAGATGTTGCAATGAAATCGTTCTAACCATTTCTTCTTTATCAAACCAGTATTCTGTATGCATTTGGTAGAGCTTGTCGAAGAATATCTCAAACATTATCATAGGCAATGTTTCCTGATTTCTATGCTAGCCCATGGTATTTGTACTGAAACCATTGATTTTCTTGCTGATTCTTTTCGGAAAGTCTACGAAAAGCGTAGGATTTTAAAAAAAAAATACTAGAGTTCTTTGAGCACATAATCGTTGCCAGACTGTTTAAAGCCTTGCATGACCACAACATACTCCATCGTGTAGTTGAATGACTTTCTATGAGTAGAGCTTGTTCTTTTAGCATCATATCCCCACCTCGTTCCCATATTCCCCTCACTACTTTCCAATATTTTCCTCCACTATATTTTCTTTACATTGCCACTGATTTTGGTTGTATTGAATAATACGATCATGTAAAATTAGACAGTAAGTCTAAGTGATGTACCAGCTGGAAAATTTTCTCTTGCTTCGAATTCTAGACAAATATCGACGGGGGCACTTTTTAATGACTCACTTTATTTTGAGTAATCAATAATAATTAACAGCACATGACCTATGAAATGTGACCTTTTCAACATAGGTTCAACGTCCCTATTATAATAGGAGCTCTGGAAGTTTGTATACATATCGTATACTATAGAATACTGATTACGAGTAATATTGAGATTTTAATTTCCATAAGGATAGTATTGTGAGTTGAGAACAGTTTTATATTGCTAATGTCACAATGATGAAATTGACTAGCGTTGACTGTTCTTTGTCCTTTACGATTCGTTTGCAGATTTAAGATAACGAAACGAGACTTTTCTAGTTGATTTGATGTTTTTACTGTCCAAACATGTTTTGACGTAGATGGAAGTAGTGGATACTCCCAGGTGCGAAAACTCATAGCGATAGGGCGATCTCGTTAAAATTGTTTCAATAGACTAAGTTTATGTTCATCAGATACTACTACATATGGCATAAGCCACTCGATTCTTGTAAGTTCTGTTCTAAACTCTTTATATACTTGTCGATCAGCAGCTGTTGATGTTTGTATAACAGCACGAATATCATTTCTTGATCGCATGAGTATAAGTTCATGCCTGGCATTGACTACAATTTGGCGGTAATCTTCGGCGAAGCCGAAAATTAAATTTAGCGGGAGTGATACATCAAAGTATCCGGCTTCATTAGTTAAATGTCGAATCTCCTCAGCGTCAAGCCATCCTGCGTTTTCAATCATTAAGCTTTGACTAGGATTAAACGAAATCTAACCTTTCATAACACAAGTTAAGCCGGCATTCTTACATCTATCAATCACTGTAGCATTCATTTCATATCACATATCTTTAAACAAATGACAGATGGCATTGTAGACCAGCAAATAAAATAAATAAAATAAATAAAATAAATAAAATAAATAAAATAAATAAAATAAATAAAATAAATAAAATAAATAAAATAAATAAAATAAATAAAATAAATAAAATAAATAAAATAAATAAAATAAATAAAATAAATAAAATAAATAAAATAAATAAAATAAATAAAATAAATAAAATAAATAAAATAAATAAAATAAATAAAATAAATAAAATAAATAAAATAAATAAAATAAATAAAATAAATAAAATAAATAAAATAAATAAAATAAATAAAATAAATAAAATAAATAAAATAAATAAAATAAATAAAATAAATAAAATAAATAAAATAAATAAAATAAATAAAATAAATAAAATAAATAAAATAAATAAAATAAATAAAATAAATAAAATAAATAAAATAAATAAAATAAATAAAATAAATAAAATAAATAAAATAAATAAAATAAATAAAATAAATAAAATAAATAAAATAAATAAAATAAATAAAATAAATAAAATAAATAAAATAAATAAAATAAATAAAATAAATAAAATAAATAAAATAAATAAAATAAATAAAATAAATAAAATAAATAAAATAAATAAAATAAATAAAATAAATAAAATAAATAAAATAAATAAAATAAATAAAATAAATAAAATAAATAAAATAAATAAAATAAATAAAATAAATAAAATAAATAAAATAAATAAAATAAATAAAATAAATAAAATAAATAAAATAAATAAAATAAATAAAATAAATAAAATAAATAAAATAAATAAAATAAATAAAATAAATAAAATAAATAAAATAAATAAAATAAATAAAATAAATAAAATAAATAAAATAAATAAAATAAATAAAATAAATAAAATAAATAAAATAAATAAAATAAATAAAATAAATAAAATAAATAAAATAAATAAAATAAATAAAATAAATAAAATAAATAAAATAAATAAAATAAATAAAATAAATAAAATAAATAAAATAAATAAAATAAATAAAATAAATAAAATAAATAAAATAAATAAAATAAATAAAATAAATAAAATAAATAAAATAAATAAAATAAATAAAATAAATAAAATAAATAAAATAAATAAAATAAATAAAATAAATAAAATAAATAAAATAAATAAAATAAATAAAATAAATAAAATAAATAAAATAAATAAAATAAATAAAATAAATAAAATAAATAAAATAAATAAAATAAATAAAATAAATAAAATAAATAAAATAAATAAAATAAATAAAATAAATAAAATAAATAAAATAAATAAAATAAATAAAATAAATAAAATAAATAAAATAAATAAAATAAATAAAATAAATAAAATAAATAAAATAAATAAAATAAATAAAATAAATAAAATAAATAAAATAAATAAAATAAATAAAATAAATAAAATAAATAAAATAAATAAAATAAATAAAATAAATAAAATAAATAAAATAAATAAAATAAATAAAATAAATAAAATAAATAAAATAAATAAAATAAATAAAATAAATAAAATAAATAAAATAAATAAAATAAATAAAATAAATAAAATAAATAAAATAAATAAAATAAATAAAATAAATAAAATAAATAAAATAAATAAAATAAATAAAATAAATAAAATAAATAAAATAAATAAAATAAATAAAATAAATAAAATAAATAAAATAAATAAAATAAATAAAATAAATAAAATAAATAAAATAAATAAAATAAATAAAATAAATAAAATAAATAAAATAAATAAAATAAATAAAATAAATAAAATAAATAAAATAAATAAAATAAATAAAATAAATAAAATAAATAAAATAAATAAAATAAATAAAATAAATAAAATAAATAAAATAAATAAAATAAATAAAATAAATAAAATAAATAAAATAAATAAAATAAATAAAATAAATAAAATAAATAAAATAAATAAAATAAATAAAATAAATAAAATAAATAAAATAAATAAAATAAATAAAATAAATAAAATAAATAAAATAAATAAAATAAATAAAATAAATAAAATAAATAAAATAAATAAAATAAATAAAATAAATAAAATAAATAAAATAAATAAAATAAATAAAATAAATAAAATAAATAAAATAAATAAAATAAATAAAATAAATAAAATAAATAAAATAAATAAAATAAATAAAATAAATAAAATAAATAAAATAAATAAAATAAATAAAATAAATAAAATAAATAAAATAAATAAAATAAATAAAATAAATAAAATAAATAAAATAAATAAAATAAATAAAATAAATAAAATAAATAAAATAAATAAAATAAATAAAATAAATAAAATAAATAAAATAAATAAAATAAATAAAATAAATAAAATAAATAAAATAAATAAAATAAATAAAATAAATAAAATAAATAAAACAAATCATTGTAGATACCTACAGCAATATATATTGCTGTATCAAGTACATGTTTGCCACTGGAGGAAAATTTAGGTGCCATAGACCACACGATTTCGTTAAAGCTTTCATTCGTATTTTGAGTGAATCCGCCAAGACAACGGGTAAGAAAATCGTCACTGCTGAACTCTTTATAAACAGGACACATCGCTTTATAAACTTCTTGAGAAAAAATTTTGCGTGCCCCAATTTGTCTAAAATATTAGTTTTATTGGGTGCAGTGTGATTATAATTTGGTATAATTGCGTTAAGCTTTCTGAAATCTACCACCATTCTATAACGTTTATTGCCTTTTGAATCAGGCTTTTTATCGACGCAAAATACCGGTGCTGAGTAAGAGTTGATCGAGGGCTCGATTATATTGTTATCTAGCACTTCCTGTACTTGCCTATTGATTTCGTCATTTAGTATAGGAGGATGACGGAATTGTTTAATATGAATGGGTACATTACTAGTGAGGGGGATTTCGTGCTCGAGCACAGTTGTTGTCGGCAACTTATTTCCCGTTATTATCAGAAATGGTCATCATCTTACTTTTTCTTATTTCATTTGCATTTTTTATGATTTTCTTTCCTTTTATATGACTTTTCGCTGCATTAATTGTATCGCTTAAAGGGTAACACCACTCTAGACCCACGGAAAGAAGGCCTAACTTTGATAATTTTCTTTGAGGATATGGGTAAAGGGATCGGGTTTCTTTTTTCAGGGTTTAATTGAACGCATATTGAAGTATAAAAAAAAAATTTTTATTCAATCAGAGTCATTTTCCAAAAACGTTTTTTTTTTATACGAGGGTAGTTCAATAAGTCTTTAGAATGACCAACAGATGGCGCGCGAATCGCTCCAAATCATCTGTTTTCAGTCAGCACCACTTCCGACTAGATATATGGTGCAGTCACAGTCCACATCTTCTGAGTTTACGTGTTTTTATAACCAATTGAAAAAAAAAAAATTGCTTGTTAAGAAAAATGGAAAAAAACGAGTTCAGAGCGGTAATTAAACATTTTCATTTAAAGGGTTTAACTCCATATGAGATAAAAAATGAATTGGACTCAGTTCATGGCACATCTGCCCCTGCCTTAGCAACGGTTTATAACTGGGTAAATGAATTTAAGCGTGGTCGTACATCAATAAGTGACGAACCACGTTCAGGAAGGCCCGTAGAAGCAACTACTCCCGAAATCATCAATAAAATCCACGATATGGTGTTGAAGGATAGAAGATTAAAAGTGCGTGAGTTAGCTGAGGCCACAAGGATATCTATAGGTGCAGTTGTTTCAATTCTACATGAAAAATTAGTCATGAAAAAGCTATCGGCAAGATGGGTGCCGCGTTTGCTCTCAGCTGAGAATAAACGCAATAGAGTGGTCGCCTCTGAGGCTCTTTTGGCGCGCATAAGTCGGAATCCTGAGAAATTTTTTCGTCGATTTGTGACTGTGGATGAAACATGGATACACCACTACACTCCTGAGACAAAGGAACAATCCAATCAGTGGATTTCCACAGGCGAACCAGCTCCAAAGAAGGCAAAGACCGTAAAGTCAGCTGGTAAGGTTATGGCTACAGTTTTTTGGGATGCACGTGGAATTATACTTATTGACTACTTGGAAAAGGGTAAAACAATTACTGGTGAGTATTATGCATCATTATTAGAGCAGCTGAAAGAAGAAATTAAAAAAAAACGACCACATTTGGCGAGAAAAAAATTCTCTTTCATCACGACAACGCCCGAGTTCACACATGCTTCGTTTCAATGGCTAAAATTGAAGAACTAAAATTCGAATTGGTCGAACACCCACCGTATTCACCAGATTTAGCCCCCAGTGACTTTTTCTTATTTCCAAACTTGAAAAAATGGCTCGGTGGACAGAGATTTACGGACAACGAAGACGTCATTGCCTCTGTAAGTGCTTATTTTGAGGAACTTCCGAAAACGCACTTTTCTGAAGGATTAAAAAAACTTAAAAAGCGATTGACCAAGTGTATAGAGCTCCAAGGAGATTATGTTGAAAAATAAAAAAAAATTTACCCAAAAAAATTGTTTTTATACTTTATTCTAAAGACTTATTGAACTACCCTCGTACCTCTACGGGCGGAATCGTAATTCCAAAAGTAAGAGAGCTAGAAGAAAAAAATAATTTTTTTCTTTAAGTATATGTTATTGGCTATAGAAGTACATAGTTTTTTTTTAAATCAATTTTTTTAAAAATTGCATAAGTTTTGAAAAATTTTCATTTTTGCGACGTAAAAATTCGCTGTACATTGTTTAAAAAAAATGTTAGTTTATTCAAAAAACAGCTATGTACTTCTTTAGATAATGCGATTGTGAAGCTGCAGTCAAAATTTGAAAGCGATGCATCGAGCGTTTTTCGAGCAGCGTTTCCGCCCAGTTTGAAAAAAGTAGTTTTGAGAAAAACGCGTTTAAAATTTTACAAGTACTTAACTCTTAAAAAATTTTGTTTTACCTTTAATCTGCGATGCCTGCACCGTACATTTGGCCATCTAAAGTGATATTCTCTGCTCCTTTCTCCTTCCTGACTGATTTTAAGTCCAACCGAGCCTTTTTTGCAGCATCGGTGAGCGATCGGTCGGAAAATTTGATGCGACGCTCATCAGCTTCCACGCAGTAGTTGTAGCAGTTTGGCCCTATTTTCATCCTCAAATTTTGCATCAGACGCATGATACTTGACAGACCATCATTGTAGATACCTACAGCAATATATATTGCTGTATCAAGTACATGTTTGCCACTGGAGGAAAATTTAGGTGCCATAGACCACACGATTTCGTTAAAGCTTTCATTCGTATTTTGAGTGAATCCGCCAAGACAACGGGTAAGAAGATCGTCACTGCTGAACTCTTTATAAACAGGACACATCGCTTTATAAACTTCTTGAGATAGCGGTGCTTTGTGCGTGTAGTTTGATAAACGTTTTTTAGCATTGGAGGTACCTCCCCGTCCGGACTTCTTTCCTCTGTATTCAGGTTTTTTATCACTCATTTTGTTTACTGTACAATTATTATTGATAATTCACTATAAAACAATTTTATTTTGATGATTATTTATATAAGAAATAAGAAGATCAACGGCAAAAGCAAATTGAAGTGTCTGACTCGGCGTCATTCGCAGCTGTACTGACTCACACATACACGAATATTATAGTGTACATATAATATATGTATATGTATATTATAGTATCAGCGCACCCTGGTGACCACGAGAGGTAACCTAATGACCTTTTACCTTGTATGTAAGACAGGTATTTAATATTACGACAGGTAAAAGCAAAAAGTCGGAGCGGTACCGCATATGCTCTAAACTCACACTCAGAGGTACGGCGGAAAAATTGAAAATTGAAGCTGTTACAATTTTTTTTTGACTATAGGATCAATTGGATATTGTTTTTATGACCCTAAAGTATTGTTTAAACCAAAAAAATAACGATTTTTTTTTAAATCCTAGAGTGGTGTTACCCTTTAAAAGAAGAAATGTGTAATCGCCGATGTTATTTTTAGACTTTGCGTGTACTGTGTACTTAACCCGTTTTTTCAACTGCATAATTAATTTATGAATATCATTAACTTTCTCATATTTTAGCATATTTAGAATTACCAACGAATATCGACTTGTATAGAACAGTTCGTATGCTGCACCTGGGAACAAAATCGTGGGTAACATGTATAGTACGTTATAGGTTACTCCATGCGATCCGTGGGTAACACCTATAGTATAGTATAGGCTTTACGTGTATAACAAAGCGAGGCCCCGGCGCAACTACAGAACCGCGCTTCTATACAAGTTTATATTCGTTGGTATTACTAGTATATGCTTACAAATGATTTGAATATTCTCAAACTGTTTAGGTAACAATTTATATATTTAGGAATTGGATTTGGGAAGCACAAACGTGGGAGAATAACCCTGGTCTTCAGAAAAAAAAAAAATACTCAACTCATAATTAAAATTAAAAATAAACGGCAACGTTTCGTCCCTGGTGGGGACCTCTTCAAGCCTTTATTCAAACAAAAAACATATAAACATATAAAATTATTTTTACAAAATATAGACATCATAAACTTGGTTGTTACATACCATTCGAAAAATACTGGTCATACCATAATAAGTAAAAAATATCAATTAAATATCACATGAGACAAACGTGTCTCTCTCGTTATAATTATTGTCAGTCTATAGAAGTCACATAAGAAGCACAAGAATGTACGGAGTCTGCGCGGCGGAGCTCACCTATACACACATACATAGAAGGCCTATACACACATACATAGACGGCCCATACACACATATATAGACGGCCTATACATAACACAGAGCAAATTTGAAAAAGGGGGAAAGTTATACAGTGACAGAAATTGGTTTATTTAAATATTTATTTAATTTATTATATTGTTTACTAATCGTGTTGAAGTCTTCTTGTTTATTAATATTGTTCTTATTAATATTAATAAATATACTTTCTGATATTAATCTTTTGAAATTATTTGGTTCTTTATCTAAAATTTTAATATTAGCAAAGTCAAAACTATGTGAAAAATCATTAATATGAGTAGGAATTGGTAATATTTTGTCTAAAGAAGTTTTTTTGTGCTCATCTATTCTCTTTTTCAAATTTCTCTTAGTTTGGCCTACATAAGTAGCATTACAATTATTGCACGGAATCTCGTATACAACATTGGTCTCGCACCATTTATCCAGCTTATCCTTACCTAACTTAATAATACTATTTAATTTATTTGACATACAAGGAACAATAGTAAAACCATATTTTTTAAAAGAAGACTTACATGTAAAAAATAATTTTTCATGAAACGGAATCGACATAACATTTTTAACTGCAGACTCATTATTTTTAGTTTTTGAGTTGCCAAGAGTGTGCTATCTAACACGATAACGGTTACAACTATCAATAAATTTCTCTGGGTAACTATTTTCGCTAAGTATTTTTTTAACTATGAATAAATTTTTATTGTGAAATTGATTGTGTGAGAGAAGAAGAGCTCTATCTACTAGATTGTAAATAATGTTGCGTTTTAATTGAATTGTATGGTTTGAATTAAAATTTAAAACTCTATTAGTGTTTGTGGGTTTTTGGTACCAATTTGTAATAATACTATTATTATTTATTGTTAATGTGACATCTAGAAAAGGAATCATATTATTGTTTTGTATCTCGTGTGTAAATTGTAAATATTTATTATAACTATTAAATTTGTTTAAAACTAAGTCTAACTCGTCTTCTTTCACACACAAAGTTGTATCGTCAACATATCTAAAGTAGAACAGTGGTGAGACATTATGATTATTTTTTAATTCACTGAGAACTGTAGTTTCTAAGTCTTCCATAACAATATCGGTAAACAATGGAGAAATAGGAGAGCCCATGGGTGTACCAAAGATTTGTTTATAAATTATATTGTTAAACTGAAAGTAAGTGTTATCAAAAAGGAATTTGACTATGGTTCTTATATTATCAAACGGAATTTTAGAATGACTTTGAATAATTTGAAAACGTTTATCTAAACTGCATAACACTAATTCAATCGGTATGTTAGTAAACAAAGAGATCACATCAAGGGAAACTAAAATATATCCATGAGGAATATATATATTAGTTACTTTTTCTTTTAAAGCAAAACTATTGTCAATATGTGAAGCAGGATTTTTAAAAACAAGTCTAAGAGTTTTATCAATAACATTAGCTAGAAAATGTGTACAAATCTTTGGTACACCCATGGGCTCTCCTATTTCTCCATTGTTTACCGATATTGTTATGGAAGACTTAGAAACTACAGTTCTCAGTGAATTAAAAAATAATCATAATGTCTCACCACTGTTCAAATTTAATAGTTATAATAAATATTTACAATTTACACACGAGATACAAAACAATAATATGATTCCTTTTCTAGATGTCACATTAACAATAAATAATAATAGTATTATTACAAATTGGTACCAAAAACCCACAAACACTAATAGAGTTTTAAATTTTAATTCAAACCATACAATTCAATTAAAACGCAACATTATTTACAATCTAGTAGATAGAGCTCTTCTTCTCTCACACAATCAATTTCACAATAAAAATTTATTCATAGTTAAAAAAATACTTAGCGAAAATAGTTACCCAGAGAAATTTATTGATAGTTGTAACCGTTATCGTGTTAGATAGCACACTCTTGGCAACTCAAAAACTAAAAATAATGTGTCTGCAGTTAAAAATGTTATGTCGATTCCGTTTCATGAAAAATTATTTTTTACATGTAAGTCTTCTTTTAAAAAATATGGTTTTACTATTGTTCCTTGTATGTCAAATAAATTAAATAGTATTATTAAGTTAGGTAAGGATAAGCTGGATAAATGGTGCGAGACCAATGTTGTATACGAGATTCCGTGCAATAATTGTAATGCTACTTATGTAGGCCAAACTAAGAGAAATTTGAAAAAGAGAATAGATGAGCACAAAAAAACTTCTTTAGACAAAATATTACCAATTCCTACTCATATTAATGATTTTTCACATAGTTTTGACTTTGCTAATGTTAAAATTTTAGATAAAGAACCAAATAATTTCAAAAGATTAATATCAGAAAGTATATTTATTAATATTAATAAGAACAATATTAATAAACAAGAAGACTTCAACACGATTAGTAAACAATATAATAAATTAAATAAATATTTAAATAAACCAATTTCTGTCACTGTATAACTTTCCCCCTTTTTCAAATTTGCTCTGTGTTATGTATAGGCCGTCTATATATGTGTGTATGGGCCGTCTATGTATGTGTGTATAGGCCTTCTATGTATGTGTGTATAGGTGAGCTCCGCCGCGCAGACTCCGTACATTCTTGTGCTTCTTATGTGACTTCTATAGACTGACAATAATTATAACGAGAGAGACACGTTTGTCTCATGTGATATTTAATTGATATTTTTTACTTATTATGGTATGACCAGTATTTTTCGAATGGTATGTAACAACCAAGTTTATGATGTCTATATTTTGTAAAAATAATTTTATATGTTTATATGTTTTTTGTTTGAATAAAGGCTTGAAGAGGTCCCCACCAGGGACGAAACGTTGCCGTTTATTTTTAATTTTAATTATGAGTTGAGTATTTTTTTTTTTTCTGAAGACCAGGGTTATTCTCCCACGTTTGTGCTTCCCAAATCCAATTCCTAAATATATAAATTGTTACCTAAACAGTTTGAGAATATTCAAATCATTTGTAAGCATATACTAGTAATACCAACGAATATAAACTTGTATAGAAGCGCGGTTCTGTAGTTGCGCCGGGGCCTCGCTTTGTTATACACGTAAAGCCTATACTATACTATAGGTGTTACCCACGGATCGCATGGAGTAACCTATAACGTACTATACATGTTACCCACGATTTTGTTCCCAGGTGCAGCATACGAACTGTTCTATACAAGTCGATATTCGTTGGTAATTCTAAATATGCTAAAATATGAGAAAGTTAATGATATTCATAAATTAATTATGCAGTTGAAAAAACGGGTTAAGTACACAGTACACGCAAAGTCTAAAAATAACATCGGCGATTACACATTTCTTCTTTTAAAGGGTAACACCACTCTAGGATTTAAAAAAAAATCGTTATTTTTTTGGTTTAAACAATACTTTAGGGTCATAAAAACAATATCCAATTGATCCTATAGTCAAAAAAAAATTGTAACAGCTTCAATTTTCAATTTTTCCGCCGTACCTCTGAGTGTGAGTTTAGAGCATATGCGGTACCGCTCCGACTTTTTGCTTTTACCTGTCGTAATATTAAATACCTGTCTTACATACAAGGTAAAAGGTCATTAGGTTACCTCTCGTGGTCACCAGGGTGCGCTGATACTATAATATACATATACATATATTATATGTACACTATAATATTCGTGTATGTGTGAGTCAGTACAGCTGCGAATGACGCCGAGTCAGACACTTCAATTTGCTTTTGCCGTTGATCTTCTTATTTCTTATATAAATAATCATCAAAATAAAATTGTTTTATAGTGAATTATCAATAATAATTGTACAGTAAACAAAATGAGTGATAAAAAACCTGAATACAGAGGAAAGAAGTCCGGACGGGGAGGTACCTCCAATGCTAAAAAACGTTTATCAAACTACACGCACAAAGCACCGCTATCTCAAGAAGTTTATAAAGCGATGTGTCCTGTTTATAAAGAGTTCAGCAGTGACGATCTTCTTACCCGTTGTCTTGGCGGATTCACTCAAAATACGAATGAAAGCTTTAACGAAATCGTGTGGTCTATGGCACCTAAATTTTCCTCCAGTGGCAAACATGTACTTGATACAGCAATATATATTGCTGTAGGTATCTACAATGATGGTCTGTCAAGTATCATGCGTCTGATGCAAAATTTGAGGATGAAAATAGGGCCAAACTGCTACAACTACTGCGTGGAAGCTGATGAGCGTCGCATCAAATTTTCCGACCGATCGCTCACCGATGCTGCAAAAAAGGCTCGGTTGGACTTAAAATCAGTCAGGAAGGAGAAAGGAGCAGAGAATATCACTTTAGATGGCCAAATGTACGGTGCAGGCATCGCAGATTAAAGGTAAAACAAAATTTTTTAAGAGTTAAGTACTTGTAAAATTTTAAACGCGTTTTTCTCAAAACTACTTTTTTCAAACTGGGCGGAAACGCTGCTCGAAAAACGCTCGATGCATCGCTTTCAAATTTTGACTGCAGCTTCACAATCGCATTATCTAAAGAAGTACATAGCTGTTTTTTGAATAAACTAACATTTTTTTTAAACAATGTACAGCGAATTTTTACGTCGCAAAAATGAAAATTTTTCAAAACTTATGAAATTTTTAAAAAAATTGATTTAAAAAAAAACTATGTACTTCTATAGCCAATAACATATACTTAAAGAAAAAAATTATTTTTTTCTTCTAACTCTCTTACTTTTGGAATTACGATTCCGCCCGTAGAGGTATAAAAAAAAACGTTTTTGGAAAATGACTCTGATTGAATAAAAATTTTTTTTTTATACTTCAATATGCGTTCAATTAAACCCTGAAAAAAGAAACCCGATCCCTTTACCCATATCCTCAAAGAAAATTATCAAAGTTAGGCCTTCTTTCCGTGGGTCTAGAGTGGTGTTACCCTTTAAGCGATACAATTAATGCAGCGAAAAGTCATATAAATGGAAAGAAAATCATAAAAAATGCAAATGAAATAAGAAAAAGTAAGATGATGACCATTTCTGATAATAACGGGAAATAAGTTGCCGACAACAACTGTGCTCGAGCACGAAATCCCCCTCACTAGTAATGTACCCATTCATATTAAACAATTCCGTCATCCTCCTATACTAAATGACGAAATCAATAGGCAAGTACAGGAAGTGCTAGATAACAATATAATCGAGCCCTCGATCAACTCTTACTCAGCACCGGTATTTTGCGTCGATAAAAAGCCTGATTCAAAAGGCAATAAACGTTATAGAATGGTGGTAGATTTCAGAAAGCTTAACGCAATTATACCAAATTATAATCACACTGCACCCAATAAAACTAATATTTTAGACAAATTGGGGCACGCAAAATTTTTTTCGGTATTCGATTTAGTTTCCGGTTACCATCGAATTTTTATAAAAAAAGAAGATAGACACAAAACAGCTTTTCATTGTAATTCGGGCGCATTTCATTTTCGCAGGAGCCCATTTGGACTTAAAACAAGTGTATCAGTTTTTCTTGCTCTTATCACGGCACTAATTACAGGTATGAAAGGTGTAGTAGCATGTTTTGATCATATTTGTATTTTTTCTGAAATCATCGAAGAACATTGGGAAAATCTTAAGCGGGAAGTGCAAAAGTTCATTAAAAAATGCAAGCAATGTCAATTAAAATAATTAGTTAGAGTCAAGCAAAGAATAATATATGTTATGAATATAATGTAATATATCAGGCGAAAGTATCAGTTGTATTACAATATATAGTTAGAGTTCTTCATCGCAAAATATCTAGTCAGTAATTGAAAATCAAAAATAAATGTAAAGATATACTACAAACTAACGGGATCAACTATTTCGATTGATAATCAATACTGCAATACAAGCGATTAAAAGAAATACTACGGATAAAATATATTAGCATATCGATTTATATCCGCGAAAATTTTGTATGATAGGGTACGAACAATGCTTATAAATAATTACAGTAGTTATAGTATTCTAGTATATCATAGTATATTATATAGTATTTTTATAGTGATCAATAAATAAATAGACTGTATCCATAATTGATGCAATAATAGCATCTTTTGTACCGATAATATATATAAATTTTATATGTCGAAGGTTTTTAAGTAAACTTGTTAACACTTTGAGTAACACAAATTTTCACGATTTCCACACCTATGCAAAAGGTCCATTTTAATATAATTCCCCAAATCAACAAAGGAAGAAGAAAAATAACTATCATATCTCGTTAAATACTCAGTAAGTTTTAATAATCTTTTCTAAAAAATTTGTATACCACAAGGAACTTTGACAAATTATTATAATACCCCGAATGTATAATAAAGTATGTAATGTACGAATGAAGTTAGAATAAGGTATTGCAACAATATAAGTATTGTTAATTTTTTAACGACTTCATTGGTACAAAAATACACATATGTATTAATGTTTAAATAAGTGTATTGACAGATAGTGGATAAATTGAACACATGCAAATAATTATATATAAACAAATCTTCGCTAGTTCAGTCATAGATAACCGAGTGATTTTCCACTATAGATCGTACCAAACTATACACTATACATATAAATGTTAAAAAAATTAAGTTATAAGTATGTAATCAAAGGCTACTTTTTCGTGTTTTATTATTTTAAATGAACGCAAAGCCCATGTAACATATTGTGTCATTCGAAAGAAAATCATTGTAGACCTAGATATAAGGCGAGGTATAAAACACAACAGAGGTTATCTATCTAACCGATCTCCAATCGGTATATTAGCCAGACTCCACTAATTCAAGTACGGACCCCATAAGTCCTAATTCCAAAGAAAGAAGAGGAGATGCCGCAAAGACGCAAGGCCAATTTCCAAAAGCTTTCTACCAAAAACGATAGATGAGGCGAATATCAAGAAAACAATGTAACCGAAGGTGGCAGAAATACTTCATTATATCTCAAGATTTTCAAACAGAAGTTAATATTGACTAACTATGTCGTAAATTATTTTATACATAAATATCAAATATTTAATGGGTAATACACAATTATGAAAACCTATCAAATATTTCTACCAACTATTTATAAAGACACATATATATATATATATATATATATATATATATATATATATATATATATATATATATATATATATATATATATATATATATATATATATACATATATATATATATATAAATTATATAAAGATTTTTTATACTTATTAAAATTTTTACACGTAGCATTCATATAGTATACATTGAAATTTAATATTTAAAAATAAACATTAGTGACCAGCAAATTTCAACTTTAGACGTATGTATATTGTATATACTGTAGAACTTGAGTATATGATTTGTCAATAAAATTAATAAGTAATATAGAGTAGTATTGGGCCAATTTACGAAATTGTATTTTCCTCATAATTAGAAAATTAAATCTTAAAAAATCTTAACTACAGTTATTTTAAACTCTGAATAAATAACTGTTTCAATATTAGAATAGAATATGATAAATCAACAAAAGTTAAAGTAAATCTTTGGATTAATATTTGTGATAATAATTAGTAACTTTTGAATATATCATATCATATGCATAGCACGATAGAGTAAAGGTTTATAATTTTTACTTACAGTTAAATTTGTATAGCAATGCCACAGATATACGTGCCAATACGACCTTTAATTGACGCCATTTTTAAATAGTTTAAACGTATTAAATCGTTTAGATTCAAGTTGTTTATTATAATACAAGTCTTATAGACGAGAATGAGACCTCAAACAGTTGTAAGTACTGTACCAAAGCTGTAGAAATTAAGTTCTACCACAAAGGTTTTCTTAGTTACAAAATGGATTTTGCAACAATTAATGAATATTTTTTGTTGAAATTTTTACACATTATAAGTACTACTAGAGCTATATTATCACAGAGTTTCAAAGCCTTATGATCATTATTTAATAAATTAAAATTAATTGAAGAAATGGATTATGTTTGTAGTTTTTGATGTTTTGTAAATAAACAAATTAATAAATTTTAACTTCCGGTGGCTCATTTGACAGGTATTTGTAATGCCTATAAGCACCTATATTGTATTTTTCGCTAATAGCAACAGATTTCTCTCTAGAGTCAAAAAACTATTTTTCGTGAATATTTTCATTGTTTAAACAATGTTGCCCAACTTTTTTCGAGTCTCAAATATTTTTCCCATGTTTATCACACATTTTTGCATAAGAAACAATTGAAACATATCCTCGTTAATTTATTTCTCAAGAAAAAATTAATATCACTTGACTATTACAAAAACAACAGGGCTACAACGAAATTTTAGACCACGAGTAAAGTTAGTCAGAGTCTAGACGTGCTAAAGGACACACGATATTGCTCGTGATATTCAGTTTATTCATTCTCCTTGTTATTTGTCGTTTCAAACACTTTTAATGCGGCCGTAGCCAGTCTCAACCCCAGATTAGACGCAGAGAGAAAGTGTCGTTCTTAATTGAAATATCCTTATTTCAATCCATGTTTATTATATTTTTATTCATTTATTTATTTCTAATTTATTTGAATATACCGCTCTCGGTTCACGCGCTACCTAAACTAACCCTGGTCTGGATCATCACAAAAACCTACCGGTGGTGCCGCCCGTGCGGTCAGTTTGGGAAGCTTAGGCAGTGAGTTAAGAGCATAATTGGCTTAGCACAGCAACTGACGTAGATGTCTTACGACAGTGTCGTATATGTAGCATACCGTTCACGGGCGCATCGCACAAGCTTTTGCCGTAATCAATGATTACAAAATTTTCGCACTATATGTTACAGCTTCTTCTAAATCTGCAATTGTAAAATTCGATTAAAAATGTTTGCGACGCTGTCGTCGTGACTACATCTACGTTAGTTCTTGTGCTAGAGCCTTAAGAATACATAGCGAAAGTGAAGAATATCGCGGAAAAATAGATTTAAGGTGGCTCCGTCGCATAGTCCCGTATCTACGCGGGGCCCCGTGGGGGGCACATATATTGTTTTCTAATAATCCACGCAATTTTCATAAAAATGATTTAGCATTAATTTTCATAGTTATTGACATAAATATATGTTATGATACATAAAAAATAACAACTATAAGCATATATATGCATACAAATATACACTAATTTTTGCTTTTCATTGATTATTTTTAATATTTGGCTGGTGACCGGATATTTTTGATAAATAATCAGATTCTATAAATAAAAAGCTACAATTTCTTAGTAGTTCTATGAAGAAATCATGGTTTTTCAAGTACCTATATGTTAATAGTTATAATTTCAAACATTTTTTTCCCTTCAGTTTACCTTTCAACCCCGCCTAACAAAAATTTCAATAGAATGCTTAAAACGTATACTTTCAGTGGGAATTTTATTTTTTGTTAATGATGGATTTTTAAAAAACGACGGAGCTACCTTAAGACAAAAAGAAGTACATATTGCACTATTATTTAATGTATTTAAGAATTTTCGTTACATAAATTACCAAAAAGATATACTAAAATTTTTTTTCTTTTCGTTATTTATGTTTAGTAAAAATCCTTAAATAACTTAAATACTAGTTCAATGACTGGTTTTTATGTCTAAAGGCTCTTTTTTGGTATTATTCTCAATTTTTGCTATGTGTTCTGATACTTTCAACGCACTACCTAAGCTTCCCAACGTGTCCGCCAGGGTGGCTCCATCAGTAGCTCTTAACGAGGCAAATAGTCGCGAGAAACGATACGTGACTTACAACATTAGGACTTAGGGAAATTAGGGGAGAGTAAGGTATTTAAATTTTTTTTTCATATTTTTTTTTAGAATTTAGAAAATTAATAATTATTTTTTTTTTTTTTCGTATTTAGAAAATTATGATACGCAACAAATAAAGATTCTATCAATACTAAAAATTTAAAATCAAAACTATAAAAACCAAAATAACCATAAAAAAATCTAAAAATATTGAGTCTTTTCACAATATAAAACATGCTCTGAGATTAAAACATTTTTTCCTTCAATATAATTATAACTGCTCACATATTAGCACTCAATATTGCAGCAAAATCACATGAGTAATATATGCAACATTAAATATTCCTGTGATATATAGCAGTAATATTGAATTGATACTGTAGCAACATTTAATGTCCGCAACCTTTTTATCACAGGAATTTTACGGGGAATATTAGTAGAATATTTTAGTGAAAATACGCAGCAGCTTCGGGATGAAACACATTATCGTAATATTTGAACCGTCCTTATATAGTAAATTAAGACGAATCTTAGCACTGGCGAGAAAACGCTAAAACGTCATTTAGCGGCAATCTTGAGAAAATTGACTTTCAAATAATGTACAATGACAATAATCGGTTTCTCTCGATTTATTTTTACGTAAACCTTGACTAACTATATTACGAGGGTAGTTCAATAAGTCTTTAGAATGACCAACAGATGGCGCGCGAATCGCTCCAAATCATCTGTTTTCAGTCAGCACCACTCCCGACTAGATATATGGTGCAGTCACAGTCCACATCTTCTGAGTTTACGTGTTTTTATAACCAATTGAAAAAAAAAATTGCTTGTTAAGAAAAATGGAAAAAAACGAGTTCAGAGCGGTAATTAAACATTTTCATTTAAAGGGTTTAACTCCATATGAGATAAAAAATGAATTGGACTCAGTTCATGGCACATCTGCCCCTGCCTTAGCAACGGTTTATAACTGGGTAAATGAATTTAAGCGTGGTCGTACATCAATAAGTGACGAACCACGTTCAGGAAGGCCCGTAGAAGCAACTACTCCCGAAATCATCAATAAAATCCACGATATGGTGTTGAAGGATAGAAGATTAAAAGTGCGTGAGTTAGCTGAGGCCACAAGGATATCTATAGGTGCAGTTGTTTCAATTCTACATGAAAAATTAGGCATGAAAAAGCTATCGGCAAGATGGGTGCCGCGTTTGCTCTCAGCTGAGAATAAACGCAATAGAGTGGTCGCCTCTGAGGCTCTTTTGGCGCGCATAAGTCGGAATCCTGAGGAATTTTTTCGTCGATTTGTGACTGTGGATTAAACATGGATACACCACTACACTCCTGAGACAAAAGAACAATCCAAACAGTGGATTTCCACAGGCGAACCAGCTCCAAAGAAGGCAAAGACCGTAAAGTCAGCTGGTAAGGTTATGGCTACAGTTTTTTGGGATGCACGTGGAATTATACTTATTGAATACTTGGAAAAGGGTAAACCAATTACTGGCGAAAATTATGCATCATTATTATAGCAGCTGAAAGAAGAAATTAAAAAAAAACGACCATATTTGGCGAGAAAAAAAATTCTCTTTCATCACGACAACGCCCGAGTTCACACATGCTTCGTTTCAATGGCTAAAATTGAAGAACTAAAATTCGAATTGGTCGAACACCCACCGTATTCACCAGATTTAGCCCCCAGTGACTTTTTCTTATTTCCAAACTTGAAAAAATGGCTCGGTGGACAGAGATTTACGGACAACGAAGACGTCATTGCCTCTGTAAGTGCTTATTTTGAGGAACTTTCGAAAACGCACTTTTCTGAAGGATTAAAAAAACTTAAAAAGCGATTGACCAAGTGTATAGAGCTCCAAGGAGATTATGTTGAAAAATAAAAAAAAATTTACCCAAAAAAAATTGTTTTTATACTTTATTCTAAAGACTTATTGAACTACCCTCGTATTAAAACGTTTTTACAGTTATAGTCAATATTTCTGGTAGAATAAAACTATAAAATTAAAATATTATGTTAAACAAATGATGACTAATTTATTGCCATATGATATAATAGAAATATTTTCACAGTATTAATTTGAAATGCATCCAGGGATGTGATTTTGTAATCTTGCAGTAATATATAGCTGTAATTGGAAATTTTAAATGTAATACAACCCCTGTTAAAAAAATGAGATTAAAGTAAAAAAAAAATCTATTGCATTTGATGCTAAATCTTAATTCTGGAAAATGCAATAGAAATATATATAATCTTTAGAATTCAATTAAAAACTATTAGATCTATGTTTATAAAAATATATTGAAATACATTTTCTTTGATTGTCTATTGATTTGAATAGGTATTTAGTCAATTCAATGTAATTGGTATCAATTGATTTTTATCATTTTATAGTATTAATCGAATTTAATATAACAAAATAGAATTAAGATTTAGCATTATATAATATAATACATGTCAATTGATGCATGTTAATTAAGTTTAATAGAGATTTAACTAATTAAATGTAATTATTTTTTATTCATGTCTATAGATCAAATATTTTATCTAATATCTAATTATTTTGTATAATTGTATTCTATAGATTGTATTTGTTATTTAATGCTATGAAAAATTTAGAATTAAAATGTAGCATAAAAAACTATATAATTCTTTTCTATTGATTTTAATAGAGAAGAATACCGATTTTTAGTTGACAGGGTATTCTTGTAGATCGAGGTATAGTGTCTTTGTAAACTTTTGAAATTTTCACGATATCTTCAAAATGAAAGAAGTTATAGTTAAATCTTTAAAAAACGTTGTGACGTCACTCCGGTCGGCACCTTTGATATTTTAACGGTGTGACGTCACTCAAAGGATTTTTAATACACTATAACTTTTGCAAATTAAGTTTTCTTTTTTAATTTCAAAAATATATACACAAAAGATATACGTCGGCTTAGATTCTCTATCAATGCACAATTAGTGCCGATCAAAAAATAAATTTTGTATTCTTTCCTATAGCCTTGTATGGGGCTTATGAGTTTTCACGATCAATATGAGGCCAATTGAATAAAGGTGGTTTCATAGAAAATACGTATATTATCAAAAAGTAATGGTACAGTTATAAGTAATAATTTAAATAATTCAAATAAAATAAATAAATATTACACATGCAATTTGTACGATTTGTCGAAAATAGCATGAAACGATTTGTTTATGCTTACGATAAATTAATTCCGTTTGGAGTGAGATTAACCTAATTAATACCTAATATTACTTTCTTAAATATCAACCGAGAGAACCTTTTATAAAAGTATTATTTATAGTAGATTAAGGTAATGATTCATTGTGTAGACGATAAGTGCAAAAAGTTCAATAATAAAGTGCATTTAAATCTATTCATTTTTTATACTCATAGAAATTGACTAAAGTCAATTAATAAAATAGATATTCGCAAACTACACAATTCAATAACAAGTATGTTTATCAAAGTTAATTTAAGTTGATTTTCGCCTCATATGAATAAACTGCATTGAATTATATTGATTTCCTGTACTTATAGGAATTGATTAAAATCAATTAATGAGAAAGGTATTTGCAACCTACAGAATTCAATAGAATGTGTGTTTATTAAAGTTTATTGAAGTTGATTCGCGGCTTATACGAATAAACTGTATTTAAATCTATTGATTTCCCATACTCATAAGAATTGATTCAAGTCAATTCATAAATAAAGTATTCACAACCTACAAAATTCAATAAAATTTTCATTTATCAAACGTGATTAAAGTTAATTCAGGGCTTATACGAATAAGGTGTATTAAAATCTATTCACGTTTGGAATTCATAAAAATGAATTGATGTGGATAGAAGTTTTATAGTCAATTTATACATTGAATTAGATAATTTCAAATAGTATTGGAATATATTAAAATTCATTGAACTGTATTATCTAAATTGTAATTAAATACAATACGAAAAAAAATGAACTATTCTGTTATAGAAGTCGATTTAAATATATAGAAATCAATACTAAATATAGGGATTGAACCAAATTGCAATTAAAGTTTATTAATCACAATTCATTTTCAATTGACTTGTTTTCTGGTAGTCAATTCAATCAATTAAAATAAATTTAATTCAATAAAATTTGAATTTTTTTTAATTGACTTCAATCGCATATTTTTAGCAGGGACGTAAGAAAACGTAAGATAACGTAAGAAAAAATAAATAAACGTATAAAACCGTAAAAAACTGTTGGTTTTCGGACATTTTACATTTTGTTACGATTTTATACATATTTTTATGCTTTATTATGTATTCTTACGTATACTACAATTTCTTATTTCAAAAAGAAAAATTTTGCTTTAGTTTGTCACTGATAGGTGGCGAGGCATATATAAACCATTTTACATGTACAAAATAGGAACTTTAAGTTACTTAAGAGACATTGACACTTAGAAAATATTTTATTGTAATATTTAACACTGTGGGAGTCTTTATACTCAGCGGAATTTCAACTGTGAAACTGTATTATAGAGTAATAAAACATAAAGAAATGTAAGAAACGTAATAAAACGAAAATATGTCCGAAATCCAACACTTTTTTATGCTTTGTTACGCAGCATGGAGAAAAGGTTTGAGAAAAATCTAAGTTTGAAAAGAGCGTATGTTGAATACATGAATGAGTATATAGATTTAGACCACATGAGATGTGTTATGGAGAAAGCCCCAGAGGTTGAACGTTATTTATTTTTGCCTCATCACGGAGTCTGCAAGGAGAGCAGTACGACAACTAAGCTGAGAACGATCTTTATTGCTTCCATGAGGACGGATGTAGGTCCTTCTTTGAATGATTCTCTTTTAGTAGGTCCAAATCTTTTGCCAAATATGATTGATTTAATTACACGGTGGCGTTGCTATATTTATATTTTCGTAGCTGACATCGAGAAGATGTTTTGGCAAATATGGGTCCATAAAGACGATCAACTTTTACAGGCCGTAGTTTGGAGGGACGAGGCGTCGAAGGAGATTGAGTCGTATTTTCTCACGACAGTCACGTTCAGATTTGGTTCTTCTCCATATTTAGCAAGCCTTACTATTAAGCAGCTAGGCTCCGGTGAAGCAGTTAATTATCCTTTAGCTAAAGGAGTTATAAATGACGAGATCTACGACAGTTAAAGTTGCAAAAATAAAGTAAAGTTTTCTTTTGTTATGCCGCAAGATTTTGATATTTTAGAGAAAATAGAAAATTATACAATTATATATGAACAAAAATTTTGATAAGCTGAAAGTAATGATTGAGACACTTACGATCAAACCGTTATCACAGTCACACACGTCTGCAACGCTTTCAGCGCGAGCGTATGAGACGAGTCAGCGATAAGTGGAGCTGGACTACGATGCACTTGGCCTGTATCGTAGACGTTAGCTCCGTGGTGTGAGCACGAGATCCGCACACTGGGAACCTGGGTTCGAGTCCCGTCGTCTACTTTTTTCGCTGCCTACCTCGTCTCCCATTCATACGTAACATTCTGGCATCCCTTGTGCAGGAGAAGTTAATGTAGAAAACTCTCCTAAGTGTTCGAATCAACGAATTCAAGATTTCCACTTTACCCTCGCATTATTCCGCCGATCTTCCCACATACATGCACGCGCATCTGAGTCCACAGGAGACCATGCGCACCAGGCCTCTGAGCTGTGTGGTAATGCAGATGACTCCATAAGAAAGCAGCACTGCATCGGTAAGGAAGTTCGAAAGCCGAGGACGGCTTCGCCTCAAAGGGGGAAGTGTCACAGACACACACGTCTACAACGCTTGCAGCGCGAGCATATGAGACGAGTCAGCGATAAGTGGAGCCGGACTACGATGCACTTGGCCTCTATCGTAGGCGTTAGCTTCGTGGTCTGAGCACGAGATCCGCACACTGGGGACCTGGATTCGAGTCCCGTCGTCTATTTTTTTCGCTACCTACCTCGTCTCCCATTCATACGTAACACCGTACATAGTTGTCTGTACTGAAACTTTTATACAAGAAAATTATAAAATATATGTTTTAGAAGACTATGATAGCTACTATAACGAAAGTAAGTTAAATAGGAATGATGGTGTTATTGTTTTTTATAGTAATAATATTATTCAAACAAACCAAATTAATAGAATTAGGCAGACTACAAATAATAAATACTCAAATTACTTTAAATGATGGGAGCAGTTTAGAAATATCCTCTATATACAGATCACTCTTTACCCAAAACTGAATTTGTGCATGACTTAAATAAATTCCTAACCAAGAAAAGAAACAGCGAAAACTATATAGTGACAGGAGATTTTAATATAGATTTACTGGAGTTAGATAATCTGAACCAAGAGTACTTACGTACTTTTTTTGACAAAGGTTATGTTCCAGGATTTTCTGACATAACAAGATCACCAATTGGAGTTTGTAAAGGATCCTGTATTGATAATGCTTGTATAAAAACAAAAGATCTCAAAACGGAAACATACAAGCTAATAGACTCCCTTACAGATCACTATCTGCTATTTATTACTATTAATAAGATGAAAACTACAAGTAAAGAATCTAAAACAAGCCTAAATTAAAATAAATTAAAGATTTTATTACCAGATAAAAATTGGTTAGAAATCATGTCGATGCAGGATTCTGATATAGCTACTGATTTGTTGATAAGTAATGTAAAGCAATGCATCGAAGAAACCAAAACGAAACAAAAAAACAAGGAAATACCTAGGAAAAGTTGGATTACAGATGCTGTTATCAAATCATGTGAAACCAAAGAATTCTACTATAATTTATGGCAAATGGATCGTAATAATAAACAATTAGAATATGAATATAAAAAATATGTGAAAATACTAGACAAGGTGATTTTAGATGGAAAAATAATACATGATAAAAGTCAGATTCAAAGAAATATGAACAATCCAAAAAAGCTATGGGATTTCATTAATACTAAACTAGGTAAAAAAACTAACTCGAATAATACAATAGATTACATTGAAGTTGAGAAAAATAAGATCAGAAATAATGAAGAATTAGCAAACATTTTAAATAATTATTTCTCTGAAATAGGACAAAAAAATAAATTTTCCCAGCGAAAAAATAAATGCAACGGGTAAAGCAAATGTTAAACTACCAACAATGAATAATAATTCCATGTATATAATGCCAACTAATGTACAAAAGATTACGAACATAATAAAATCTTTGAAATTGAAAAGTGGTAGAGTAGATTGGATAAATGCAAAAACATTAAAAATAATATGTAAATATATAGTAGAACCTCTTGTGCATCTGTCTGGCCAGACGCCCTTAAAAAAGCTGAAATTGTTCCTATTTTCAAATCAGGAGATAAGCGTAATGCAACCAATTACAGACCTATTTCTTTAATATCAAATATTGCGAAAGTATTTGAAAAAATATTGTATACTAGAATTTATGATTTTATAATAAAACACAACATAATATCGAAACAACAATTTGGCTTTATGAAAAAAATCGGTACCAAAGATGCCGTGAACTATGTATCAAATATTATATACCAGAATTTGGATCATAGCAAACCTATTATTATAGGTTTTTTGGACCTGGCAAAAGCTTTTGACACCGTTGATCATGTTTCATTATTAGATAAACTGTATTGCATAGGTATTAGGGGCCAGGCGTTAGATTTGCTTGCTAGCTATCTTAATGATAGATATCAAAAAGTACTAGTCATTGACAGTGACAGTAATTACAGATATATAAATAAAGGTGTTCCACAAGGAACTATTTTAGGATCACTTATTTTTATTATCTACATTATTGATATCCTGAAATTAATCCCGCCTGATGCAATTATAGCGTATGCCGATGATACTGCAATTATATCGACTGAAAATTCTTGGTGCAAGGTTCAGGAGAATATGAATAATTACTTAAATTTAATTGATAAGTTCTTGATCTCTAACAAACTATCATTAAATGTGGAATAGAGTGTATATATGGCTTTTGGTAACTACTGTGATAGTGTCCCAGACCAATTAGACGTAAAAATTAGGGATGAAACGCTAAATCGAGTAGAAACGCGTAAATATTTAGGAATAAATTTTGATCATAACATGAGGTACGAAAAACATATACAGTATATCATAAAAAAAAACAAATATTTAGTGTACATCTTTTACAAAATATCTAAATTTATGTCGATTGATACTACGAGAATGATATACTATGCTTTTTTTCATAGTATTATAAGCTATGGAATATTAGCATGGGGAGATGCATATAGTAACAATATGAACCCACTATATAATTTACAAAACAGACTATTAAGAAATGTAAACAAAAATAATTTTATTAGCCTGGATATTTATCCTATGAATATTGATCAACTATTCACTTACGAATCATTAAAATACCACTATAATAATCTAAAAGAACTATATACTGCCTCGAATAGTAAAACTAGGAAAAGAAATCTTATAATACCAAAAAATAAAAAAAAAATTGGTAACAAAAATAACTACCTTAAAGCTATAACTACCTACAATTATTTATCTAATGCACTAAAAACGCTAGACATTGGTAAAGCCAAAAACAAAAATAAGTTGAAAAAACTGATCGAATCAGAGCTTACACCAAGTAGAATTTATCAATGAAAGAGCTTCTTATAAAAATACTAATATTTTAAAATTTTCTTGTACTGCGATTGTTACATTTTAATATGTCTATTTTATTTTATTTTAAATTTTAGTTTCGTAATAAGGTAATTTTAAGTTTTATATATTTTCTGTTTTTTTTGTCGGTCCTGCGTATAGGTAGCTAAGTCTACCTCTTGCTGGGATTTATGTTAATGTAAATCTATTACAGGTTTTCAATAAACAATAAACATGGATGATGTTCTCTCGGGCGAGTATGATCTTCAATAGGCAAAGGCCAAACGGAAACAAATAATAAATATGTTGAGTAGTGGGGGTTTTAAGTTAAAAAAATGGTTAGCGAATGACCCAGATTTGATTGAGTGGCTACCAGATGATATTCAAGCCTCTGCGGCATCTCTAAAAGTAGGAATAGCCTAGGAACCAAAACAGGACTGATTTTATTTCAATATAGCTTTAGAAGCATCGGAAATCTTGACCACAAAAAGAACGATTTTGGCAAAAATTGCTAAGTTACATGACCATTAGGCTAGATCACTCTAGTTATTGTAACTTTAAAAATATTTATGCAGTCGTTATGGGCGCTGACTAAGGAGTGGAACAGGGAGTTATCCCAGGAGTATGCGGACAACTGGCGGAGTATCTACACATCACTGCAGCCAATTTCTGAAATTCGAATTCCTCGTTGGATTGGTGTTCGTCCTTTAATTTGTAATTATGAATTCCACGGATTCACTGATGCGTCCAAGCTCATATATGCAGCTGTAATAGATAATATACCTGCGGGTATGAGGTGACAAAACTCAGGTTTTCTTATTAGAAGCGAAAACTAAAGTATCACCAACAAAAACTTTGTCAATTCCTCGTCTAGAGTTATGCGCTGCCCAATTATTGGCGAAGTTAACTCAGTATTTTATTGATATTCTTCAATTGCTTACATCTCACGTCCACTTGTGGTCAGATTCGAAAGATATTCTACATGGGTTATGTGACATTCCTTCCAGATGGCTTACATTTATTGTTAATAGGAGTTCACATATTATGACCTTGATGCCTGATGAATTTTGGCATCACATCAACTTTACGGATAACCCTGCGGATATTACGTCTCGCGGTTCTTCAGCGAGCGATCTCAGGGATAACGAATTGTGGTGGCACGGTCCAAAGAGACTATCAGAGAGTCAAAATGCTTGGGTCCAGTCAAATGACGTAGAAGCAACGAGTAACAGGAACGAGAATAAGGTTTCGTCTCCTGATAGTTTAATATAAGTAGCTTCGATATCAAAAACTATTCCAATTATTGGAAAATCAGTAGATATGGTGGTAAATATGACTCCACAAGCTGTTTCAGAAATTTAAAATTTAGTTAATGTTTATTCTTCTATAAGTAAATTAATTCACATTAAAATTTTTATAATGAGATTCGTTAGATGTAGTTTAGAAAAAGTTTCTTTTATCGAGAAAATTTTTTCCGTCGTAAAGCAGTTACCCCCGCCTATAAATTACACCAGACCAAGACAGACGGATTGATCAAGGTGGACGGACGACTTAGACCCTCAGTATTAAGCGTCGACGAAAAATTTTCAATAATTCATTCGATGCACTTGGATGCGGGAGGAGAGAGGATCAGCCACAACCCTTGCGGCTTCCCCAAGGTACAGCACGCAGCCGCGCTCGCGCGAGAGAGAGAGAGAGAGAGATAGATAGATAGATATTCTTTTCATTTATCAATTAAGACAAAAGTTACAGCTGTATGTACATTTGGTTAAAATTTGTTATCAGATTATCAGTCATTACAGTTAAAAAGTTTGGATCGCTATCACAGGTCGTCAATTCATTGTCTAACATATCATAATGTAGTCAGTACTATCACATATTGTTTCGTCAACTTAATAATATACAAATAAATAGATAACAGTAATATATACACATACACATTTATATTGCACATATATCTATCGCGTCGGAAAATAAAACACCTTACATTCTTCTTTCATTCATACACTCATTTACGCTAATAATTATACTCACACTTCACACTTAACACTTAAAATAAATTGAAGACTACACAAGAATAAATAAATAAATAATACGCATTAGAATAAATTAAGACTACACAAAAATTTAACGAAAAACAATGACAAGATTTTAATTTTGGACTTATGGAGTCTTGTCGTGTAATTCTTTAAGGTGCCTACCTAACGCCGTTTTAAACTTACATAGTGATGGCAGACACCTTACACTGCAGGGGAACAAGTTCCAGAGGCGTGCACCTTCGGCCCTAAAAAAATATAGGCCCTTATCTGTGCTCGACCCCGGAACTGAGAGCTCTTTCATACCCCCCTACTTGAAATCTTTGCCTGATTTTTTTCAAAAAGAGCAGTAAGATACGTTGGTTGCCGTATAACAACCGCTTTATAAAGCAGCAACCCCATAAAATACTCTCTCCTTACCTTGATATCTAACCAGCCCAGGCCCTTCCTGTAAGGAGTGATATGCTCATCCCACCTAACACCACATAATATCTCACACATGAATTTTGTAAACGTTGCAGTCGTCTCTGAAGCTCACCTGACACATCAAGATAAACTACTGAACAGTAATCTAGGTGAGATAATACCAATGCACATGCCAACTGCTTACGAAGTGCCTCAGTAGTGCATGAACGAAAGAATTTCTGGCTAAAAAAATGCAAGTCAAAGTTCTGGATATGCTTGATGTTGTGATCAGAACCAAAAATGATCGCCTGTATCTTGCTGACATTGAGTCGCAGATCAGCGGCTGAGGCCCATTTCGACACCGTTCGCGCTACTGTCGACATGCGTTTGATACACTTACGAAGATTCCGCAAGGTTACCTGCGTGTAGGTTTGCAGATCATCAGCGTATAGTATATGTTAGACGTTGCGTACGTTAAGTGCGTCTTTTAGGTCGTTAATGAATAAGCTGAAGAGCAAGGGACCCAGGACCGAGCCCTGCGGCACGCCAAGATTGGTGGTTAGCCAATCTGATTCTCCGTTTATATTAGTAATGACTTTTTGCCTACGACCTGTAATGTATGACTTAAGCCACAGGAGAAAGTTCCCAGAGAAACCCATTCGCAACAGCTTATGCAGCAGCTTTGAATGTGAAATAGTGTCGAATGCTTTGCTGAAATCGAATAATAATAAAATTGTTAACAGTTTATTTTTACCATTAATTCCTGTTATTATGTCTTCGGTGAGTTTCAGTAGTGCTGTCTGTTGTGAAAAACCTGTTTGCATCGGGTCAAAAATATTTTTTGTTCTCAAAAAGTCAGAAATTTGGTCATGGACAATTTTTTCTAGGATCTTGGAAAGGAAGCTTAACAGCGCACTGGGTCGGAAATCAGAAACCGAAGATGGAACTGGTTTCTTCTTCAAAGGCACAGGGTGAGCTCCCTTCCAAGTCCCCGGGAAAATGCCCTTTGAGAGGGAGGAATTAAAGGTTTTCGCAACATGGTGACCCACTAACGAAAAAGCCTTGGCCACCACACTTTGTGGAATGCCGTCCTTACCTCTAGCTTGTGACGAGAAATGGGCAACAGCCAGGACTACGTCAGAGCAAGTGATTTCTCTGAAAACAAAGCCTTCATCACTGACTGTGGCCAGGATGCTGTCAAGATCTTCGTCACTTTCACTATGGGAGACCGACACCCCAGAAAAGTGGGCATTAAGCTCATCCGGTGCAAAACCATCAAGCTCCTCTCTTATCTTTGGCAGGAGTTCCACGCTCTTGAGTTCCTTCCATATGTCTTTCTTTGTATCAAGAGCTTCAAAAATACGATTTTGTATAAAAATCTCTCGCGCGCTTTTTGTGCGTTGTTCAGCATTAGACGCGAGAGATTGAGATGACACTCCTGCCATAGTTTTTTGTCTTTGGTCCGTGCGTAACGTCTTCGTACTGCGTCTCATTTCTTGTACAGATACGCGAGGTCAGATTTAACCCATGGGGGATTTGCTTTCTTTTTCAGAGAGAGCGAGAGAGAGAGAAAGAGAGAGAGAGAAAGAGACAGAGAGCGAGAGAGAGAGAGAGCGAGAGAAAGAGAGAAAGAGACAGAGAGCAAGAGAGAGAGAGAGAGAGAGTGATATAGAGAGAGAGACATACGCAACGACATGACAGTCCATGGAAGAGCAAGCAACCGCTTCGCCGCGAGCCACCTGAAGCTGCCGGTCTACCATAGAGTCGGCCAGCACACGCATACTGCCGCTGCCAACTGTGATGGCTCGGCGGCGACAAAAGCCAAGCGGCCGCTATAGGTATATATGCGTCGGGCTATATGTTCGCAATTACAAATTCATATGTTGCACGCGCCGCACGCAGGGCGCACGAATCAATTAAACATAGCGACTCATCCCGTAGTAGACCTAGCCTTGATTTTCTAATTTAAAGGAAATCAAGACCAATCAAAAAGGAGATAAGAAGAGGAGCAACAAGTGTGTGCGGACTGATCATAGGAGGGGGAAGCCGAATTCGGAGAAGATTTCCGGCTTCCCAACAATTTGCCACTGACTGCCTACACATCTATTGAGGAACACGTTTACGAGATTTTGAATTGAGATTTTTAGTGGGAATATATTTAAAGTTGTTGATTGTTAGATTTGTTAGATTTGTTGAGTGGGAGAGTTTTAGCTGTAGTTAGGGATTGTTTAGAGTAATTGTTAAAGATTTGCGACCGAATAACATGCGGGTGACAGTGCAAGGAACGAGCGGCTCAACGCACGCAACGTGGACATTTTGAAAACTGCGGTGAGTGGACTGCTGAATTGTCGAACGAGTTTTGGCATCTCGACAGGGTGGTAACGAAGTATTATTATTAATAATTATATTATAGGGTTGTAAATTGCGAGTTGGTGGTGTGACACTTAATGAACAAATTCAGTGCGCGGCGATTTGTTATAATTCGGATATTACATCGGGACGTGTTCGTGAGGAACATAGTAGCCTATAACTCAGGCAAATAAACCAGTAAAAAGTGGAAAATCTAGAGGGGTTTGCGTATCGGTAGTTTATTAAAGAACTGTCTCGGGAACGCGTGGTGGTTCGGCAATTGGAAGCGACGTACGCGGGCTTGCGTAGCCATCTTGAAACGTACGACCGTAGAAGTTAAGATAATTGTGCATATACGAGAGTCGTTCAATAAGTCCTTAGAAAATCCAAGAGATGACGCTCGCAGTATCGAAAATTTATTTATGCCCATCTGAACGAAAATGGCCACTTTTTTCCCTGAAAGCAAGATCAAAATTACAATTTTTGCCTGCAAATGACTTTTTTCCCGCAAATGCCTGGAAAAAAGTGACTACCCTAAATACTAGTCCAAATTCCTTTATTGCATCAAGTTCTACCAATAACCCAGATTTTCTATTGTCTTTTAACAGTCCATTAGTCCCACTTTCCAAGTCAAAAAGTGGCCACAATTGAGATGGGCATAAAGTACTATATGTAACTCGTGAAAAAAGTCGATTTTTAAAATATTCGATTTTTTTCCCTAACTAAACAGCTGTTAAAGTTTCAGCTCTATCCATCACATAGTTTCATTTTTATTGTCGATTGAAGCAAACAACTTTCGTTTATTCATAGCAATGGGAAAAAGTGAGTTTCGAGCGGTGCTTAAACATCTATATTTAAAATTTTAGGCTTAACACAGAAAGAAATCAAAGTTGAGTTGGATGAAGTTCATAACAGGCCTGTTCCTGTGTTTGCAACTGTTTACAATTGTGTGAATTAGTTTAAACGTAGCCGTACATCCACAAGTGACTACCCCCGAAATGATTTTAAAAGATCGATGAATGAAAGTTCGCGAAGTAGTTGAGACCATAGGTATACTGCAAGGTACATTTGCTTCAATTTTTCACGAAAAATTGGGTGTGCAAAAAATCTTGGCAAGATGGGTGCCGCGTTTGCTCACAGTGGAGAATAAACGCAACCGTGTGGTCGACTCTGAGGCTGTTTTGGCGCTCTTCCATCGCAATCCTGAGGAGTTTCTGCATCGATACATAACTGTGGATGAAACACGGATACACTATTACACTCCGGAGACCAAGGAACAGTCAAAACGGTGGGTTTTTGCAGGTGAACGGGCTCCGAAGAAGGCGAAGACGGTGAAATCGGCAAGATGATGACCATGGTCTGCTGGGATGCACGCGGCATCATCTACATCGATTACTTGGAAAAAGGAAAGACGATAACAGGAGAGTATTATGCGTCGTTATTGCACCGGTTGAGTGAAGAAGTCAAGGAAAAACGTCCTCATTTGAAAAAAAAGACTCTCTTTCATCAAGACAATGCACGGGTGTACACCTGCGCAGTTTCGATGGCCAAAATTATGGAATTGAAGTTAGAATTATTACAACATCCACCGTATTCACCAGATTTGACCCCCAGTGACTTTTCTTATTTCCAAACTTAAAAATATGACTTGGCGGACGACGGTTCACGTCGAGGAACAAGGAGGTAATCTCCCAAACAAATGCCTATTTTGAGGAGCTTCCGTAATCCTACTTTTTGGACGGCTTAAAAAATTGGAAAAACGCTTGGAGAAATGTACAGAGCTAAAAGGAGATTATGTTAAAAAATATAAAAAAATTTACACAAAAAAAAATTTTTTTCTGTTTTTTTCTAAGGATTTATTGAACAACATTCATATATAGCAACCGTCGAGATTAAGAAATAAAGCCTAGGTACTTAAATGTTATAATTATGAGTGTAATTATTTATAACAAGTATTCATCCAGATTTCCTATACCTAACATAACTTCTTCGGGAAGAACTTATGCGAAGCTGGCCGTACTTTACCTGTCGCACTTTTATTATAGTAGATAAATATAAATTTGGTAAGGTAAATGAGGAATCACCGAAGTGGAGTAGTAATCGTTAACTATATAAAATATACGTACTAAGTGCCAGGTTACAACTCTATGTCGTATATCACGCGTTACACAGCATAATTTAGTGTATTAAAGCGTATCTTGTTCACATTCCTTTAATAAATGAGTATATAGAGTATTGACAGTTTCAAGCATTAGATACAATTCAGGAGGAGGAATAATTTGCAGAAATATTTTGTCTTCTTGAGTATTAAAAACAGGGGGATCTATACAGTTTTTGAACTTATTAGCACCTTCTTTCTTAGCTCCAGCTTCAACCCATTTCATATGATTTTGGAAAGTATTGCCAATTATTCTATATTCTCCGCACTCATGAAACTCATTTTTTAGAGCACAGCACCACGTGCAAGGGTTCATACAACTATGGGTCATGATGCCTACGAGAATATTAACTAGTTTTAAGTCAGTAGCAATTGTTCCTTCAAAATAATTAACATTGAGTGCTGTCCATAATTGCAACACATTTTTATAATTTTCTTGAGAATTTTGTGCTAAGTCTATCATAAATAATTTATTAACTCCCGAATCCTTGAATATTCCTGGGATTCTGTGGTGGATTAAATTGACAGACAAACTTTTAAAAATCCCCCTCCTCCGTCAATTCCAAATTTTAAGTGAAAATCAGTCATATTTTGTTTTTCTTTGATATATTCTATCAGACCCTCAAGGTTCGCTTTGACATTAATGAAGTCGAATCATTTATTTAAAAAAATACATCTACACAGTGCATTTTGTCGCTGAGTTTTTTTTCCGAATTAGACTCTACAACTTTAGAATCATTAGAAGCTACACGCAAAGACGCAGCGATTCCAAGAATCACATTATGGCTCAAATGTTTCTTTACTGGGCTATTATTTATGTTTTTGCCAACAGAAACTTGCAGAGGTTTACCTCCGGTAGCTTGAGTCAATGATATAATATTAGACTCGCCTTCTTTCTCTTCACTTTCTTGTACGTCGATTATTTTCCTATTCAATAAAGATGAAACTACTTGCTGGGTAACCTTTGAGCCTGACTGCACAATGCTCTTCGTTAGATTTTTCAACCCTGAACTCAAGTTGAATTTATGAGATAATCCTCTTGCAATAAGTTAAAAGCAGTAGCTACAGCGGCTTTCAGTAATAGGCAACTTCGTTTTATCTAAAATTAAGATTTTTAGAACTTAATAATGAAATTATCAGATAATCAATAAAGTGTATAAACTAAACTGTTTATCAAAGTTAAACTTATACATCGTATCAAAACGAAAATGAAAGAAACTGTGACTGAAACTTGATTGAACATTGAGATGGTTAGTTATAAAGTTATTCAAATCAATATACATATTTACATGCATACTTAATATATTTATATTAGGGATATCTTTGAGTATACTTCGTCGCTCAGGCAATAAGTCTCCCTTTGCGAAATGGCCAGTTTTTAGTTTTCTAGCTAATTGGCAAATATGACAAAAGCACATACGAGGGTAGTTCAATAAGTCTTTAGAATAAAGTATAAAAACAATTTTTTTTTGGTAAATTTTTTTTTATTTTTCAACATAATCTCCTTGGAGCTCTATACACTTGGTCAATCGCTTTTTAAGTTTTTTTAATCCTTCAGAAAAGTGCGTTTTCGGAAGTTCCTCAAAATAAACACTTACAGAGGCAATGACGTCTTCGTTGTCCGTAAATCACTGTCCACCGAGCCATTTTTTCAAGTTTGGAAATAAGAAAAAGTCACTGGGGGCTAAATCTGGTGAATACGGTGGGTGTTCGACCAATTCGAATTTTAGTTCTTCAATTTTAGCCATTGAAACGAAGCATGTGTGAACTCAGGCGTCGTCGTGATGAAAGAGAATTTTTTTTCTCGCCAAATGTGGTCGTTTTTTTTTTAATTTCTTCTTTCAGCTGCTCTAATAATAATGCATAATACTCACCAGTAATTGTTTTACCCTTTTCCAAGTAGTCAATAAGTATAATTCCACGTGCATCCCAAAAAACTGTAGCCATAACCTTACCAGCTGACTTTACGGTATTTGCCTTCTTTGGAGCTGGTTCGCCTGTGGAAATCCACTGTTTGGATTGTTCCTTTGTCTCAGGAGTGTAGTGGTGTATCCATGTTTCATCCACAGTCACAAATCGACGAAAAAATTCCTCAGGATTCCGACTTATGCGCGCCAAAAGAGCCTCAGAGGCGACCACTCTATTGCGTTTATTCTCAGCTGAGAGCAAACGCGGCACCCATCTTGCCGATAGCTTTTTCATGCCTAATTTTTCATGTAGAATTGAAACAACTGCACCTATAGATATCCTTGTGGCCTCAGCTAACTCACGCACTTTTAATCTTCTATCCTTCAACACCATATCGTGGATTTTATTGATGATTTCGGGAGTAGTTGCTTCTACGGGCCTTCCTGAACGTGGTTCGTCACTTATTGATGTACGACCACGCTTAAATTCATTTACCCAGTTATAAACCGTTGCTAAGGTAGGGGCAGATGTGCCATGAACTGAGTCCAATTCATTTTTTATCTCATATGGAGTTAAACCCTTTAAATGAAAATGTTTAATTACCGCTCTGAACTCGTTTTTTTCCATTTTTCTTAACAAGCAATTTTTTTTTTTCAATTGGTTATAAAGACACGTAAACTCAGAAGATGTGGACTGTGACTGCACCATATATCTAGTCGGGAGTGGTGCTGACTGAAAACAGATGATTTGGAGCGATTCGCGCGCCATCTGTTGGTCATTCTAAAGACTTATTGAACTACCCTCGTATATTCAGTACTTGATCTAGTAACTTTTCTCACAGGATTAAAATCAGAAAAGTTGGGAAGTTTAATAGATTGTTGTGGGTTGTCTTTAATACGAGATAAATCTCTTGAGCAAGTTGAGCATGCGACGACGGGTAAACGATCATCAAAAGCATCGTAGTCAAGGTAGTTTTCTCCCTTTGCTTCCAAGGCCTCTTGAACAAGATGGATTTCTTGCGTTTTCCCGAAACAGAGTAAACAAATTTGTCGACGATTTTCTTCGTGAGATCTTGCTTTCGGCATTTTTATAATCAACATTTGAACTTATATTATAGAAACACTATTATTATTTACAGTATCTATAGCAACATTACCGAAAGAATAAATATGAATTTCGAATGAAATACAAAAAGGAAAATCAATATTCGAGCAAAGTACGCCATCTAACATAATAATCGTTAGAAATATGCGTAATAAGAGTATTTAAGCTGTTTTTTCGATTATTTATAAACACTTTTGGATTCAAGTTCATCCAAGACCATTGTGTCTAGTAGCGTTGATAAGCATGCGTTTATTTTTTATTTTTCTTACAATTAGACTGATCCGCTCTTTATTTTCATAAAATAAATTTCTTCTGAATTCGAGTTGATGTTATTCGGTCAGTACAGTAGGACTGAGCACCCCTTTAAATTTTTTTATGACAACAATTACTATGAAATATTACGAATAGTTAGCATTTCTGTTTGTAATAAAATATGATAGCATCACTTTTTAAATTTTAGTAAATATAGTAAAGAGCAATAATTTACTTAAGTATAAAAATATTCATAAAAAAAAATAATATTTTTTTATGAGTCCATGAAATATTTATATTAAAAATTAAATGTTCTGAAATTATTTTGACTGTAAATACATGGTCATATGCTTAGTTTAACCATTGCAAAACCTCAAAATCTTGATCCTGCACATTACCATAAATCATTATTCTCAATACCATATTTATTGGAGGAACTGCAGCATGTACAATTCTAGGTAATCTGATAAACGAAATATTTTTTAACGGTTATTCGACTCCTTATAACGTATACTAAAAATTAAGTAAAACGCTTTTTTGTTCAATTTTTTTTTTATTCTTTCTTACGAATGTCCAATACTATACGAAAGTATGAAAAACTATGACAAATTGCACAAATAATTATGCAAAATTACTTTAAAAAAACTATAAAGAATATTTTGAACGGCTTCGTAATTCTTCGTATATTACAAAGTAATAATATGCCATTTGAGAAAGTTGAATTAACTACGGTGAAGAATTATCGCCTGAAAAAGTTATGTCATATACCGTGAAATTACTTTATCAATTTAAGGGAAAGTGAAAGAGTACTTTTCAAACTCGTCTTCGATCTGAATCCAGATTACAGATTTTTTTTTTAAATCGAACCAGATAATATTTTTATAAATGCGAAATGCTCTTAGTAAGTCGATTTTTTCAACAGTGAACATTTTATTTGTATAGGGATCTATGTTATCAACTTTTTTATTTTAAACCATTTACTTAAAATGAAGTCCTAAGTGGACATTTGACTATCGATTGGTTTTTCGTCTATAAAACACATAAAACCAAGTAAACCTTAGTAGGTACATATGTTTTTTATGTAAAAAGAGCTGCTCTTTCCGAATCCGAGGTCAGATTTTTTAATTTTTTCACCAAAAATTCCATATGGCCACCCAAAGTTGCCTAAACTTATAGCATCGACTGTCGAGTTGTCATGAATTATTTCTTTATATAATCTTTAAAATAACGTTCTAAGGCAGTTTATATTGTATCTTTGGAATGTATAACAAAAACAAAGTACCTAAAAATGTTATTAACAATTATTTTCAAGATGGCGGAACCAATATGGAGGTCAAAATGCTTAAAATGAATAAAATACTTGACTACACAAGAGACTATTCATTTTCTATGTTTTGAGGTAGCTGAATTCAAATTTCATATCGGATTTTCATTTTACAAAATGTCAGGTCCAACATGGCCGCTATAATAGTCTAAAATACATGATTTTTCAAATAATACATATGAGTGTTTAATTTTTAGGTTGTTGAGGCCGCTGATTTCAAATTTGTCACCAGATTCATTTTACAAAATTTTGTTTACAATAATGTCCAATTTTATACTGCAAAACAATTTATTTTGTAAAAACAATGTGTTTTTAAAATTAAATATATGAATGATTGCTTCATATGTTTTTGCGTTTACTTATTTTCATTCGCCTTTAGTTTTTTTACATAACAGTAAATTTAGCAATAGTACTTATTTTCTTTACTTTGAATATCGTACAATTTAAGTTTGATTTCATTTTTCTCAAATCACTAATTTATATAACGTATGGTCAATTTGAAAAATGATACATACATGCACACTTCATACAACTCGCTACAGCTCCCTGTATATGCAACTCAGCTTCTTGTCGCTAGGCGGCGAGACGCAGGCAGCGCGCTTCCCTGTAACAGAACAGCGAGGCCTAGGACATATAAGGAGGTTCACTCTTTCGCAGCACTCGACAGTTTAAATTTAGTGTTGACCGTCTTCACGATATTTTCCGTGTTAGAAAACACGTATAAGTGGCATGTTAACGGATAAAGGATATACTTTCTCATCTGCTCAATTTTTTTATATACATATTCTAAAATATTTAGTGTTTATTGGCGCATATATTTTTCGTCTAAATTAAAATAAAGTAGTTTTGATTTATTTAGAAGTTTTATGTTTTTATAAATTTACTACTGTAAAAGTGTCAAGGCATAAATATATTGATCGAATTGATGATGATGATATCAGTGATTTGGATAACGAGGATGAAGAAATAAGTGATATTGTATTTACGCCTGACAATGATGAAAATAGTGATGTTGATGAATTGAATAGTGATACAGATGAAAACAACCCAATTCAGGTAAATAAAGAAGCTTATCAGAAATATAAAAAAGGAAACAGTAAGAGTACCAAAACAAAATCTTACAGTGAATAGCTTGAAGTTGCTCATGAATATCGATGAATTGACGGTGAAAAAATATATAACACTTTACCTACTGCAAAAATCTTTTGTCTTGACAACATCAAAGATAAAGTTACAGGAAATAGTACTGTGGAACTGTTCAAAAGGTTTCTTTTAGTGAAAAGATTAAAACCTATATTTTAGAAGCGTGTTTAGAAAATGGACTGGAAATAGAGATAACAACGTTCAATTATTTTTTAGGGATTCTTATATTTTCTATAAATAATATTATAAAAAGTTATAAAGATTATTGGAGAACAGATGAGTTATTACACTTTGAATATGTTTCTAATGTTATGAATCGGGATAAATTTATGAAAATAAAAACAAAATTAAAAACATGAAAGGTGTCAGATAACAATAAATCAGATAAAGTATGGAAAGTGCGACACATAACAAATATTTTTAGGTCTAACATAAATTTTTCGGGTGTACAGTTCTAAAACAGTTTATGAGAAATAAACCTGTGCGTTTTGATATCAAACTATGGGCTTTTTGTACTATATTTGTATATTTGTTAGATTTTTACATATATTGTGGAAAAAATAACAGTTCTACTAACCAAAATTTATCAATGTCCACACTAGGATCCCGTGCAGTTTTAAATATGTTGTGTGAATTCTTTAAGAAAGTTAAAAAAAAGATGACGTTTCTAACTATCACGTTTGCTTTGACAATTTTTTCACTTCGCCAGATCGATTAGTGTATCTTTTGAATAAAGGTTTAAAATCCACTGAAACTGTTCGAGATAATCGTGTTTTTACAAAAAAAATGTTTCCTGATGTTGAAAATCCAAATACTAAAACGACCAAATCTAGAAAACTTGTACAAAATCCAGAAAAGAAAAATCCAAGATATCAATTTTCTGGCTACCTAAATAGATGCCAAGATCCATCTCTGATCCATCTCTGATCCATCTCCTACTATGAATTATTACGCAGATTTACTTCTTCATTGTAGCATTTTTGTAATTTGGCGTAAATTAGCGTAGAGATTTTAACGAATTATAACGCGAATTTAAGAAATTGACTTAGAATATATTTTCTTAGTATAATATATATATTTTATATATTTTATATATTTTATTTTCTTAGTATAATATATATATTTTATATATTTTATTTTCTTAGTATAATATAAATATTTTATATATTTTATGTTCTTAGTATAATATATATATTTTATATATTTTATTTTCTTAGTATAATATAAATATTTTATATATTTTATTTTCTTAGTATAATATATATATTTTATATATTTTATTTTCTTAGTATAATATATATATTTTATATATTTTATTTTCTTAGTATAATATATATATATTTTATATATTTTATTTTCTTAGTATAATATATATATTTTATATATTTTATATATTTTATTTTCTTAGTATAATATATATATTTTATATATTTTATTTTTTTAGTATAATATATATATTTTCAAAGTCTGTCATATCTAGAACTCAACATCTCATAAAGCGATTTATTAAGACCAGATAGGCCTGTTTGATGTGTATTGAAATTCTCCTTTTTCCGTTTTGCTATGTCTCTTGTTTTTGGCGTTCTTAGGAGTTATTTTACGTAGATGTATTCCCGCAAGGTATCTCTGGCGCGATGCGCGAACACCATTTAGACGTGTCAACACTGGGGTTCTAAAAATTATTTTGTCACTATTTTAGATGAAATCTGTAGTAAACCTGCTCTATCGTATTCAGAATAAGCCATATCAAACCTTTTTTTCTTTAAAAAATACTTTACTTTTTGGAATTTACCAAAACCAATTAAGGTAGGACCCCAGATCGGTCAATTTTCGCCGCAAAAATCGTACAAAAATCGCACTGTCGGCGGTAATTACGTAGCGTATGTGAGTAAGAAGTGTATACTTAGCCAAATTATAATTTTATTCATTAATAGCTTGATCTTTAAAAAAATCGACTCATCCCCGTATAAACTAATGAAAAATGACTGCCTTGCTCTGCTTTGATTTTCCTCCACCAGGGCGACGCCACCGGTAATCTTTAAATCCCAATATTTGTCACATATGTTTGCTCAACCCGCAATCAATATTTTCGTAATTTTAATATCTTAAATATAAAAATTAATAAATATTATTTAACAAACCGAAATTTCAAACAAATAACTTTATTAAGCTTTAGAAGTAGCTACAAAATAAATATTATTTAACTTATTGTAAAATATTACGATTAATATTCTTTACAGATGACCAAATGACCGAAAACTGCTTTTGTTGATAACTTTATTTTCGGTGCGTTCGATTTACTATTTAATGCATTATACTCACTTAAATAAAAGAGAAACATATAGGTACACACGCGCGTGCCACATATGATTGATTCTAGTTGAATAAAATTAAAATGAAAGTTCATGCAAGTTCCCTTTTGTGTATTTACAAAATAATTATAAAATGTATCTGTATGAAATATCAGTGATTTTACAATAAATTTAAAATTTAAAACCGAATTTGCCGCAGTCCGAGTATTCGCCCAAATCATGACCGGTGGCGCCCTCCAAAAGTTGGAAACTCAGATAGTATATTCAACATATATATATATATATATATATATATATATATATATCGTATATATATAGTAATGCTTTACGGTTACACCTCTATTTCCATTTTCTGTCGTCTCATGCGCTGGTATCGTTTCTTTTATCTCCTCCAAGCTGATGCTCATAGCGAATATAAGCTTAGTGGTATTGATTTTTAATTTATTCTTTGATTAAGTATATTACCTTTAGTTATGTAACGAGTTAACGACTTTCTATAGGACTATGTGCGTTCATAGAAAAACAGTAAATAAAATTACAATTTGGAATATGTATCGCCATTAACAACAGGATTAAATGTCAATTCTATGTTTTAACCAGGGACTAACTCGATATTCATGTTTTTTTTCTCATTTTATTGGTTACGCCTGGCTATAGTTGCCTGTGGCATGTACCCATTCGCATTGTGAATTCTATGTGAATTTTGTTGTACTATGGCTTGAAGTTAAGCGAAATCAGAAGGGCAACTCGACGATATGCAAAAGCGAGGTGCGGTTTTTACACTGGGTGCGTTCACAGTATCAAGATTTTGCTGTAGTAGCCAGTTTTCGATTAAAGTAAAAAATCAGAACATCGGTATGATTCGGATAAGATCGAGTCGGAATTCGAAATGCTAGTCGTATACCTTGCAAATGTAGGCGTTCAATATATTTCGATGTCTGCTGATACGCGGATTTGCAGCCATAGCGCTCAGATTGTGGGACAAGTTGCAAGATGACTCTCGACTGAATATAGTTACTCTTGAGCTTACACTCTGGATCGAAGTTGGATTTCGTTCAAAACTTTAGCGACGTAATTGAATGGTAATAATTAGCTTTTTTTGGATAGCGCATCAGAACTACGTGGAGGTGCATTCCGTAGCAGTATCACGAAAGATCATAATGACGTAACGTCATTGTAGAAGTTCGCGTAGAATCGGGACGGTAACATATTTTAACGGCCGTTTTTGTAACTTCGAAAGTCAGGTGATACGCGGAATAAACATATACAGACGTCTGTCTACAAACGTAGAGTGTGTACAAACGTAGAGCTCAACACGTTGAATCCTGCGTATACGATTCAAACTTTATTTATCAGCCGAATCTTCACGCGTTTATCTCAGAGCTCATGGAGAATTTTGTTTTAGACGCACTGGATAGCATTTGAGACAATGTAGATCAGTCCCATCTTGATGAGTGACGAGAAAATAAGAAAAAGCCCATTAGTTGTTGATGCTAATAATAATATGTACGTCGTCTCTTCTGAGAGTCAAAGACACTGCTAGGAGTTATTTACCCACTACAAGTTGTAGCATAAAAATCCTTGCTCAGAACATTCCACATCGAAATTTTTCCTGGGCTCATTACACAAATCAATCTCTATCGGTTTCAAATAATGAACCGAGAATAAATTTGCTTGCGAAACACTACCTACGAGTTATCTCGTGGTGAGCAGGGAGCATACGTTATGATTGAGATGCCAAACTTTTTATCTCGTTCAATCGTCGTCGTAGAACCACCGAAATTCCGCAATATGAGATAATATTTAACTTAGTTGATCAAACTAATAGATATATGAGATCATGGTGAGGGCTGTCTAACCTCCGAGAACGATGACCAAACGATGATTTTTCAGAAATTACTAAGCGCAGGAATAGTTTGATAGTAACTTTACGATTGTAAATATGAGAAGGTGAATCGTAACATACCTATTATAGCTGTTATCTCTCATCTAGCTCATAGCCTGATGCCTCACCGTCACAGAGCATCTTAAATCCGAGCTCAGCCCGTGCGACTTTCGATTTTCCCCGAGTGACCTTGAGTGAAATTGCACAAGTGTAGGTTAGGTTGTGTCGGCTAAGAACAAACTTAACTGATTAACTGTACATCTAACCACAACTAAATCGAGCTTCAGCCGATGCTAATTTATGCCACGGTTAAGCCTCGGATTAACTAGACTGACCGTAGTCTTTACCCTGGCTGATTTCGAATCACCCTCGGGTAACCTTGGATCGACCCTAGCTCGAGCTTAGATCGATCTCAGATCGATCTTAGGTCGACCATAGAACTATCCAAGGTCGACCTTAGAGTATGTAAGGCTCAATCGAAGGTCAACCACGGCTAATCTAAGAGCTCGGAACTGACGGAACGCGGAACAATATTTTTCATGCCGTTCGCCAAGAGGTGGCGCCAGGAGCATAATCAGAAAGCATCACAATTTTTCCAGGCACAAAAGCGCTTCGTAGCAGACGACAGAGCAGTTGATCTCAACTTAGCCTCGTATTCAGATGGGTTAATAGATCGTATTTATATACTCCGAGTAATGTACTCGGATATATTTTCTTGTGTGTCCGCAGGCAGCGTGCCCGCAAGGCAGCGTACCCGCGCCTAAGCGTTAGTTCGAAACGGAAAGTGTAACCAAATTATTATATTCTGTTTCAATTTATATCGAATTCGACACTCAATGTTATGAATCGAGCTCCGTTCGGCCCGTGAACTCCCACGATTGCGAGCTCCACGTATCAGTTGCATAATTTACTATTTCACGATTTTCTATTTCATTTCTATTAGGCATTTTCTCTCGTAGAATTTATCTCTTAAGAGATATTTCTCAGAAGCCATCCTTTACCCAGTTCTTTCTGAATTAAATATTTGATAATAATTATTTTTAGTCTCAAATCCGGCATTCATAAACTATTATAAAGAACATCACATATAATATAGGATAGGAGAAGTATAATACAAATAATATAGAAAATGACTGTGATGGTAATATTATTTTGGATCCTATTAAAGACCTAAGTAAGATGTCGATTAGAAACTGCATACTTGTAAATTATAACAGGAAGCATTATAATTAGTAGCTGCAGTTTTCACTCACTCATCCGACATGTTCGTAATGACATTTTAAAAGTATTATTTACAGGGATTCTATCATATTCTGAATTTGAAAATTATGTGAAAAGGTTCAGAAGAATCCACGGTCATAATGTTGTAGAACTTATACGTTCGGATACTTCTACATACTTTTATGAACTTTTTTTATACGTTCATGATTTTTCTCGAAAATCATGTTATAGCTTCATGCATGGAATCATCTATGAACGTATACGACGAAGTTTCACTCTTTCAAGTATCTAAAATGAAAAATCATAAAAAAGTATATAGAAGTAAGTAGAAGTATACAAAAGTATACAAAAGTACATGTCTTTTATTCTTCCTTGTAAATAATCATTTGGTAAACAATGTATCATTTCAATGACAAAGCTTAGATGTTGATCTAAATAATAATTTATATCTTGGATTTGTTCGTCGCAATTGCAAAGTTTTACAAAATAAATGAAAGGAACTTTTTTTTAGACACCAGTAGACCCAACCGCTACTCGAAAAGGCTCTTCATTTTCACTTTTACGAAAAATGTCACAAGCAGCCAAATGCTCGAAGACAATCGTTTACAAAATACTCACGTCCGCGAGCGAAATACTCCGCGCTCTTCTCTTGTATGCCCGCAAACGCGTGCCCGCAGGAAGCGTGTCCGCGCCTAGGCGATACCAACCTGCGCTCTTCTTGTCGGTGTCCGAAACCGAAGCGAACTCTCACGAATTGTTAGAAACGGAAAGAGTAACCAAATTATTATATTCTGTTTCAATTTATATCGAATTCGACACTCAATGTTATCAATCGAGCTCCGTTCGGCCCGTGAACTCCCACGATTGCGAGCTCAACGTATCAGTTGCATAATTTACTATTTCACGATTTTCTATTTCATTACTACTAGGTATTTTTTATGCACTGAATAAGAGCTATAACACAAAATTTCACAAAGCGAATCCAGCTGGCTACTTTCAACAGGGTAGTTATAAAAACACTTGACTTAAATAAAGATAATTTCCAAAAATAAAAAACTCCATTTCTATTCCATATAATATAGAATAGAAGAAGTAATACCAATAATATAGAAAATGACTATAGAAAATGACACAATCTCTTCCTATCTGTAACTGAATTATGAATATTAATAACATGCAAGCTTTAATGAGCTTGTCATTGAGTAATAGTTCAATCTGATTACGAAGCGAATCAGCTAAAGACTTATATACGAACGAAACATTATTCAAATCATTACCTTCGTTTCGAAAACTTTAAATAATAAAATGAATACTTTCACGATTATAGCGTACACATTAATCGACACGGTTTCCGCTAAGGCAGTTTCTTTCTTTTCGAAAATACGGAAAATGCATATTAGCAATGATAGGATAAGAGGCGGCATTCACTTCTTTTTATTTTAATCCTAACACAAATGCAAATCAAGAGTATAATCTTTTTTGATCATTTTCTCTTCGTTAAATGAGATGTCAATAAAAATAGGTAACATGAAAAACTTTCACGTTTAATGAACTTAATGTATGTACTACGAGCTTTAAGTCATTGATTACAACAAATGGTCACAATCTCCCACTGGTAATCAATATGTGAAAAAGTATTTTAATACTGAACGACACGATAAAAAACGACGAAAATATATATTAATTGTATATCGATAATGATTAAGTTCATCCAAAAAAGTCGCTAGTAATGATGTTTATACTCGTGGCTCGTGGTATTTTAAATACTCGGTTAACATTCGGTGTAACTATCGCTCACACACGATCTCATATAACATATCTTTTATTAGTACAAAAATTTCTAGCTTTTACATACAAAGAATCCTTCGTTGAAATCACCAAAGAAATCAATCTGTAATTATTGCACTTTGTTTTACTCTCGTGAAAAAATGCTCTGCATACTAAATATAACGAGTCTAAATACTAAATTCAAGCCCGAGTTTCTACATGAAGTTAACGTTCTTCTTATTTATTCATGTTCGGAAGCTTTGATGTTTCTTGTTTTTTCTCTATGATTAAGTACTTATTACTTATAAGCCTGATACAGAGAATGCGAGTACATATACGTAGGCTGTACAATGGAAAAACATTCGTTGTATGATGATCATTCTCGCATAATTCAAATGATGGTTCTAACTTAATCAATGGAGCATACATAGATAATGGTTACAACAGCACACTTAATCTGATCGATGAACTTAAGTAGATGGAGATAAATTAATTATTACAGAATGTAAAAAATAAAGCAAAAATTATGGTAGTAGTGATTCAATTGGCTTTTATTAACAAAAAAACGAATAAACAGTATTCTTGAGAATGTTTATCATTTGTTTCATAAAATACAACACCGTAACTTCAAACTAATAATTTATTAATCATAAAAGTATAGTACCTTCTGATAAATTCTATGCGCAAATGGATTCTATGAAATATTAATCCCAATGTCATTAGTGATCGAGGGTGCGTTAAAAAAAAGACATATTTAGACATGATTTCACTTATACTTTTCAGTTCAGAACGCCTCATCACACGCACCATAACGAAAAAAAAAACTAAACAACGCTTGAAATCGTATATATTTCATATATCGCTATAAAATAAGGATAAAAAACAGAAGAATGTACAAAAATATTTCGAAAGCACTAAAGCAAAGCAAACAATTTTCCTCCAAAACGTTTCATATCTAAAAGTTTGTTTCAGGTCACGCAATAATGAAAGAAACAAAATTAAATAATCGAGAATTCACAATATAAAATCTGACATTCTCGATGAATTTTGCTTCGTAACTGAATAAACAAAAAATTTAAGGCCTCTGAGTAGTGACGTTTGTTTAGTCGACATAATAAAATACTAAAATCAGCGAAATTTTGATAATAGTAGCTACGTTCTAGGAGCTTTCATAGGTCAATTAATCGACTGGTTGCATTAAGACTGTTCTGTAATACTAACATTTCTATGTACTCTCGAAGTGATATGCGCTAATACGGCAAGAAGATTACATCGACGAAAAGTTCGTATAAAACCACTACTACCTAAATAGGTACGAGCGCAGTTGTAAAGTTTTGTCTGCATGATTAATACGTCATTCAAATCTTCCTCGATGAAAATTAAAAAATTCAATGATTGGTGATATGTCATTTAATATCTTAACTGACTTAGCTCAAAGAATTGAGTAGATTGAATTGGATTTTTATTCGTCAAACCAGTAACATTGTTTGAAAACCATCGTGTACTGAAGGATAAACATTTTGTAACTTGGCAAAAATTCAATATTTAAAAGAAAATGTAATAGTAACATGAAATTCTTACTTCGTCTGGGAATTACGAAATTTCATCGAAAGATCGATGAATCGATTTTTTGTCAGCTTAATATTGTATTAATACGGATTTGATTCTTCAACTACAATAATGTTTTTTTTTTTTTTTTTTTTTTTATTATTTAACGTCGCCATGTTTCGTGCTTCCATGTGGTGCTAATCGACGACGGGGGTCTGCGGTGTGTTTGTAAACAAAGCACATGTAATTTTTACAGAGGTGCTTGTATCAATCGGCAGAGACTAGGATTCGAACCCGGGTCACCGGCGTGGGAATCCGACACTCTACCGACTGAGCCGCCGCAGGCCCCTACAATAATATATTATTTACCGATAGATTCAGTCGAATCAAAAAACGATGAGCAACTTCATGTCTGAAACGTCCCGTTTATGGAGTTTAAGAATCAAGCTAGAAACACCCGGTAGGATATTTTATAATTCAATTTCAGATAAACTTTCAAGGTTAGTTTGCTCGTTTACGATGATAAGGAAAAATAAATATACAAATAATGCAATTAAATATTCAATTTTCGTGTTTCTGGGTAATTTTGCGGAATCTATGAATAAATTGAACTAATGTTATAAATTGAACTAATTTCAGTTATTCTATTCCCTTGAAATGGAAGTATCCATAGCAGGATAATGTGAAAGAATAGATAATCTTTACAGTTTACCTGGCGGCTAGTAAGAATTTTTGATAAAATTTATTCAGCACGGTTTTTGGTCTATCGGCAGTATCTGCATAGAGGTCAGTTTCTCTGTTTTAAAGATGTAGAAAATCTGATGATTGTTCTGCTGTTATAGCAGCTCTATCTTTATCACCTAATTTACTCTACTTGGCAGTTGAAACAATTGAAATCGAAAAATCAAACAATCATCTCCACGATAACATATAAATTTATTTCGATTTAAAAAAAATTACAGTAAATAGGAAATGCGTTCGCAAATTACTGGTTGATTGTTGAAAGACCTTTAATGCTCTTCTTGCCTCTCCAGGACTATAAAAAATGTAATATCGATTAGTTAGTATAATAACAGAAGATAGTGATTATTTCTCCAGTCCATTCGTCTCATACGTGTTCTTTTCAATTACCTTTTATTTTTTGGATGCAGCATTGTAGCAGATCTTTCGGCTCTGATGCACCCGCAAGTCTTCGGCCCTCACGCTCTTGCAGCACACCTCACAATTGACCCGCTTTCGCAAGATCCCCAGATGGATGCTTCGTTCGTGACGTTTTAAGACCTGCTTTTGAGTGAAAATTTTCTCACAAAGCGGGCACACATGCTCGCTTTTCTGCGATTTTCTCACAGGCTTAGCAGCCACGTCAACTACCGAAGCTCCGAACGCACGAATGGGCTCCGTAACCTCGACAGGGATTGGTACATCCGATGCAGAGATCACGGAACCCGCGATCATCTGAGGATCTGCAACGTCCGGAACTTGTTAGACGGAGCTTACTGTATCCAACGGGAAATCAATATCTTCACCCGCACCAGAAGACATCAAAGATTTCTCAATCTCTACTGGACCCGGCAGGGGTTTTTCCGGTGTCTCCTCACGACACGAGTTCGTCTCCACTGTCACTTTGTGCTTTGCTGAATCGTTCGGCTCGATATATACTAATTGTGTCGCAGGGCACGAGCAAGGTGAAAATAATCGAGCCGAACTATTCCACAAATGTCCACCGATGTTGACGGCCTCGGCGTAAGTAACACCGAAATTAACCACCTGGTGAGGGATACCCGGGCCAACAAAAACTACGTCGACGGGATGCTGAATGACCACTTCGTAAGGAATCTTATGCTTTTTGAGGTACTTCAGCATCACGAACGTGTTTTTGTGGCTCAGAACGAAGTGGTACCCTTGCAGGAATCCAGGAAAAGATTCAGGGTCATCTTTGATGGCTTTCTGCACTTGGAATGACAACAACTTGAAAAAGTTGTACTTATACGCACCTGGAATAAAGGTCCAAACTTTACAAGCCTCGACAAGGCCCCAGTGGCAGCCGTTGACTGAGTCAAGGAAGCAATCTTCCATATGCATACCGGTGCAGGAACGATCGCATCCAAAATACCCAGTCGAGAAATTGATACCCTTTGAACGACAGAGAAGCTTGTTTTTTGCTGGATCGATGTGCAGAGGAAAATCAGCCAGGAATCGCTGTGTACCCTTTCCACAGTTCGAAATATTTCGACTGTACAGAGGCTTACAGCGACCTGCCATCATATCCTCTGCAACAAGATCCAGCAACTTGTCCAACTGCGGGCCGAGCTGGATGTCATTGTTGGGTGTGTAATCCTGAAATTGGTAACAATCACAGTCTGTTTAGAAAAATGGCATTAGGAAGTTCCAATCAAGAGAGATGTTAGACAGTTACCAAGAGGGAGGCCGGACTTGGTTTTTTTACTCGTTCGGAGTAGACAAAAGGTACGTCGGTGATGGGGCTTTACGTCATTAAGATGGTGTCGAATTTGACGACTCCCACCATGTCACCAAAACGCCTCCGGGCTTCCTCGCTACTTACTTTAGGTAATGCCCCACGAAACTGTTGTAAGAATATAAAATTTGTTAGGATATGTATATGACAACTATAAGATTTCATTCTAGAGGCTAAAATCACTGTGTTGATATCCGACAACGAAATTTTCATCTGGTATAGTAACGAGAGATTCACAAGAAATAAAAAGTGCCCGTAAGCGAAGTGCATGCTACGAGTACTTAGCCCTTGAAGAAAATGCTAATAATTGAAAAGAATAAATGTGTATATATATATATATATATATATATATATATATATATATATATATGAATGAATGAGTGATGGAAGGCCGGGTAGATAAATAAAGACACAATTTTTCGCGGGAACTAAGACAACTTGCCTCGGCGTAAAAACTCCCACGACGCTGAGAGAAAAGCCGGGGCAAGCGAATGATTTATTTACTAAAGAGGAAATTATACATACCAAAAGAGATTCTAAGATAGGAACAAAAAAGAAGAGAGAGAGAGAAGGTGACAAATGCAAATACCCTAACGCCGCGAGGTAGCGAACGTTCGATGGACAGAGAAGGTAATGCAGATAAATTCTTGCAATAATCATACCAGCGCTCATGGATCTCAGCTGACAGTGATGAGTCCCATTCGCACTTCAAGATCTTGGCCGTGACCGAGACTGGGGCAATCCGACCTAACGGATTGAATAAACGCGCAATATTAGAGAGGACGGACCTTTTCGTTTGAGCAGCAGCCAAATTCTCAACACTAGACGCATTGAACCGAAACGCAACTTGCGATGGGACCCACTGTACCCCTAGAGCCTTAACTGACTCATCCTCATCGATCTGTTTCTCAGTGATCTGCCGTACCGAGTCTGGCAGCAATTCCGGATGATTTGCAGCCCACTTGTCCAATTCGATCCCAGCAGAAGCTAAGAACTCGGTAAGCTCGACCCTCTACCGGATTGCAGTCGACAAATCATCTGCTCCTGCAAATGTGTCATCGACATACGTTTCTGACTGAAGACAACGAGCCCCGACCGGAAACCGATTCCCTTTATCCTCAACTAACTGCGAGAGAGTGCGAATTGCTAAATAAGGAGCACAAGCCATCCCATAAGTGACCGTAGTCCGGCGACAATCAACTGGTTCAGATGCAGCATCGGACGCCCAGACGATCCCCTGGTAGTCCTGTTTTTCCGGCCTCACCCGAATCTGTCGAAACATCTTGACTATATCAGCAGTGAAAGCGAATTAATACCTACGCCAGTTCAGAATCAAGGAGAGATCACTCTTCAACGGAGCCCCTGTGAACAAAGAAGCATTCAACGAATGTCCGACTCGCGTACGACGAGGTAAGCTTCGCATCACGAGAAAGCCGACGATGCAGATGAGAAAGCGATCCCAGTGCGATGCGACGAGTCTCCGCACCAACAGAAGAGGGATCTGGCTTCAAAGGGAGCTTCACCTCATACCGACACTGCGAGTCACGGCCATGCGTCTCCCGAAGAAAGCTCTCGCACTTTGCATCCTCTGGATTCAACCTGTCACTTGGCGCTGAAACTTCCTCAAGTACCCAAAACCGCTGCAATACCTGATCTAAATCATCCCTGTAGTGGATGCCTGAACTGGAGAATCAATCGCAAAACCATCCGCCCGCCGTAATCCTTCTGCATCCACCGGTCCGGAGACAATCCAACCGAGGACTGTGTTCTGAGCAACAAGCCGCGAAGTCGTGGATTTTTTCATCCCAGAAAGAAGCAACTGACCCTAGATATCTCCGCCTAGAATAAGATCGATCTTCTTCGGGACTGCAAACTCAGGAACAGCTAAAACAATTCCCGAAACTTTTTCCCGAGCTAAAGCCTCGCTAAGTTCGTGGGAAGGAAGACGCGAAGTGAGTTTAGTAAGAACTAATACTTCTGCTTCGACCTGAAATCCTGCATCAACCGCCGAACGAACAGTGATCTGAGTGATCGAACGAGCAATGTCGGAAGCGCATGCCCCAAGACCAGACAGTGGCACGTGTGTACGTCGCTTAGTCAGTCCCAGTAACTGCGCAATGGATTCAGATATAAATGAAGCTTCCGAGTCTTGATCTAAAAGCGCCCACACACACGTGCCCTTGCCCTTTGAACCTACTACCAACACTCGAGCTGTAGCAAGGAGAGTTTTCCTCGTTTACATCGGAGATCTAGCCGCATGCAGACCCACCACCGCTGATTTGGTACCTGGAGTCCAGTGGCTGTCCTTGGATGCATTGGATGCTGACGCAGAACCTTGCGAGTTTTCTGCCTCCTGGAAATGAATAAGAGTGTGATGTTTGCCCTGATATGTAGAACAATGACCTGATGAAGAACAAGAGTTCGATCGGTGCCGACCCAGACAGTTAAAGCAGAGCTGCAGGCGCCTAACTTCCTCTCGACGCACCTGGACAGATTTCTCCTTGAACCGATTGCATCTCATGAGAGCATGCGGGCCAGTACAGAGTGGGCAATTCATGGAACCTGGTTTCGCTGTACGAGAAGAGCTCACATGAAAAATCTTGCGAGGATGAACCGAGTTAAGAGGAGGAGCTGACCTTTTTTCCCCACATCGCTCAGAACTAATGATGCCACGAATCTGAATTCTCCTCTCGAGAAATTCGACCAAATCGTGGAACGTAGCAGAGGGGTACGAAGAGCTAGTATTATCCTGGCCAGTACCTGCTTCAATGAGTAGCCGATCCTTAGTACTAAGCTCCGACTCCCACAGCTTGCGCGACTCTGGATCTAAACATTCAGATAAACTGCACACGAGCCAAACATCCGAACTATCTACGGGCACTTCCATATTCTTCAATGCGCGAACGATACGCTGAGCCTCATCCGAAAAGGAACGCAATTCCTCAGCTGACTCCTTCATAAGATGAGGAAGTTCGTTAAAAGCAGACAAATGCTTGTTTATGATGAGCCTCGGGTTATGGTAACGAGCCTTCCATGTGCTAGCATAGTTAGCGCTGGTGGTCGTCACGTCTTTAATTAAATCTGCCGTGCTCCCGATCAAACACAGTTTCAGATACTGTAGCTTAGTCGCATCGGAAACCCGAGGCAAATCATGCACAAGCGTCGTGAATAAATCACAAAAGCTATCCCAATCCTCGTATTTTCCTGAAAAAGTAGGAAGAGAGATTCAAGGGAGCTTCGCGACTCGAGAATCAAACCCAGACACCGTAGAGTTGAGAGGTCCGCCTGAAATTGTAGACTCATCTGCGACCTCGAACTGCGACTGCAACGTTAAGACCTCGTCAAGAGCACTCTCATACGCTGCCTGCAGCTTGCCAAATCCATCCTCGGTGACGTACTGATCCGTTTCCGCATCCTCCCTTACGGTAATCTCAGAATGAGTCTTACGAGCTTCAACCCAAATCTCCTTCAAGGCGTCGATGCGCGCCTGAATTATTTTCTTATTGAGCGAAGCATGCGGCTTATCGAGTAAGCGTTTGTACAGACCTTGGATCTCTACTTGACGTGAGTCCTGTAGAGCCACCAGTTTTCTCAATGCTATAGGAGCCATGATAAACTAGCCTTAGAACAAGAAACGCACCCAAGAAAATCACTAAACTACGTACTTAGTGTAGCAAGAAAAAATAAACTTAAGCATAGAATAACGCAAGCGGCTTCACCTATATTACAACGCGCGCACCTATGCAAATAGCCATACGGGAGAATTACACGGCGAGAACGCGCTATACACAACTCGATGCCGCGAATCACCGTCCACGCTAAACCGGCAAGGCGCGCCCGATGACACGAGCAGCCCGCGAGAACGACCGAACGTTGCCGGCAGCTGACCGCCTGCGTATCGCCAGCTACACCGCGAGGCCACCGCGCGTAGCCGACGCGTCGAGCCGGGCAAGCGCGCTCGCTGACAAGAGCCGATTCCGAGAGCGGCCGAACAGCGCCGACAACAGCCCGCCTAAGTATCGCCAGCAACACCGCGAGCGCGCGCGTGGAGGCGACGCGTCAAGCCGAGCAAGCGCGCCAGACACCACGAACCGATTCCGAGAACGGCCGAACAGCGCCGACAGCAGCCCGCCTGGGTATCGCCAGCCACACCGCGAGCGCGCGTGTGGAGGCGACGCGTCAAGCCGAGCAAGCGCGCTAGACGCTACGAGCCGATTCCGAGAAGGGCCGAACGGCGCCGATAACAGCTCGCACGCTAAGAACGCTTAATATGATGCGCTTTTCGGATTTCATTCATCTATCCAACCAACCTATCACTCATTCCTCACCCGGGGCACCATGAAGAAAATGCTAATAATTAAAAAGAATAAATGTATATATATATATGAATGAATGAGTGAGGGACGGCCGGTTAGATAAATAAAGACACAATTTTTCGCGGGAAATAAGACAACTTGCCTCGGCGTAAAAACTCCCACGAGACAGAGAGAAAAGCCGGGGCAAGCGAATGATTTATTTACTAAAGAGGAAATTATACATACCAAAAGAGATTCTAAGATAGAAACAAAAAAGAAGGGAGAGAGAGAAGGTGACAAATGCAAATACCCTAACGCCGCAAGGTACCAGTAACGCGCGCAAGAGAGCTCTCTTACCTTAAAGGCTAGACGGTAGAAACGTGGACAGCGCAACGTAATGTCCTGGCTGCACGTGGTTGGGATACACCTTCTTGGTCGCAGGGCGCCTCGACATCTCGAGGGAACCGTACCTGGACCACGGGCAGACCCTTTGGCCCTGCCGCGTAGGTGATCGCCGTGTGGAAGTCGGCACGTCGAGGGAGCTCGTACGTGACCGGACCTTCCCGATCGTCCTTCACACCGAACACACACACACACACGCGACTCGTTTTACGCACACACACACCCGACGCAGACAATAATCGAAGGGAGAAGTCGACCGTCCTGATAAGGACGTACGTGCCGAGCTTCTCGTACAATATATTAAAATATCCAATGTCGGGTTTGATGCGCTGCTTTGAATCACGCCAGAAAAGGTCGACCGGTCTCTGCGGGAGAGAAAACGGAACTGCCCCACACGTGCATAAGGCGCGCGAGAACCTCCGCTCTCGCGGCGCTCGCATCCGCTTGGCCGATAAGCGCCGGTGCTCGCAACTACTCGGCCGATTGTAATACGCGGCGATCGGCGAGCTACGGCGCGCAATTCAAATCCCCCCCAAAGACCTAAATAACCCGAACAGCCCTATTTAAAATTTTCTGATGATAATAATACATAATATTATATAATATTATTAAATGATATTATTACGCTATCTCATCATATGATATTTTGTTAAAAAATGTATGAAATAATATCTATAACATGATGATTTTATTAGTATGTAATGCATCATTTTTAAACATTTCGGAAATATTACCACGTGATATATTCATTATTACCAGCTAATTTTAGAAAATCATCCAGTTTAATTTTTATTTGGTATCATTGAGAGGGTATCAGACGATTCAAAATTGGCGCCGAAATTCCTAACCTCAAATCTTTGACCGAGTTATGAATAATCGATTACAATTAACAAATAAACTGAATTATGAAAAACCAATACATCATTGCCCTTCCTTTTGTAGCATTCTACCACTTTGCTAAGTTTCAGATAATAATATCATTGTATATATAAATGGCATTTGAACGAAATTTCGAATCACCTTTCGCAGATCCCTGTTTTATCATGAAATTTCGTTCAAATGCCATTGACACGAACTGTAAAATATTTACTTGAAATTTCGCACAGTGGTAGATAATTATAAAACGAAGGGCAATTATCTCTTAGATTTTCATAATTCTGTTGATTTTTTTAATTATAGTCAAAAGTTTAGGATTCTTAGGTCGGTAAGGTAGGGAAAACTGACTTTGACACCCTCTTAAATTGCACATCTCTTTATTATTTTATTATTATACATTTCCGTACATTATTGTACATTTCTGTACATTTCTGTACATTTCTGTACATTTCTGTACATTTCTGTACATTTCTGTACATTTCTGTACATTTCTATACAAAAGTCTAATAAGTGTCAAGAATGTACAAAAATGTACAGAAATATACATAAATGTATAGAATTGTACAAAGATGTTCGAAAATGTACAATTTCAACTTCCACCAGGGAATTTTTTATAATTTCCATTCTTGGCTGTATTTCAGTAATTTTTTTCTAGCAATTCATTACCTGTCATAATCTTGTTTCATTCTTAACAATTAATTCTTTTCATCATTATTTTATAAATTGACTTCGTTTCATCTTTTACTTGTTTATATTTTTATTTTTAATTTTTTTTTTACTTGAATTTTTTACTAAAACTTTATAAGTTTTTCAAAATTTTATTAGTTTAAAAGACAAAAATATACATGATAGATAGTGATTCCACTACTGATAGTGAAGGTGAAAATGAAATTATCCCTGAGTTCATAAGAACAGGAGCAAAAACAGTCGCAACAGGCTCAGAAGGGTCATTTTAATAAAATTATAAAACTATAATTAATCAAATGTTTGCAAGCTCAGGTTTATAATTACATTAAAAAGACTCTTTTCACCCAGCGTTGACTTGATATCTGAATAAAATATGAGAATATTATAAGGTTCTTTCGAAGGAATTTTTTTTAAATTTATTTTAAGTGAATTTTTATAATCAAATAGAGCTACGTAATGGTTTAAGTAAAATTGCAAAAGATTACTTCAAGTAGTTTAAAAGAAAATGGAGTCAATCAAACTTACAAATTACCCATACACAAATATTTATTTATTTGAAAGTAACACATAATATACTAATGTTTTATCCAGATCTAAAGTCAACGCTGGCCCAGAAGGGTCATTTTAATGAAATTATAAAACTATAATTAATCAAATGTTTGCAAGCTTAGGTTTATAATTACATTAAAAAGTCTCTTTTCACCCAGCGTTGACTTGATATATGAATAAAACATGAGAATATTATATGTAGAATAAGACTATTTTTTGTCTGACAAATACTATACTGGCCAACAAAGTAAATTAAACTCAAGTTATATATCATATTGAAATAGTTTATAAGTTTATTTTATATTGAGAATAAATTATCCGAAAATTAAAATTAAAATATAAATATATATATCAGGAAATACAAGATTTGTCATAGTAAGAAATCAATTCATATCAACGTATTCGATAGTTTACAAACGTATGAACGTTTTTTTTAACGAGTTCTACTTCGGATGATATTGTCTTGAATCTTTTCATACGGTTTTTGTATTTTTTGTAACGATTTTTCGTACAATTTTTTATAGCTAACTCAACGGCCATGGACAGTTTCTCGTTCAAAATGTTGGAATTCCAGACTTCTGATCTGAATTTGTTGAGAAAATATTCGTTGCCAAGTTACAATAAAACTCTGCCCAAATTTACAAATTTCTGCGTACTTATTCTTAGAAATGTACCGGAAAACTAGAATTGCAATTAAATTTAAATGAAAATGTTTCTTGACAAACTTGGCCCGAATTTTTTCAAACTAAGCATAAATCTATCATCCCTGAAAATGAAATACATTAAAATTCGTGCCGAACCATGAGAATCCATGCCACTTTGTAAGAATTCGTGCTGTTCCGTAAAATTCGACCAACAATTTTGCATAATTCGGCACGAATTTTCACATATCGGCACAAATGTTCACAAATCAATTGTGAATTTTCGTGCCAGATGTTATAAAATAAAAACTACCTGGAATGATTCATCACAGTTTTTCACAATACTACACAATATCGAACGATATTCAGCACGAAATTTCACTATTCTGCACGAATATTCACAAATCTCATTCCACATGACTGTTGAATTGCGATTTTTCGTGCCGGAACGTGAAATTAAAAATTTTCTAATTTAATCAGCACATTTCAGAACAGTTCAGCACGATTTTGAACAATTCGGCAGGAATATTCACAATTTTTCACGATTTTTCACAATTATATTTTTCACGTTTGGAACTTTCATTCTCTATGATCAATGCCGAAAGATAATAGTGAAGTGAGCATTTTAGAATTGGTGCGTCATAAAATACTCACAGTTGTGCACAATTTCTCACGAATTCTTTTTCGAGATACATGCCGAAAGAACTCTAGCTTCTTTGAATAGTTTCATTTTTTTCAAAATCGTTCATTTTCATGCAGAATTGTGAGAAATTGTGTGAAATTGTGCTGCTTGATATTCATAACAAATTCTCACAGTCCGGCACGATTTCTCACGATTTTTCACAATTTCTTCCCGAGCTACACGCTAGAAGAACTCTTTTTAAAATTGTGCCATCTCGTTTAGAATCATTCGTTTTCATGCGAAATAATGAGATTTCGAATGGAAATTTGGAATGGAAATGGAGTTTTTTATTTTTGGAAATTATCTTTATTTGAGTCAAGTGCTTTTATAACTACCCTGTTGAAAGTAGCCAGCTGGATTCGCTTTGTGAAATTTTGTGTTATAGCTCTTATTCAGTGCATAAAAAATACCTAGTAGTAATGAAATAGAAAATCGTGAAATAGTAAATTATGCAACTGATACGTTGAGCTCGCAATCGTGGGAGTTCACGGACCGAACGGAGCTCGATTGATAACATTGAGTGTCGAATTCGATATAAATTGAAACAGAATATAATAATTTGGTTACTCTTTCCGTTTCTAACAATTCGTGAGAGTTCGCTTCGGTTGCGGACACCGACAAGAAGAGCGCAGGTTGGTATCGCCTAGGCGCGGACACACTTCCTGCGGGCATGCGTTTGCGGGCACACAAGACAAGAGCGCGGAGTGTTTTCGCTCGCGGACGTGAGTATTTTGTAAACGATTGTCTTCGAGCATTTAGCTGCTTGTGACATTTTTCGTAAAAGTGAAAATGAAGAGCCTTTTCGAGTTGCGGTTGGGTCTACTGGTGTCTAAAAAAAGTTCCTTTCATTTATTTTGTAAAACTTTGCAATTGCGACCAACAAATCCAAGATATAAATTATTGTTTAGATCAACATGTAAGCTTTGTCATTGAAATGATATATTGTTTACCAAATGATTATTTACATGGAAGAATAAAAGACATACTTTTGTATACTTTTACTTACTTCTATATACTTTTTCATTTTAGATACTTGAAAGAGTGAAACTTCGTCGTATACGTTCATAGATGATTCCATGCATGAAGCTATAACATGATTTTCGAGAAAAATCATGAAAGTATAAAAAAAGTTCATAAAAGTATGTAGAAGTATACAAACGTATAAGTTCTACAACATTATGACCGTGGATTCTTCTGAACCTTTTCACATAATTTTCGAATTCAGAATATGATAGAATCACTGTAAATAATACCTTTAAAATGTCATTACGAACATGTCGGATGAATGAGTGAAAACCGCAGCTACTAATTATAGTGCTTCCTGTTATAATTTACAAGTATGCAGTTTCTAATCGACATCTTACTTAGGTCTTTAATAGGATCCAAAATAATATTACCATCACAGTCATTTTCTATATTATTTGTATTATACTTCTCCTATCCTATATTATATGTCATGTTCTTTATAATAGTTTATGAATGTCGGATTTGAGGCTAAAAATAATTATTATCAAATATTTCATTCAGAAAGAACTGGGTGAAGGATGGCTTCTGAGAAATATCTCTTAAGAGATAAATTCTTCGAGAGAAAATGCCTAATAGAAATGAAATAGAAAATCGTGAAATAGTAAATTATGCAACTGATGCGTAATGCGTTTGACCTCGCAATCGTGGGAGTTCACGGGCCGAACGGAGCTCAATTGATAACATTGAGTGTCGAATTCGATATAAATTGAAACAGAATATAATAATTTAGTTGCTCTTTCCGTTTCGAACTATCGCCTAGGCGCGGGCAGGCTGCCTTGCGGGCACGCTGCCTGCGACACACAAGAAAATATATCCGAGTACATTACTCGGAGTATATAAATACGATCTATTAACCCAGCTGAATAAAAGGATAAGTTGAGATCAACTGCTCTGCCGTCTGATACGAAGCGCTTTTGTAACTGAAAAAATTGCGATGCTTTCTGATTATGCTCCTGGCGCCACCTCTTGGCGAACGGCATGAAAAATATTGTTCCGCGTTCCGCCAGTTCCGAGCTCTTAGATTAGCCGTGGTTGACCTTCGGTTGAGCCTTGCATACTCTAAGGTCGACCTTGGACAGTTCTATGGTCGACCTAAGATCGATCTGAGATCGTTCTAAGCTCGAGCTAGAGTCGATCCAAGGTCACCCGAGGGTGATTCGAAATCAGCCAGGGTAAAGACTACGGTCAGTCTAGTTAATCCGAGGCTTAACCGTGGCATAAATTAGCATCGGCCGAAGCTCGATTTAGTTGTGGTTAGTTGTACAGTTAATCAGTTAAGTTTGTTCTTAGCCGACACAACCTTACCTACACTTGTGCCATTTCACTCAAGTCGCACGGGCTGAGCTCGGATTTAAGATGCTCTGTGACGGTGAGGCATCAGGCTATGAGCTAGATGAAAGATAACAGCTATAATAGGTATGTTACAACTCACCTTCTCATATTTACAATCGTAAAGTTACTAACAAACTATTCCTGCGCTTAGTAATTTCTGAAAAATCATCGTTTGGTCATCGTTCTCGGAGGTTAGACAGCCCTCACCATGATCTCATATATCTATTAGTTTTATAAACTAAGTTAAATATTATCTCATATTGCGGAATTTCGGTGGTTCTACGACGACGATTGAACGAGATAAAAAGTTTGGCATCTCAATCATAACGTATGCTCCCTGCTCACCATGAGATAACTTGCAGGTAGTGTTCCCGGTTCATTATTTAAAACAGATAGAGATTGATTTGTGTAATGATCCCAGGAAAAATTTCGATGTGAAATGTTCTGAGCAAGGATTTTTATACTACAACTTGTATTGGGTAAATAACTCCTAGCAGTGTATTTGACTCTCAGAAGAGACGACGTACATATTATTATTAGCATCAACAACTAATGGGCTTTTGCTTATTTTCTCGTCACTCATCAAGATGAGACTGATCAACATTGTCTCAAATGCTATCCAGTGCGTCTAAAACAAAATTCTCCATGAGCTCTGAGATAAACGCGTGTAGACTCGGCTGATAAATAAAGTTTGAATCGTATACGAAGGATTCAACGTGTTGAGCCACACTCTACGTTTGTAGACAGACGTCTGTATATGTTGATTCCGCGTATCACCTGACTTTCGAAGTTACAATAACGGCCGTTGAAATATGTTACCGTCCCGATTCTACGCGAACTTCTACAATGACGTTACGTCATTATGATCTTTCGTGATACTGCTACGGAATGCACCTCCACGTAGTTCTGATGCGCTATCCAAAGAAGCTAATTATTACCATTCAATCACGTCGCTAAAGTTTTGAACGAAATCCAACTTCGATCCAGAGTGTAAGCTCAAGAGTAACTTTATTCAGTCGAGAGTCATCTTGCAACTTGTCCCACAATCTGAGCACTATAGCTGCAGATCCGCGTATCAGCAGACATTGAAATATATTGAACGCCTACATTTGCAAGGTATACGACTAGCATTTCGAATTCCGACTCGATCTTATCCGAATCATACCGATGTTCTGATTTTTTACTTCAATCGAAAACTGGCTACTACAGCAAAATCTTGATACTGTGAACGTGTGCGGGCTAAGCCGCGGGTTGCCAGGGTGCATTGGGAATCGCCCCAGCAGGTGCAGCGCTGCTTGCGCCGAGGACAGGAGCGAGGCGGACGATGGCAGGAGAGAGAAAAGGGGTTTTACACACCTTGATTTCACAACACTATATTTTACACTATATACAATATTTACAATTAATACAGAAATGCTAAGTTAGCCGTGAAAAGATATTCAATCTTGAAGGCGATGCGCCAGAGCTGTGGCGTTGCAGTGAGCTGTTGCGTGCAGTCCTGTGCGTGCAACTCGAGAGGCTTCGTAGCCAGAGATGAGTAGAGAGATTGCTAACGTCAATGCTACGGTGCGTGCCCAAAAAAAGCCACTGATTCGAGCGCCGCGCCGCGGGTTAGCGTCGAAGCTGGCGCACAATTCGGTAGAGCTATGGAGGGGGTATATACCAAACGTGCGCCTGCTGTAAGAAGAGGGGGAACGTGCGCCTGGCTGGTGGGCGGAGCGAACGGCAGCATATTTTCTCTGGGCGCCGCGAAAGCAATTCGGGAGTCGCGTAGTTTGTCCTCGTGGCGCTACAATTGAAATTTTATTTTATGCACATTACACGTTTAGCTCAAGTACAATAGCAAGTACCTATAACTTAAGCTTCGATAATTAAATGTAAGTCCCAGAGCTTCTCTATGAACATATGCGACATACAAGCTATAAATGTTCAGTGTACCGACAGCCGAGGTGGCTAACGCGCGTGCCTGTCGTCTTTGCTTTTGCTGTCTCGGGTTCGAGTCCCGCTTGATCCATATTTTTTTTTCATTTTAATTCTTCATATGCTAATTAAATATTCTATAGATACACATTTCAGCTTAGAAAAAATATCCTTACGGCAAGAAAAAAATATTAATCTATACATTATTTTAATAATTGTAATACAACAAAACAGGAAACTGCAATGTATAATTTAAACAGCTTCATCAAAGACGAAGCTGGTTGGTTTGTATAGTACTTGGTTTGTATAGTAATTTATAATAAGATATGGTATCTAGATCGCGTTTTAGAAATTAAAAATAATGAATTAATCACGAAATTTATGGCTAAAAAAAAAACAAAAATTTTACGTGGCCAGAGCCTTATGATATTCAAACCGTCTTACCAACGCAAGTTTTATGTACAATTGAAGCTCCACGTAAATGTAGCCAAATTAAACAGAATCAAAAACTTACTTTTACATTCATCGAAACAGTATACAAAGAATAATATAATAATATAATAATAAATACTTACTAATACCGCAAAATCATGTAAAATTTCTAAAATTTAATTTCAGTTATGGGTTATTTGCAAAAAAGTGGCAATTTACGTGTCCTTAGCTTAAATCAATGCTTAAACTTTATTTTGAGACATGCAAATAATTTTTTTATAGTTTTCTAAGTTAACGAAAATATAGATCAAAAGAAATTTTTTTTAACGGCGATAAAAAAAAATCTGTGGATGGATTTAGGTGAAAAACCGTGGAAAATTGCATAAAAAACGTGTTCCCGAGTAAATGTGAGTACCGTGATATCTATGTTTTTGTACTGGTTTAGGGTCTTGGAGTAACTTATCGGTCCTGGCCTTTAACATAGTTCTTACTGCACGCAATACAAACAATTTAAGCCATATAGCATGCTATTTAAAACTTTTTTCGAGCGGAAAACCATGCTCATTGTACTCACATTTGCATTTTTTTACAAACCGTAGTTGTTATTATTTAAATAAATTCTATTTAAGATTTTATAAAAAAGTTAATACGGAGAATTTTCTAGCGTTTTGAATCAAGTAAAAAGTATGTAACAATAAATAAAAAGCAATATAATCCATGTAGGTATCTATTTTATATCTTTATAGTTAATAAAACTATAGAAAAATGATATGACTACGATATTCCTTAACCTCTTACTTTTAATCTTTGTAAGCAATTAAAATATCATAAAGGGCAACTTTTAAAAACGTGTACACGAATAAAAATTAGTTGTATAATTACTCAAGAATTCAGTTTTAAAAAATTATAAATGTGCTTGCTCATTTATTTTGATAAATTTTTCCAATGCCAACGAAATAATATGAATCGGTTCATTATTTTAATGAAAGTACTATTAATCAATTGCAACTTATTCAGTGCAGTATTTATTCGAAAGAAATTGAATGTGTTGGTTAAATTTAAGAGTGAATTTTCAATTTTTGTAATGAATAAACTGCGTTGAATAAACTGAAATTGGTTCGTACAATTATTAAAATAATGTATAGATTAATATTTTTTTCTTGCCGTAAGGATATTTTTTGTAAGCTGAAATGTGTATCTATAGAATATTTAATTAGCATATGAAGAATTAAAATGAAAAAAAAATTTGGATCAAGCGGGACTCGAACCCGAGACAGCAAAAGCAAAGACGACAGGCACGCGCGTTCGCCACCTCGGCTGTCGGTACACTGAACATTTATAGCTTGTATGTCGCATATGTTCATAGAGAAGCTCTGGGACTTACATTTAATTATCGAAGCTTAAGTTATAGGTACTTGCTATTGTACTTGAGCTAAACGTGTAATGTGCATAAAATAAAATTTCAATTGTAGCGCCACGAGGACAAACTACCCGACTCCCGAATTGCTTTCGCGGCGCCCAGAGAAAATATGCTGCCGTTCGCTCCGCCCACCAGCCAGGCGCACGTTCCCCCTCTTCTTACAGCAGGCGCACGTTTGGTATATACCCCCTCCATAGCTCTACCGAATTGTGCGCCAGCTTCGACGCTAACCCGCGGCGCGGCGCTCGAATCAGTGGCTTTTTTTGGGCACGCACCGTAGCATTGACGTTAGCAATCTCTCTACTCATCTCTGTCGTAGCCGAGTATAGAGCGAGACAGCGATAGGAGGCCGAGGCTAGAAGAACGCTCTCGGCTCCAGTCGCTGCTTGCGCCGATTGTGCTGCCGCTCGCCTGTCGGTAGGAGCGTGAGCACTTGTCGTGGCGGCAACTCCGAGGGTGCCACAAACGCACCCCCTCAGGGCCAGCTTGGTGAACCTGATGGGAAATGTCAATCCATTATCTATAAGTTGGCACCAGATTTGAATTCAATTTTAACTGTAGATCCACACGATGATATGTGTATGAGTAAGATAAGTAGTCACAGGTTAACAGTGATGGAATTATTAATTTGTGCGGATTTACAAATGGGAACACATATTATATTTGTATTTGACATATATACATTAGAATAAAAATATTGAAGGCCACATTACTATTGATAAGTAATGTGGCCTTCAATATACTCAATGAGAGGGTGATAAAGTAACTGAATCTTAATCTTAATATGATACTTGTGGATTATATCAATTGCGATACCGATGTATCACAGAATAAATGTAACACAACAATAATATTCCAAACTATACGTTAAATCATCGATTAAATGTAGTCTTAGTTACATATATAAGGTTCGTTATTAAAAGTAATTTTCATGTGACTACAATGTGCGCATATTAAACAATAATATTAAGTAAAGAGAATATAATATTGTACTATAATATTTAAATATAAGCTAAATGCTCAGATTGCACCTAAAACTAAATTAATTAAACCGTTTAGTAAATACTACCTAAATTATGTGAATACTCGTATAAATAAGACTCGCAAATACAAGTGATATAGTAGTAAAAAATCACTGATAAGTCAGTATGTTTATTGTAAGAATACGTGTAATACACTAATTGGATTTAATTTAAAATGTTACTAAAGCCCAAACAGTGTTGAGCGTGTCAATAATCCCCAATGTTAAAAAAATATCATACGAAGAAGGATCAAAATCCAAAACCTCCAAAAAAATTTATTTTAATACTATTTAATACTAAATTTATTTTAACTATCAGTGTAAAAAGAGAAAATTTATTATATTGTTAAAATAAAATAATTTTAATTAAATATTGACGCTTTTGTATCTGAACGAATATTATTTAAACAACCACACAAAACAACAAAAAATCTTTGTTTTTTTGTTTGAAAGTGGATTGTTCTGCTGAATTTCAAGTATAATATTCTTTAATTATAATTAGGTAAATAATTATTCAGCCATCAAGGCTACGTTAAGAGTAAATAAATAGTTACAAACTAAATACAAGACAATGTCTAATCTAAATACGCTGTAACGTGAGCGAGTCAGTAGTCGTAAATATTTGGAAATATCATACAAAGAGCAAGCAAAACTATGGGTTTACCAGAATAATAGTACAGATACATACACAAATTTGAACAATACTAATGGTTTATACCTAATCAACGAAATACAATAAAATGTTTGAAATTTGAATGTTTTAGAAAGTGAAAAATTTATGTTAAATTAATATAAACATTTGAATAAAATTAGTTAATTATATAAATAAATTTTTTTTTTAATTTTATGTAAGAATCTATGACTATATATATTCAAAATTAAATAATTTAATGTATTATATTAAGTTGTACAGATTTGATAAGAATATAATGCTACGGCTCTGTGTATAAGGTTTCAATTACAAATGTATGATATAATATTCCGCCCGTACCCCATTAGCCATATGTATTGCAAATTGTTAGCAATTTGACATACACGTTTTGCTATCGATTTCCGTAAGTTTGACGTAAAACTGCGTCCGTATATGCTGGAAATTTTGTATCAAGTATTGAAGTAAATTATGAGGGCAAAGTGAAGGCAAAATTACAGCAACTATTGCTCATGATGTGCAGGCGTATCATAGGCATACATTGACATCATATTGTCGTCACATTTCTCGATTTTTGTATTACACAAATTTCCATCAATATGCTGTTATTAATTTATTCCCTTTCTTTCTTGCACTGTCGCATATATGAGTAATTTTATTGAATATTACGTGAATAATATTGAAAATAAAATAATATAATATATTAATAATATTGAAAACAAGTTGAAAGCAAATTGATGTACACAACTTGCAGCAACAGTTACACATCAAATGTAAGTGCGATTTGGTGGCAAGCATTTGTAGTCAATTTTACGGCACATTTACATCAATCCTTGATATTCGTCATTTCTTAAGCGTAAGTTGGAAGCAAATTGCTAACAAACATTGGACAGCAACTATTGCCGCGATTTTGCCGCGGCAAGCCTGGTTAATGGGGTAAGGCTATGTTAAATAAAGTCGACTAACTAAGAACGAAACATAGCCCGATGATGCAATACAAACAAAGCCCAAACGAACTTGAGCGTGTCAACGGTCGCTTGTAGGGGAGAGCGGGGCACGCTTGGCAGGTCAACTTTGATCCAGGCTATGTTAAAAACTAATTGACTTTAAGAAGCTTAAAAATCGTAGCCTACTTATTAACTATCACCGAAATTAATGCCGTACTTTGTAAAAGCATACATGTATAATATTTTTTGTATATTTATCGAAATGAAACCTGCCAAACGTGCCCCGCTTTTTTGACTAGCGGGGTAACATTGGCATGCGGGTGGGGCGAAATTGGCGCGGTATTGCAGAAGAAAGTTCAAAGCTTCAAATTAGAAAATATGATCAGGATTTGGTTATAGGTAAAAAAACAAAGGTTTTGATATTAGAATTAATTTACTTTCATTAATGTACATCAATTAGAGTCAGTCTGTTACATTATTCTTATTATTACTATAACATATTTTTATTAAATTTATCACATTTTGTTTCATTCTTATTATTATGATAACATTTTTACTAAATTTATCACATTTTGTTTCTTTCTTATAAATTAAAGTAACTTAAAAATCTTTGTAACATTTACAGTCTTTTAGTATTTTATAAATGATTTGAAAAATGTTAACAATTTTTTTTTAACTTACAGTAATAAAATACTGAGATCAAAGTAACAAAGTAAAATAAAATATATTTTGCACTGATAACTGCTTTTCTTAAAATAAAAAGTCAGTCGACACTTAGTTGCTAATTAGTTCAGTATTGTAAGACAATGGAATATACTGAATTTGACTATCCGAAAAAATAATTAAAACGATACTCACTCCTGATTTCTTCGAGCTCCGAAACATTTACATGTAAAATGAGGTTATGTACGCGAGGTTCCATTCAATGTCACAGCGCTTCAAGTGCCAAGCGTGCCCCGTCTCACCTGCCAAGCGTGCCCCGCTCGGAATATCTTTTTCAATTAAAAAAATCTTTCTTTGCATTTAGTTTAGGTTAATAAGAAAAAAAGGAATTAAAAGTTCGAAAATTAAACTTTCAAATTAGACCATATGTAAGTCAGTGTATACATTCTTTCTTAGTTTACCTTGTGATGGAAATATCGATGCGAGCGTCGTATTTTAAGTAAAATATTCAATCTAAGTTATTATTTTTATTTTTAATTTAATTTTAACATATCGGGTATTGAAAAAAAAGTTTATCGATTGAGGAATTAAGTAGAGAACAGATCATTTTAAAATATGAATTTTTAATATGAAAATTTTAGCTGCCAAACTGACCCGGCATGCCAAGCTTGCCCCGCTCTCCCCTTTTTATAAAATTGGTAGACAGAGAGAACACATAACTATGATCTATACCAAATTTTAATACGTAGGTTAATGAAAAGGCCAAGCAATGATTAATGGCTAGTAAAATTAAAGTTATAATACTGAACTGAAAATGGGTTCTTAAGAGCCAAAATCAAAATTATTTATCATTTACTCTAGTAAAATATTTGGACTAAAAATTAATTATCGTAAATCACAAAACCTTGTAGTATGTAGATTTTTCCGTTTTGCTATGTCTCTTGTTCTATAATTACAATCAAAACCTTTATGACTTAGGCAAACCCAAGTGATTAATAAGATAAACTACAATGCGCTATAGACAAAATAAGATCAAGTTTTATTTATGTATATTTTTATATTTTTAAAAGGTTTTGTTGTTTTATTTTTTTTTAAATTTATTTAATCAAATTTATGCAATACACCTGTCACGATGACTTATTTTCAAAGTCTGTCATATCTAGAACTCAACATCTCATAAAGCGATTTATTAAGACCAGATAGGCCTGTTTGATGTTTATTGAAATTCTCCTTTCAGAAAAATATTTGTAATTTGTGATCTATGATGTATCGATTTTAATTAGCAAAACTAAAATATATAACTAATATATGGATTTAACTGAAAGAGCAATATCAATTTCCCTATATCACGCACAAATTATTACAATAAAATTGTTTTTTTTTTTTTCAAGGTAGGAAAAAGGGAATGTGAAACTTATCTGGTTTGAAGCCCTTGTAGATGAATTGATAAGCTAAAGTAGGCAGTGAGATGTCCGCACTCTTCGAAGGTTCGGCAAGTTGTGACTCGCAGTGAGGCAGAATGTAATAATATTGAAATAATTTTTTAAAACAGTAAATAAAAGAATTCAAAAGATAGTAAATGTTGAATAATAACTGATTTATAATACAATTTAATTGAAATAAACTATGTTAAATTAAAAACCAGAAAAAATAATAGATCAATATTGTAAGTCGGTAAGGAATAAGTACTTTAAAAGAGATGTTGACTCTACGACGTCTCACGCGAGAATCCTCGATATGCATATATATTTAAAATATTACTCGGCGAACTTCACGTTATTCGGCACTTTGACAGTACCCAGATAGCATTGAGTCGGCACTGTGTCGGCACGCTGAAGGCCCGCGGGCCGCCCGCGGTCCGGCATTGTGACGGATTCCTGCCCCGCTTCTGAGACGGCACGGTGCAGGAACGCGGTCCTGGCACGCGGGCCGTCATAGTGCCGTCATTTTGCCGACGCAATTTGCATGCGCGATTGGTACTGCGGCCCGCGTGCCGGCAACGTGTCAGCACTGTGCGGTGCAATTTGCCGACAATATGCTAGCACGGCGATATATATATATATATATATATTATTTATATTAAATGTATAATTTTATCATAATAAAAATACTATATTTTATATTTGTAATTTTTTATTTATACACTTTAAATATTTAATATTTTTGTACAATAAATTAATAAGTTAATACATAATATATATATGGTTTTGCAGAATAACAACATAAGTCCACTTTTCTGTTTTGAAGATACTAATACTTAAAATTTTTATTTTCCATTTGAACTAATGTAAAAAAAAATCATAAATAGTAGATAAGGCTACTTATTTTTACACTTTCTTGATTTTGTGCACTTTTATCTGAAAATATACTATATAAAGATATTAAAATCGCTTAAAACTCAATTTTCAAAAAAATGGACTTGAGTTGTTTTTCCGGGAATCCGCAGCAGATATATACATACAATAATAACACATATATACCATTTATTTACGTAAATATTTAAATTTAATTATAATTTTATACTTTAATTATGATTATTCACATACCCCTACTGAAGAATCTCAAGTAAGATTCTCACCTGAGATCTCATACGAAAATCTCATGTTATTATATGTACACATAATGAAATATTGAAATTCGTTCAGAATGAACTTTTACTACAGTTTCTTTTTATTATTCTTGAAGTTTCTTTCGTCTTTACAATACATCAGGAAAGTATAATACATTTTTGGTCAATTTTTATTTGAAAATTTTTATATATAAAATTTTGAAATTTTAAATTTCACCTGAGATCTTACCAGAGATCTCGTGTGAGATTTTGAGTAAACATTCATGAGGTTTTCGCATGATATTTCGCATGATTATATATATATATATTTATATATCCCTACCAAAAAATCTCAGGTGAAATATCATGCGAAAACCTCATGAATTTTTACTCAAAATCTAACGCGAGATCTCTGGTAAAATCTCAGGTGAGATTTAAAATTTAAAAATTTGATATATAAAAATTTTCAAATAAAAAATTGGCCTAAAAATGTATTATACTTTCCTGATGTATTGTAAAGACGAAAGAAACGTCAAGACTAATAAAAAAAACTGTAGTAAAAGTTCATTCTGAACGAATTTCAATATTTCATAATAATATATATTTCACGTAAACCCGTGAAGAAATTTTTTACATTTCGCTGAAAATGTTTTTACTAGTTCAGAATAGTGAAAAAAGCATGTAAATAAAATTTTAGCTCATAAGACCCAAATCTTGCAGAACCGTGACCCTAAAAATAAAGTTTATTTAAATTTTTAGAAAAGTAGAAAATTCAATTCGAGATAGGTGCAATTTGGGTATTTACATATATATATATATGCATTTTTTTCTGTAAATTTTCTGTACAATATGCTGACATTTTTTTCAGACCCCAATTATGACGTTTCTGATTGGTTTATAAAAGATATACCGTTATATGCTATTTAAAAAATTTCGGCAGTTTATTTTAATCTCAAAATTTTGTAGTAATAAGAGCTTCAAAATGAGAGCAGGTAGATCATGGACCGAGCTTTATAACTGACGTTACAGCATTTTGAAAGAAATCTACATACAATTTATATATCTATATGTATGTAGGGTATATCATTTATAAAAGAAATCTTCATATATAGATATACAAATTGAATGTAGATTTCCTTCAAAATTCTGTTACTTCGGTTAATAAGCTCGGTCCATGGTCTACCTGGTCTCATTTTGAAGCTCTTATTACTATATAACGGTATATCTTTTATAAATCAATCAGAAACGTGGTAATTAGGGCCTAAAAAAGTGCTAGCATATTCTATAGAAAATTTACAGAAAAATATACAGAAAAATAATAAAAATGTATATGTGTAAATACCTAAATTGCACCTATCTGGAGCTAAAAATTATTAAAGTTTTCTCTGTTTCTAAGAATTGAAAAAAACTTTATTTTTAATAGGGCCACAGTTCTGCATAGTTAGGGTATTGTGATCTAATTTTTTTTTGCATACATTTTTTAACTATTCTGAACTAGTAAAAACATTTTAAAACGAAATGTAAAAAATTTCTTCCATGGTCGACGTGGAATATATATATATATATATATATATATATATATATGAAGAAATTTTATATATATATAGTCCCTGAAAATATTTACGTAAATAATGGTGCAGGCCTTGTGCAGGTTCCCCTATTGAAAATATCAAGCTAAATCTCAAGCTTCAAATTCAGCGATGTACGACAGCATGACCTTGGGAACCATTCAGCAGATCGCTATCACTTCCAGGCAGGTGCACACCGTTTCTGCGCTCAAAGTGTTATGAACTCTGTTGAAAAAAACGAAAAAAATAAGATTTTTATTGCATTATGGGTTGGAAAGTTATAATAGAATGATGAATAAATTACCTTTGCTAGGCCCTCCTTGAAGCTCAGCTTGCAAGTCTGAAAACGATGTCATTTTTGTCGCTCCCAGCCTCAGCTTGTCTACCTCAGTCTTGGGTCAGTCGCTGAATCGGAGGTCTTTATTCCTTGACGTCGTCTCTCAGTACGTGCTGGATCGGTTCTAGAGTTATTTTCTAACGTCTCTCAACGGCATCTGAAAACAATTATTATTTTTATTTTAATAGAAGTAATAATAACACTAAAGAATTCCCAGACGGCAAAACAAATTTCATGAATGTCGCAGACGTTAGAATTCTTTATGAACTCTTTTCAAACTCTTTAAGAATCCTTTTCTAACTTACATGCATAAGTATTCTTAGTGTTCGACAAAAATCCTTAGAAAAAATTCATTTTTTGCTGTCTGGGTAATAATTATAATAATTATAATGTTATTAGAATTATTCTCTTGTAATGTAAAATTTACCTCAATATTGCTATTTTTTCAAACAAAAATAAAAGAATTTTTTTTTTATGTGTGAGAGGGCCCCGATCTTGCCTATCTCTGTGAGGCAAAACCAACATTCTCTGCCCCTCCAACGCTTCCTTACATTTTTTTTTTAATTTAAATACGTAATTAAAAATTAAAATATAATTAAAAAATAAAAGATTAGTAAATTGATAATTGAATTTATTAAATAAATGAACAAATAAATAAAATATAAAATGTAAGAAAACGTTCTATTCATATAAAAAGTCCACGTTAATTTCAGCAAGTGATAATATAAAAAGAATGCTACTAATATAATAAACGTGTACTTTTTATATGAACTTCCCTAAAAGTAAAAACATAAATAAAGTCGCCTTTATAAAACGCAAAGAAATATGTAGCAAGCTAGTATTTTTCTTGGTGTTTTATAAATGTGTAGATGTCCGGAAATTCTTCGGTCCCATCCTCAGGCTGGCCGTTGTCCTCCATCATGGTGTTGCTGTGGTCGTCATGATCCTTGTTGTTCTCGGCGTCGCTTTCGATCTCCGTGTCATCGTCCGGGTAAGGTTCTGCACCTCCTCTGTCAGGTCGGCACTCCTCCAAATACTTCGCGGGGTATTCGTCATAGTGGGTCCTTCCATCGAATTCTCCGTCCTCTGATTCCCTGATATATTTTATATTTTATTTTAAATTCATTTGATTTTGCTTCATCACAGAGGAAGCTTTGGGATGGTAATAAAAAAGTTTTGCTAAAATCACTAAAGACATATTTTTTGAGACAATAGGAATCAACATACACTATTTTTAGAAAATGTCTGTATGAATGTGCGTGCGTGAGTGCGTGCGCGTGTATGTGTGCTGCGTGTATGCATGCATGCATGCGTGCATGTGTGTGCGCGTGTATGTGTATGTGCATGCGTGTGTGTCCGTATGCGCGTATGTGTGTGTGAGTGAGTGTGTATGTGCCTGCGTGTGAGTGTGTGTGCGTGCGTGTGAGTGAGTTAGTGTGTGCGCATGTATGCGTGTGCGTGTGTGTGTGTGTCACACCATATTTTTTTGTAACACATGTATGGATTTTTGCGTTTTTTAAAATAAGTTTTTAAATAAACGGGCAAAAAAGAAATTTTTTCTCGGGCAACAAAAGTAGTCAACGGGTAAAAAAACTTTCTTACCCGCTTATCCGGACAGAATAGTACATTATGCAACAAGGGACGAAAGTAGCAGTTTTTCCCGCGGGAAAAATCACCCGAGGGAAGAATCTTCTCGCGAGGGCAGTAATCACTCGAGGGCGAAATCTACTTTCACATTGTAGGGTTTTTTGGAATGTTAGATATAACTTATCTATAACAATAGTTATAAAAGACGTGAAAAACTGTAATTTAATCTAAATATGTAATTTAAGTAAAAAATTATCTTTTGACAATTCATCAATACTAAAATCACAGCTTTTTTAAGATATTGATTAAAAAAAGATAAGTAAATTTAAAATTAATTTCATATTGAAACAATCAATTAAGTTTGAGGAAGCAAAGTGCCAAGGAATTGCCAGCGGTTTTTTACATGCTCTATGATAATATTTAACAGGAGGCCACTTACCAGAGTTTATCAGGTGGATTCTGCTGTAAATGGTCGAAATTTTCTGTAGGTGCGTCATCTTCGTCGGGTATTTCATCCTTCAGGTCATCCAATCCTACATAGCTCCTTGGTCTGGACAGATGCTGATGATCATCCCTCTCCCTCTCGTCGACTGAAGTTTTTTCTAAAACTCTTCTTCTTTTTGGACTGGATGGCAGGGGTTCTTGATGTTCTTCTTCTTCTTCTTCATCAGGAGCTCGTCTTCTCCTCGGAGATAGTGGCAGCTGCTCCTCATCTCTTTTTTCGGGTAGTAGCTCGTCTCTGCGTATCGCTTCGAGACGCCGTAGACATTGCTTAAGGTTTTTCAAGGCCCTGGTAAAAAAATGGAAACATTCATAATTAATATAATAAGTCTAGTGTGACAAGTAAAATAAAATATATAAAACAATATACCTTCACAATCTGACACAAAACGGGTATCACGTAGTCCTGTGACATTTTTTTCTTATCTCCAAGCCAAGTAACATTGCACAGAAGCTCTGTGTTGACTGCAAAGCAATTTTTTTAAAAAATTGCTTAAGAGTCATCGGTATTTCTACCACCAAGATAAATCAAGTAGTTGACCTAAAAATAAACGATATATTTAAGAAATGAAAAATTTAATAATTATAAAACTAAGTCTTGCGTTCAGGGGTTTGACGGTTCATGGGTTGTAGGTTTCATATGTTTGAAGATTCATGGATTTTAGAGTTTGAGTGTTCATTTAACCTCCGAAGCACTCACCAGACACCTAGAAACAACGCAGCATTAGTAAGGGGAGATTACAGTGATAAACTAAACACTAATCTCACCTGATAATATTGGCAGTGGACGAATGCAGTAGGAAGCTGTATGTAAACATAACCTCTTCGAGGTTAACCGTGCCACTGCTGCTGCCGCAAGTACGCCGTCCTGGGCCTTGCAGCTCTCGTCTTCGTGCCCCTTCGTGGGGACCGTAGCCCAGATACCCGTCCTGCTGCATCCATCGTCGCACTTCCTCGTCCTGGCCACTCGTCCTTCCTCGTGAAAACTAACCTATTTATTAACATAATATAATTATTAGAATAATTATAAATAAAAAAATTTTACATCTCAGCCAGGGTGATCCTCAAGACAATCTCTTCACCCTGAAACGTCCAGAAAGTTGCCACAGTTCTCTTGGGAAATCCAAATTGCAGCATGTAAATAATTAATGATAGTAATTATTTACTATGAACTGCAATTGCACGTGCGCGCGCCAGGATGATCCTCAAGACGAGCTGCACTTCCTCTCGAACGTCCACCACAAACTTGCCACAGTCGAATTATATAATTCAGAATTCCAAATTACACCACAGATAACTACAATAATTAATAACTACAATAATACCGCTATAATTATTAAGAACAATTTCACTTATTGCGCGCGTCTGCAATTGAAGATCAAGTCTTCATGAAACCAGGGACATTACTGCAATGGCGGGATGCGATATATTTCTTCAAACAACAGAAAGCTCGAAATTATTTCAAGACTTTAAATTTATAATGTAAATCAATTTTAATATTCAATTATAAACAAATATATTTATTATTAATAAAAATATAAATCATAAAATTATACTATTATTTATTTATTTATATTTATTTATTTATTCAATTACACCAATTGAGCCCCATATAAATAAATTAACAAATCATTACTATTATTATCAATTTTATTTGTAATAGAAATAATAACTTAAATATGCAATTAAATTATATTTTTATAATTATATTGATGGCACGTCGTGCTGTCCATAATCCGTCACATTGCGGCCACGATTTTCCCGACACGGCGGGCTTGCACTGTGCCGTCATTCTGCTGGAATCTAAAAGTTCAAAAAAGTAATGTTGCGTGACGGCACGATGACGGCACAGGGCGGTCACGACGTGCCACCGAATCGGACAGCACGCCGCGACTGCACAGTGATGGCACAAATTCGTCACGCCGTGCCAGCACGTCGTGCTCGGCACGGGCTGCTATCTCCCAGATAGCAGCCCGTGCCGAGCACGGCGTGCTGGCACGGCGTGACGAATTTGTGCCATCACTGTGCAGTCGCGGCGTGCTGTCCGATTCGGTGGCACGTCGTGACCGCCCTGTGCCGTCATCGTGCCGTCACGCAACATCACTTTTTTGAACTTTCAGATTCCAGCAGAATGACGGCACAGTGCAAGCCCGCCGTGTCGGGAAAATCGTGGCCGCAATGTGACGGATTATGGACAGCACGACGTGCCATCAATATAATTATATAAAAATATAATTTAATTGCATATTTAAGTTATTATTTCTATTACAAATAAAATTGATAATAATAGTAATGATTTGTTAATTTATTTATATGGGGTTCAATTGGTGTAATTGAATAAATAAATAAATATAAATAAATAATAGTATAATTTTATGATTTTTATTTTTATTAATAATAAATATATTTGTTTATAATTGAATATTAAAATTGATTTACATTATAAATTTAAAGTCTTGAAATAATTTTGAACTTTGTGTTGTTTGAAGAAATGTATCGCATCCCGCCATTGCAGTAATCTCCCTGCTTTCATGAAGACTTGATCTTCAATTGCAGACGCGCGCAATAAGTGAAATTGTTTTTAATAATTTTAGCGGTATTATTGTAGTTATTAATTATTGTAGTTATCTGTGGTGTCATTTGGAATTCTGAATTATATAATTCGACGGTGGCAAGTTTGTGGTGGACGTTCGAGAGGAAGTGCAGCTCGTCTTGAGGATCAACCTGGCGCGCGCACGTGCAATTGCAGTTCACAGTAAATAATTACTATCATTAATTATTTACATGCTGTAATTTGGATTTCCCAAGAGAACTGTGGAATTTTCAGAGGGAAGAAATTGTCTTGAGGATCATTCTGGCTGAAATGTAAAGTTTTTTTATTTATAATTATTCTAATAATTATATTAGTTAATAAATTATAGGTTAGTTTTCATGTTTGAATAATACTAGAGTTTGTTTTACATTGTCTTCTGAAATCAAAAGTTGCTAAGTGTAATAAATATTAAATAGTCTTATTAGGTTTCTTTATTGATATTAGTATTTTGAAATTGTAGAATTTTATTAGTAATTACATTGATTTTTTTATTTATAATTATTCTAATAATTATATTAGTTAATAAATTATAGGTTAGTTTTTATGTTTCAATAATACTAGAGTTTGTTTTATATTGTCTTCTGAAATCAAAAGTTGCTAAGTGTAATAAATATTAAATAGACTTATTAGGTTTCATTATTGATATTAGTATTTTGAAATTGTAGAATTTTATTAGTAATTACATTGATTTTTTTATTTATAATTATTCTAATAATTATATTAGTTAATAAATAGGTTAGTTTTCATGTTTGAATAATACTAGAGTTTGTTTTACATTGTCTCCTGAAATAAAAAAGTTGCTTAAATTATTACTAGAAAAATTACATGAAATATTTCTGAAAAATTTCTGAAATATTCCCAAAATCAAATGGTTTTACTGAATTCTTTTGTGGAATATTTCAGGATTATTTTAGAAATGTTAAGGTGGTTCCCTTGTACAAAATATTACCACTTTTTTATGGAAATTATGTTATTGCAAAACCATGTATCTTCGATTGAAAATCGTAACATGTTCGTGCATTCTAATTTCTTTTATTTTTTATCCGATTTGAACTTTAAACCACTTATTTTGATCGTTAAACAATTTCAAATCAATTGACCGTTGGAAATTAAAAAATTGGCAAAATCAGCAAAGTTAGAGCCTTAATTGTTATGGGTAAATTGTTACTAATTAAATGTGAATAAATTCATGAATTCATAAATTCATTCACATTTACTTTAAACAATTGGCTCTAACTTTGCTGATTTTGTCGATTTTTTAATTTCCAACGGTTAATCGTTTTTAAATTGTTTAACGATTCAAATGAGTGGTTTAAAGTTCAAATCAGATGAAAAATAAAAGAAATTAGAATATTGCCCTAATATCGGTTTGCACTGCAGCTGTGGAACGTCGTATTGCGATGTTTCGACGATATTGCAGAGATACATTGATACGATATGCAACACTCCGGCATTGCAAAATATCGCCATCATATTGCCTTGCTCCAAAGCTGCCGAAAATCGTATCACAATGTTCCCGTGATATCGCAGTGATATATCGTGATATTTAACTTTGCGATATTGCAAAATATTGCTGTGATATGGCATTACGGCAACGTTGTATGTATGTATGTACGTCTGTCTGTATGTATGTATTTATGTGTGAAGTTTTAATGTATTTACATAGAATCAATTTTGTTACGAAGCGAATCTTCGTTATTGTTATTAAGCATCCTACTGGCACCACATTTATTTTTCAGATGTATTCACGACCGGCTAAAAATCGTGGCGGAGTGTCACCCGATGTTGCTGCTAAAAACATTTTCGACCAAATGCAAAAGATGCGATCTGGAGCTTCGACGAATCTTGCGTCTTCCCACCGCTTTCAGCAAGCAGAATCTTGTGGCATGTCGATTTTATCACAAGTGGGTGGACCTCCGATAAGAGCATCGTCCCAATCGCTATCAAGTCTAGCGCATACATCAACAAGAAGCGACTATACTCCAAGTCCAGTGCATAAATCACATTTTGCACAGGAAGGGCTGCCATCTGAGCCTTTTCGCCCGCGCATACTCCAACGAGTGCGCGATATGCAATCACCTATCACTCAACAAAAACCACACACACTTGACAACAAGTCTTCTTCACAACAACAATCACGAACACCAGATCAATCAAAACAATCATCCTACACTCACCAACAACCACCCACACTTCACAAGCCATCTACACAAAAGCAATCACGCGCACCAAATCAATCGAAACAAAAGCCATCATCCACTCAACAGAAACCACCCACACATGGCAAGTCATTTACACAACAGCAATCACGAACACCAGATCAATCAAAACAATCATTCTACACTCAACAACAACCACCCACACTTCACAAGTCATCTACACAAAAGCAATCACGCACACCAAATCAATCGAAACAAAAGCAATCATTCACTCAACAGAAACCACCCACACATGACAAGTCATTTACACAACAGCAATCACGCACACCGGATCAATCGCACTATAAACATCCGCGCGATAAACAATCATCCCACACTCAAGAACAACCATCTACACGTTACAAGTCACCTACACAAAGTCAATCATCCACTCAACAGCAATCACCCATACTCGGCAATTCACGCACACAAAAGGTGAATATGCAGCATTCGCTCGCGCTCAACGGATCGCAGGTAGGATTTCGTCAAGAGGAACCAGCTGGTTTAATGTCTGCTTTTGGGGACGCAGGTTATTCAAATAAATAAAAATGGTATTTTATTCTTCAAGGGAGTGTCAAACCATTCAAATTTCCCGCCGACAGTCCTAACCTCAAATTCTTTAACAATTGATTACAATTAATAAATAAACTAAATTATGAAAAATCAAGGCATCATTACCCTCCATAATACAATTATCTACCACTGTGCGAAGTTTTAAACAAAAACTTCAAAACCTCTACGAATGCCATTGGAACGAAATTTATATTAGTCTAGACTCGAACCTTCAAATTTCGTTCCAAAGCCATTCGTAGAGGTTTCGAAGTTTTTATTTCAAACTTCGCACAGTGGTAGATAATTGTATTACGGAGGGCAAGGACCTCTTAGTTTTTAATTTTTAATTTTAATTTAATTTATTTTAATTTTTAATTACGTAATTAAATTTAAAAAAATGTAAGGAAGCGTTGGAGGGGCAGAGAATGTTGGTTGTGCCTCACAGAGATGGGCGAGGACGGGGCCCTCTCTCACATAAAAACAAAATTCTTTTATTTTTGTTTGAAAAAATAGCAATATTGAGGTAATTTTTACATTACAAGAGAATAATTCTAATAACATTATAATTATTATGATTATTACCCAGACAGCAAAAAATGAATTTTTTCTAAGGATTTTTTTCGAACACTTTAAGAATAATTATGAATGTAAGTTAGAAAAGGATTCTTAAACAGTTTGAAAAGAGTTCATAAAGAATTCTAACATCTGCGACATTCATGAAATTTATTTTTCCGTCTGGGAATTCTTTAGTGTTATTATTACTTCTATTAAAATAAAAATAATAATTGTTTTCAGATGCCGTTGAGAGACGTCAGAAAATAACTCTAGAACCGATCCAGCACGTACTGAGAGACGACGTCAAGGAACAAAGACTGCCGATTCAGCGACTGACCCAAGACTGAGGTAGACAAGCTGAGGCTGGGAGCGACAAAAATGACATCGTTTTCAGACTTGCAAGCTGAGCTGCAAGGAGGGCCTAGCAAAGGTAATTTATTCATCATTCTATTATAACTTTCCAACCCATAATGCAATAAAAAATTTTATTTTTTTCGTTTTTTTCAACAGAGTTCATAACACTTCGAGCGCAGAAACGGTGTGCGCCTGCCTGGATGTGATAGCGATCTGCTGAATGGTTCCCAAGGTCATGCTGTTGTCGTACGAGCGCATGGACATGCCTGCAAAACTCTCGATGACGCAGGGGCAACGAGAATTGAGTAGGAGGCTTCTTGCGAGTTGCTGCTCAGGCGATCCCTGTTAAAAAATTGAAGCTGGATTTCAAGCTTGAAATTCAACGATGAGCTTGAATCTGGTTTGATCGAACTTAAAATCCAGCTCGATTTCAAGCTCGAAATCAAACTCGAAAGATCCACCCTGATCGACCTACATTTCAAGTTTGATCAAGCTGGATTCAAACTCATCGTTGAATTTCAAGTTCGATCGAGCCGGATTCAAACTCATCGCTGGATTTGAAGCTTGAGATTTAGCTTGATATTTTCAATAGGGGAACCTGCACAAGGACCAGCTGGTTCAGCCACTGGTCCGTTTGAGTGACCGTAGCCTCCTGGAGCTGCAGGCTCCCGAAATATACCATTATTTACGTAAATATTTTCAGAGACTATATATATATATATATATATTCCACGTCGACCAGGGAAGAAATTTTTTACATTTCGTTCAAAATGTTTTTACTAGTTCAGAATAGTTAAAAAATGTATGCAAAAAAAATTTAGATCACAATACCCTAACTATGCAGAACTGTGACCCTATTAAAAATAAAGTTTTTTTCAATTCTTAGAAACATAGAAAACTTTAATGATTTTTAGCTCCAGATAGGTGCAATTTAGGTATTTACACATATACATTTTTATTATTTTTCTGTATATTTTTCTGTAAATTTTCTATAGAATATGCTAACACTTTTTTTAGGCCCTAATTACCACGTTTCTGATTGATTTATAAAAGATATACCGTTATATAGTAATAAGAGCTTCAAAATGAGACCAGGTAGACCATGGACCGAGCTTTTTACTACAAAATTTTGAGATTAAAATAAACTGCCGAAATTTTTTAAATAGCATATAACGGTATATCTTTTATAAACCAATCAGAAACGTGATAATTGGGGTCTGAAAAAAATGTCAGCATATTGTACAGAAAATTTACAGAAAAAAATGCATATATATATGCATATATCTATCTATATAAATATATATATATATATATATATATATATATATATATATATATATATATATGTAAATACCCAAATTGCACCTATCTCGAATTGAATTTTCTACTTTTTTAAAAATTTAAATAAACTTTATTTTTAGGGTCACGGTTCTGCAAGATTTGGGTCTTATGAGCTAAAATTTTATTTACATGCTTTTTTCACTATTCTGAACTAGTAAAAACATTTTCAGCGAAATGTAAAAAATTTCTTCACGGGTTTACGTGAAATATATATTATTATGAAATATTGAAATTCGTTCAGAATGAACTTTTACTACAGTTTTCTTTATTAGTCTTAACGTTTATTTCGTCTTTACAATACATCAGGAAAGTATAATACATTTTTAGGCCAATTTTTTATTTGAAAATTTTTATATATCAAATTTTGAAATTTTAAATCTTACCTGAGATCTTACCAGATATCTCGTGTGAGATTTTGAGTAAAAATTCATGAGGTTTTCGCATGATATTTCACCTGAGATTTTTTGGTAGGGATATATAAAAAAAAAAAAATATATATATATATATATATATATATATATATATATATATATATATATATATATATATATATATATATATATATATATATATATATCATGCGAAATATCATGCGAAAACCTCATGAATGTTTACTCAAAATTTCACACGAGATCTCTGGTAAGATCTCAGGTGAGATTTAAAATTTCAAAATTTGATATATAAAAATTTTCAAATAAAAATTGACCAAAAATGTATTATACTTTCCTGATGTATTATAAAGACGAAAGAAACTTCAAGACTAATAAAAAAAACTGTAGTAAAAGTTCATTCTGAACGAATTTCAATATTTCATTAAGTGTACATATAATAACATGAGATTTTGGTATGAGATCTCAGGTGAGAATCTTACTTGAGATTATTCAGTAGGAGTATGTGAATAATCATAATTAAAGTATAAAATTATAATTAAATTTAAATATTTACGTAAATAAATGGTATATATATGTTATTATTGTATGTATATATCTGCTGCGGATTCCCGGAAAAACAACTCAAGTCCATTTTTTTGAAAATTGAGCGATTTTGATTTTAAGCGATTTTAATATCTTTATATAGTATATTTTCAGATAAAAGTGCACAAAATCAAGAAAGTGTAAAAATAAGTAGCCTTATCTACTATTTATGATTTTTTTTACATTAGTTCAAATGGAAAATAAAAATTTTAAGTATTAGTATCTTCAAAACAGAAAAGTGGACTTATGTTGTTATTCTGCAAAACCATATATATATTACGTATTAACTTATTAATTTATTGTACAAAAATATTAAATATTTAAAGTATATAAATAAAAAATTACGAATATAAAATACAGTATTTTTATTATGATAAAATTATACATTTAATATAAATAATATATATATATATATATATATATATATATATATATATATATATATATATCGCCGTGCTGGCATATTGTCGGCAAATTGCACCGCACAGTGCTGACACGTTGCCGGCACGCGGGCCGCAGTACCAATCGCGCATGCAAATTGCGTCGGCAAAATGACGGCACTATGACGGCCCGCGTGCCAGGACCGCGGTCCTGCACCGTGCCGTCTCAGAAGCGGGGCAGGAATCCGTCACAATGCCGGACCGCGGGCGGCCCGCGGGCCGTCAGCGTGCCGACACAGTGCCGACTCAATGCTATCTGGGCTGGGAGGAGATTTCAAAGGTTCCCAGATAGCATTGAGTCGGCACTGTGTCGGCACGCTGACGGCCCGCGGGCCGCCCGCGGTCCGGCATTGTGACGGATTCCTGCCCCGCTTCTGAGACGGCACGGTGCAGGACCGCGGTCCTGGCACGCGGGCCGTCATAGTGCCGTCATTTTGCCGACGCAATTTGCATGCGCGATTGGTACTGCGGCCCGCGTGCCGGCAACGTGTCAGCACTGTGCGGTGCAATTTGCCGACAATATGCTAGCACGGCGATATATATATATATATATATATATATATATATATATATATATATATATATATATATATATATATATATATATTATTTATATTAAATGTATAATTTTATCATAATAAAAATACTGTATTTTATATTTGTAATTTTTTATTTATATACTTTAAATATTTAATATTTTTGTACAATAAATTAATAAGTTAATACGTAATATATATATGGTTTTGCAGAATAACAACATAAGTCCACTTTTCTGTTTTGAAGATACTAATACTTAAAATTTTTATTTTCCATTTGAACTAATGTAAAAAAAATCATAAATCATAGATAAGGCTACTTATTTTTACACTTTCTTGATTTTGTGCACTTTTATCTGAAAATATACTATATAAAGATATTAAAATCGCTTAAAACTCAATTTTCAAAAAAATGGACTTGAGTTGTTTTTCCGGGAATCCGCAGCAGATATATACATACAATAATAACACATATATACCATTTATTTACGTAAATATATAAATTTAATTATAATTTTATACTTTAATTATGATTATTCACATACTCCTACTGAATAATCTCAAGTAAGATTCTCACCTGAGATCTCATACCAAAATCTCATGTTATTATATGTACACTTAATGAAATATTGAAATTCGTTCAGAATGAACTTTTACTACAGTTTTTTTTATTAGTCTTGAAGTTTCGTCTTTACAATACATCAGGAAAGTATGATACATTTTTGGTCAATTTTTATTTGAAAATTTTTATATATAAAATTTTGAAATTTTAAATTTCACCTGAGATCTTACCAGAGATCTCGTGTGAGATTTTGAGTAAACATTCATGAGGTTTTCGCATGATATTTCGCATGATTATATATATATATATATATATATATTTATATATCCCTACCAAAAAATCTCAGGTGAAATATCATGCGAAAACCTCATGAATTTTTACTCAAAATCTTACGCGAGATCTCTGGTAAAATCTCAGGTGAGATTTAAAATTTAAAAATTTGATATATAAAAATTTTCAAATAAAAAATTGGCCTAAAAATGTATTATACTTTCCTGATGTATTGTAAAGACGAAAGAAACGTCAAGACTAATAAAAAAAACTGTAGTAAAAGTTCATTCTGAACGAATTTCAATATTTCATAATAATATATATTTCACGTAAACCCGTGAAGAAATTTTTTACATTTCGCTGAAAATGTTTTTACTAGTTCAGAATAGTGAAAAAAGCATGTAAATAAAATTTTAGCTCATAAGACCCAAATCTTGCAGAACCGTGACCCTAAAAATAAAGTTTATTTAAATTTTTAGAAAAGTAGAAAATTCAATTCGAGATAGGTGCAATTTGGGTATTTACATATATATATATATATATATATATATATATATATATATATATATATATATATATATATGCATTTTTTTCTGTAAATTTTCTGTACAATATGCTGACATTTTTTTCAGTCCCCAATTATCACGTTTCTGATTGGTTTATAAAAGATATACCGTTATATGCTATTTAAAAAATTTCGGCAGTTTATTTTAATCTCAAAATTTTGTAGTAATAAGAGCTTCAAAATGAGAGCAGGTAGATCATGGACCGAGCTTTATAACTGACGTTACAGCATTTTGAAAGAAATCTACATACAATTTATATATCTATATGTATGTAGGGTATATCATTTATAAATGAAATCTTCATATATAGATATACAAATTGAATGTAGATTTCCTTCAAAATTCTGTTACTTCGGTTAATAAGCTCGGTCCATGGTCTACCTGGTCTCATTTTGAAGCTCTTATTACTATATAACGGTATATCTTTTATAAATCAATCAGAAACGTGGTAATTAGGGCCTAAAAAAGTGCTAGCATATTCTATAGAAAATTTACAGAAAAATATACAGAAAAATAATAAAAATGTATATGTGTAAATACCTAAATTGCACCTATCTGGAGCTAAAAATTATTAAAGTTTTCTCTGTTTCTAAGAATTGAAAAAAACTTTATTTTTAATAGGGCCACAGTTCTGCATAGTTAGGGTATTGTGATCTAATTTTTTTTTGCATACATTTTTTAACTATTCTGAACTAGTAAAAACATTTTAAAACGAAATGTAAAAAATTTCTTCCATGGTCGACGTGGAATATATATATATATATATGAAGAAATTTTATATATATATAGTCCCTGAAAATATTTACGTAAATAATGGTGCAGGCCTTGTGCAGGTTCCCCTATTGAAAATATCAAGCTAAATCTCAAGCTTCAAATTCAGCGATGAGTTTGAATCCGGCTCGATCGAACTTGAAATTCAGCGATGAGGTTGAATCCAGCTTGATCAAACATGAAATGTAGGTCGATCAGGGTGGATTTTTTGAATTTGATTTCGAGCTTGAAATCGAGCTGGATTTTAAGTTCGATCAAACCAGATTCAACCTCATCGCTGAATTTCAAGCTTGAAATCCAGCTTCAATTTTTTAACAGGGATTGTCTGAGCTGCAACTCGCAAGAAGCCTCCTACTCAACATCATTCTCGTTGCCCCTGCGTCATCGAGAGTTTTGCAGGCATGTCCACGCGCTCGTACGACAGCATGACCTTGGGAACCATTCAGCAGATCGCTATCACTTCCAGGCAGGTGCACACCGTTTCTGCGCTCGAAGTGTTATGAACTCTGTTGAAAAAAACGAAAAAAATAAGATTTTTATTGCATTATGGGTTGGAAAGTTATAATAGAATGATGAATAAATTACCTTTGCTAGGCCCTCCTTGAAGCTCAGCTTGCAAGTCTGAAAACGATGTCATTTTTGTCGCTCCCAGCCTCAGCTTGTCTACCTCAGTCTTGGGTCAGTCGCTGAATCGGAGGTCTTTATTCCTTGACGTCGTCTCTCAGTACGTGCTGGATCGGTTCTAGAGTTATTTTCTAACGTCTCTCAACGGCATCTGAAAACAATTATTATTTTTATTTTAATAGAAGTAATAATAACACTAAAGAATTCCCAGACGGCAAAACAAATTTCATGAATGTCGCAGACGTTAGAATTCTTTATGAACTCTTTTCAAACTCTTTAAGAATCCTTTTCTAACTTACATGCATAAGTATTCTTAGTGTTCGACAAAAATCCTTAGAAAAAATTCATTTTTTGCTGTCTGGGTAATAATTATAATAATTATAATGTTATTAGAATTATTCTCTTGTAATGTAAAATTTACCTCAATATTGCTATTTTTTCAAACAAAAATAAAAGAATTTTTTTTTTATGTGTGAGAGGGCCCCGATCTTGCCTATCTCTGTGAGGCAAAACCAACATTCTCTGCCCCTCCAACGCTTCCTTACATTTTTTTTTTAATTTAAATACGTAATTAAAAATTAAAATATAATTAAAAAATAAAAGATTAGTAAATTGATAATTGAATTTATTAAATAAATGAACAAATAAATAAAATATAAAATGTAAGAAAACGTTCTATTCATATAAAAAGTCCACGTTAATTTCAGCAAGTGATAATATAAAAAGAATGCTACTAATATAATAAACGTGTACTTTTTATATGAACTTCCCTAAAAGTAAAAACATAAATAAAGTCGCCTTTATAAAACGCAAAGAAATATGTAGCAAGCTAGTATTTTTCTTGGTGTTTTATAAATGTGTAGATGTCCGGAAATTCTTCGGTCCCATCCTCAGGCTGGCCGTTGTCCTCCATCATGGTGTTGCTGTGGTCGTCATGATCCTTGTTGTTCTCGGCGTCGCTTTCGATCTCCGTGTCATCGTCCGGGTAAGGTTCTGCACCTCCTCTGTCAGGTCGGCACTCCTCCAAATACTTCGCGGGGTATTCGTCATAGTGGGTCCTTCCATCGAATTCTCCGTCCTCTGATTCCCTGATATATTTTATATTTTATTTTAAATTCATTTGATTTTGCTTCATCACAGAGGAAGCTTTGGGATGGTAATAAAAAAGTTTTGCTAAAATCACTAAAGACATATTTTTTGAGACAATAGGAATCAACATACACTATTTTTAGAAAATGTCTGTATGAATGTGCGTGTGTGAGTGCGTGCGCGTGTATGTGTGCTGCGTGTATGCATGCATGCATGCGTGCATGTGTGTGCGCGTGTATGTGTATGTGCATGCGTGTGTGTCCGTATGCGCGTATGTGTGTGTGCGTGCGTGTGAGTGAGTGTGTTTACGTGTGTGCGTGCGTGCGAGTGAGTGTGTATGTGCCTGCGTGTGAGTGTGTGTGCGTGCGTGTGAGTGAGTTAGTGTGTGCGCATGTATGCGTGTGCGTGTGTGTGTGTGTCACACCATATTTTTTTGTAACACATGTATGGATTTTTGCGTTTTTTAAAATAAGTTTTTAAATAAACGGGCAAAAAAGAAATTTTTTCTCGGGCAACAAAAGTAGTCAACGGGTAAAAAAACTTTCTTACCCGCTTATCCGGACAGAATAGTACATTATGCAACAAGGGACGAAAGTAGCAGTTTTTCCCGCGGGAAAAATCACCCGAGGGAAGAATCTTCTCGCGAGGGCAGTAATCACTCGAGGGCGAAATCTACTTTCACATTGTAGGGTTTTTTGGAATGTTAGATATAACTTATCTATAACAATAGTTATAAAAGACGTGAAAAACTGTAATTTAATCTAAATATGTAATTTAAGTAAAAAATTATCTTTTGACAATTCATCAATACTAAAATCACAGCTTTTTTAAGATATTGATTAAAAAAAGATAAGTAAATTTAAAATTAATTTCATATTGAAACAATCAATTAAGTTTGAGGAAGCAAAGTGCCAAGGAATTGCCAGCGGTTTTTTACATGCTCTATGATAATATTTAACAGGAGGCCACTTACCAGAGTTTATCAGGTGGATTCTGCTTTAAATGGTCGAAATTTTCTGTAGGTGCGTCATCTTCGTCGGGTATTTCATCCTTCAGGTCATCCAATCCTACATAGCTCCTTGGTCTGGACAGATGCTGATGATCATCCCTCTCCCTCTCGTCGACTGAAGTTTTTTCTAAAACTCTTCTTCTTTTTGGACTGGATGGCAGGGGTTCTTGATGTTCTTCTTCTTCTTCTTCATCAGGAGCTCGTCTTCTCCTCGGAGATGGTGGCAGCTGCTCCTCATCTCTTTTTTCGGGTAGTAGCTCGTCTCTGCGTATCGCTTCGAGACGCCGTAGACATTGCTTAAGGCTTTTCAAGGCCCTGGTAAAAAAATGGAAACATTCATAATTAATATAATAAGTCTAGTGTGACAAGTAAAATAAAATATATAAAACAATATACCTTCACAATCTGACACAAAACGGGTATCACGTAGTCCTGTGACATTTTTTTCTTATCTCCAAGCCAAGTAACATTGCACAGAAGCTCTGTGTTGACTGCAAAGCAATTTTTTTAAAAAATTGCTTAAGAGTCATCGGTATTTCTACCACCAAGATAAATCAAGTAGTTGACCTAAAAATAAACGATATATTTAAGAAATGAAAAATTTAATAATTATAAAACTAAGTCTTGCGTTCAGGGGTTTGACGGTTCATGGGTTGTAGGTTTCATATGTTTGAAGATTCATGGATTTTAGAGTTTGAGTGTTCATTTAACCTCCGAAGCACTCACCAGACACCTAGAAACAACGCAGCATTAGTAAGGGGAGATTACAGTGATAAACTAAACACTAATCTCACCTGATAATATTGGCAGTGGACGAATGCAGTAGGAAGCTGTATGTAAACATAACCTCTTCGAGGTTAACCGTGCCACTGCTGCTGCCGCAAGTACGCCGTCCTGGGCCTTGCAGCTCTCGTCTTCGTGCCCCTTCGTGGGGACCGTAGCCCAGATACCCGTCCTGCTGCATCCATCGTCGCACTTCCTCGTCCTGGCCACTCGTCCTTCCTCGTCAAAACTAACCTATTTATTAACATAATATAATTATTAGAATAATTATAAATAAAAAAATTTTACATCTCAGCCAGGGTGATCCTCAAGACAATCTCTTCACCCTGAAACGTCCAGAAAGTTGCCACAGTTCTCTTGGGAAATCCAAATTGCAGCATGTAAATAATTAATGATAGTAATTATTTACTATGAACTGCAATTGCACGTGTGCGCGCCAGGATGATCCTCAAGACGAGCTGCACTTCCTCTCGAACGTCCACCACAAACTTGCCACAGTCGAATTATATAATTCAGAATTCCAAATTACACCACAGATAACTACAATAATTAATAACTACAATAATACCGCTATAATTATTAAGAACAATTTCACTTATTGCGCGCGTCTGCAATTGAAGATCAAGTCTTCATGAAACCAGGGACATTACTGCAATGGCGGGATGCGATATATTTCTTCAAACAACAGAAAGCTCGAAATTATTTCAAGACTTTAAATTTATAATGTAAATCAATTTTAATATTCAATTATAAACAAATATATTTATTATTAATAAAAATATAAATCATAAAATTATACTATTATTTATTTATTTATATTTATTTATTTATTCAATTACACCAATTGAGCCCCATATAAATAAATTAACAAATCATTACTATTATTATCAATTTTATTTGTAATAGAAATAATAACTTAAATATGCAATTAAATTATATTTTTATAATTATATTGATGGCACGTCGTGCTGTCCATAATCCGTCACATTGCGGCCACGATTTTCCCGACACGGCGGGCTTGCACTGTGCCGTCATTCTGCTGGAATCTAAAAGTTCAAAAAAGTGATGTTGCGTGACGGCACGATGACGGCACAGGGCGGTCACGACGTGCCACCGAATCGGACAGCACGCCGCGACTGCACAGTGATGGCACAAATTCGTCACGCCGTGCCAGCACGTCGTGCTCGGCACGGGCTGCTATCTGGGTTATGTATACTTATAATTAAACCGATTGATAAGACCATATCATCAGCTATGCACTTGTTTTATTCTCTTTAAACATTCTATTGTCAAGACTGCACTTAAGGTATGCTAATTTGTTATATAACAATACAAGATTGAATGTCAAACTATAATGTAAAATTCATTAATAAAGTAGATTTATTTGTATATCTTTTTTGCATTTAATCTAAACATTTTTATTTATTCATTTATTAATTTTGCAGTGAGGAATTAAATCCCGTTTTTAGTTTTACGTTAGATAATAATAAAAATGAATCAAAATGAAAATTTAGTAGGATGGCACATTATCTGGTGGTTATTTACAATATTTGGGATTCCGATTACTTTTCCTTGGTTAATTTATAATTTAATTGATATTGTCATGCATAAACGCAGAAAAGCTACTCTTCGTGCAAAGGTATAATTAATTATTAAGTACTTTTAAAATATTTTTAATAAATTATACATAATTTTGAAGGTTGTAATAATAACTGGCGCAAGTTCAGGTTTAGGAGAAGCATTGGCTCATGTGTTTTATAGTTGTGGATGTAGACTAATTTTAATATCAAGGAGAAAACAAGAATTGCAACGAGTGAAAGAGGCATTACTGAATACTCATCATGTAAATATTTATAAAATCAAATATCTGAAAATGATAATACATTTATAATTAGAATGAATAATATTTTCAGACAGTCCCAACACATGTACCTGTTATTCTTCCTTTAGATTTAACTGAAATTAATTCTCTGTCAGTTGAAATTGCAAAAGTTCTAAAGATTCATGGAAGAATAGATATTTTAATAAATAATGCTGGTATATCATACAGAGGAGAAGTGATTGATACTAAAGTTGATATTGATATTAAAATAATGTTGATCAACTATTTTGGTCAAGTTGCCTTAGCTAAAGGTAATTTTTTTAAATTTATTTATGTACTTATTTTAGTAATAATTAGGAATTTTAAAATTTTCTTGTTTTAAATACTGTTCTGTAGCTGTTTTGCCATGGATGATCAAACAAAATTCTGGTTACATTGTGTGTACTAGTAGTATACAGGGTAAAGTAGCAATACCATTTAGGTCAGCATATACAGCTTCAAAACATGCTTTACAAGCTTGGTGTGACTCAGCAAGAGCTGAACTTTCTACAAAAAATATTAAAATAACTGTTGTTAGTCCTGGTTATATTCATACAGCTTTGTCCTTGAATGCGTTAGCAGGGAATGGTCAAAAATATGGAAGTTGGTATTTATTATTCAAGGTTTTATTCATTTGATAAATATGTTTACTGATTTGTTTATCTTTTTTAGTCATGGATGAAACAACCAAACACGGTTACTCACCTAACTACATTGCAGATAAAGTATTAAACGCTATGTTGAGAGGTGATAAGGAAGTCACTATAGCAACTTTCACACAAAAAGTTGCTATTTTATTGCGAATTTTGCTTCCTTCTGTTTACTTTTGGATTATGCAACAACGTGCGAAAAGACTATTAAAAGATAAATAGAACAACTTTAGTAAAATTCATAATTTATCAACCACAAATAATGTACAATGTTAATACAAAATTTACACTTTCTTTGTCAAATTCTAGGGTACTTATGATTTAGATAAGTTTTACGATAAATGAATATTTATTATCATTTTATTATATTATAAAATTATAATAAGTTGATTAATGCAAAAAAAAAAATATGCAAGACTGATGTAACCATAATGATATTTCTTATGAAAAAGTCTCAAAACTTTTAAGGTTAAAATATTGAAAATTTATCAAATTAAAGTTTTAGGTGAATGTGCAAAAATGTAATAAATAATTTTTTACTGATATAGATATCTTTATCCAATAGTGTAATAAAGTTAAATGTTTTATATAATTTTTGGATTAAACTTTATTATTATTACCTTCTGTTTTTTGATACAAGTAAATTAAACATGTTTACACTATTTACATTCGAGAATATAAGTTTGAGTTCAAAATATCGATTATTTTGTTATTTGTAAATTCAGTGACTTTCTCTGTACCTTCAAAGTATTAAGACTTTGGAATAGTCAATTATTTAAATCATAAAGATGTTTCAGTTGATAAATGAATAAATTAACAAAACAGTAAATGCTTAGTAAATGCATAAAATGATCTTAGTCAAATACTTTTGAAACTACAGTAGACCTATTATAACAAATCTATTTACAAGTCAATAAGTATCAATGGTTAAGTTTGTTAATGAATCTTTAAAAATGTTGTTCATACTTTATTTATTAAGTATAAATTTAATAAATCAAATGTTTAGAAGGTAAAATTAATGATATTTTTACTTTTACTTTCATACATTTGTTTAAAGTGGCAGTGTTGTATGAGCAGCATTTTTTCTTCATAGTTTCAAAGATGCATAAACAAAGATTACCTTTTAAAGATACATGTAATCATTTAACTGGTGATTTAACATTTTATGAGGTATATTATTTTTTTTGTATGTGCAAGATCAAAACTTTTAATTTGTCTTGATTAACAATAACATTTCTGAATTATAGATGTTATTCACGATTGGGAGTTGTGTATTATTTCATACACATTTAAATAAATTGTTATTTATACTGATTACAACTATATTGCTGATAGCATGAAAGTGTTTCATATTCTAGATCTTTATATATAAAATTAAAATATAATTGTTTACGGATACATATGTTAAAAATATTGTTATGCGATAAATAAACATGAGTAAAAAAATTATTTCATTCACAATTTTAATATAAATGTTTTCTTGTACCTATGTCAGATTGAATTTAATTTAATAGTATATCAATATTTACTCTGTTGTTTTCCTTTAAGGAATATAACTGCTTGCACTGCATATGCAACATCTAACTAATCTAAGTATGATAGCAAACTTATATTTTTTAAAATAGAATCCCATTTTTTAAGAAATAAAAAAAAAACATTCGAAGAATGTTATTTTACTAAAATACAACAGTTTATTCTTGCGGCTCTATTTTTCTTAAAATTTTCTTGTGTATCTTAAGTCAAGAACTAGGAAGAATACTAAATTAATATTCTTGTTTAAGATATATCACTGCAAATCAGTATGTTTCATTTTTATTTGGAATTCATTTTCGACATGTATAGGAGCCTATTTAAGTATGTACTAGGATAAGATTATGTCTGGTAATAAAAGGTGAGGATTCAAAAAGAATGGGATTAATCACAATGCAATTTGTTTGAAATAAACTGAGAATTAAGAAAAAATATACACTATGTGCATACGTAACAAGTTCATTCAGTATAAATCACTAGTTATTTATTATATAACGAATAAATTTTAAGCTCAACTTCAAGTGCTTTTAAACATTTTATGATAAAGCTATAAATCAACAGGTGGAAAAATTTGGGCAATAATATTTTTTTCATAACTCATGCTGTATACAGTGTATTCTACACGGTCTTTCTGTACAGTTTAAAAATACATTTTTGAATTTGACCTTTCACCAGTTTAGTCGAGGATGACATAAATACACACATATATACCATTCATATCAACTTGACATCCTAAAAAGGTGTAATCACACGTGAGTATCACAAAAAATAAAAAAACATATTCATGTTTAATGTAAGTTGGGAGATTGTTACATGTTAGCAATAGGAGCTATTCGATGTATGTGAATATTCTGTACAGCTCTTATGAATTGTAATTGTAAATATATCAGAACATAACTGTATTTTTCCTAATTCTTATAGTTGTAATCTACATCGGTCTACGATCACATACAATTCTCCACTGTGGCCTACCTTTAAGCCTTTCAATTTTGTGACATCTCTAAAAAGGAATTTCTTCATTTGAAGGTTTGATATATTCTCCAAGCACTGATACTGAGTGCTAAGGCAGTTACTGTAGTATGTAGAATCCTTCGTCTGGTATCATCTTTTCTAACAAGAAAAGTAGGTGATGAAGGTCCTAGAACAGCAAGTACCTCAACATGAGGTAATTTGCTGGTATCTGTTTCCACTTGGTATTGGCAACATGGGTCAAATTGCCAAGAAACGGTGTATAAGCCACAAGATATGGCAGCTGTAACTCCAAAAGGACCACAAATGTACGGTCGATCACCCCATAAAAGTCCTATACAAAATAAATCAATATATTAAATCAAAACTTTAATTACCCTTACTTATAAAAGAGAAATAATGTACCTGTAACAATTGCTGCTACACCGGACAAGGCTGCTGTTTTATGGAGGCAATTACCAACGGAGATCCATCGAGACGTTTCATCTCCTAACTTAGATGGCTCTATGACAATTAACTGACATTCAGATTCCAATGCTCTTTCAAGCTCATATTCAAAACTTTCGTGAGCATTTTCTCCATCGTATACTTCACGAATGATAGCGACTTTCTTAGAGTCTTCGCTGTAAAAAATTAATCCTGATTAAATACATGTAGATTCTTTTAACTTTAAAGGTAAACGCTTGAAATTTGTATTACAGTGTTGTAGCATGATACGGTGGTTTGGAAATCATAATTTTTCACAATAAATTTCACAATAAAAGATCAGATATTTTATTGCTGAAGATCAATGAATCTGCAATGTTTTGTTTCTTTCAGGTATTATGTAAGATGTTGATTGAGATTAATCATAACTCTATCTTTCAAGATACAAGAATATTTTATGACTTGAATAAAAATTCCTTTATGCTTAAAATATAAAATTTGTTCCTGTGATACAGGGAAATTTATTAAAAATTGAAATGAAAATCAATGGTGTTCAGTAAAATCTAATAACCAGTTCTACAGGTAGCACTATGTGAAGTGTATATTCGCGATAATTGCAATTTCAAATGACATGCAAAATGATTCAGAATTTAGAGAAACAGTGCGCTGCTTTAGTTATGTCTTAAAATTACTTTTATTGTCGATTGTGGAGTGAACTGTAGTACTGAAATTATTTGCAGTGAAGTGGTTTGTATTAGAGGTTAGTTTGATCAGTTTCTAAAACTACAGTTTAAATTGGCATGTGTGGTAGAAAAAAAGCGACTATAATCATTAAAGATATCTATTTAGCTAAACAAACCTGTCACTCGCTTCATCTACCATTTTTTCGATCGGCTGAATAAATACTGAAACAACGGTTCCCGCGAACCGGACAGAAGGATCCGGACCTTATTTGCGGATACCTGAACCGGATATGCAGATCAGCTGACGAAATTTAATTTTTAGTTGACTAACGTGGTATATTATTGAATTTGAAATACGTAATAGTAAAATATTTATGATTTAATACAGATTTTCGTAATACATTTTTTTGACTTTTCAATAGATTTTTTCTATCAAGAGTTCTATGAGATAATATTAGATAAGGTCCCCGAGAAAAAATTAATTTATATATAACCATATATATATTTATATATAAAATTGATATATGGTTATATATAATCATATATAATCATATATGATTTTATATGATTGTATATGATTATATAGATGTTGACCTTATATAAATATATATAGTCATATAGAGCTTATTAGATTGTATATATTCATATATAGTTATACCTAACCTCACATATACACGTATATATATAATGCTATATATGATTATATAAAATCATATATATAATGATAAATAAGCATCTTACTACCTGTAAAATTTTTCAAAAATTTTCTAAGTCTAATTTATATATAATTATATACCATTAGCCAGATGTATTGCAAATTATTAACAATTTGACATACATGTGTTTGTTATAGATTTCCTTAAGTTTGACGTAAAACCAGCGGCGGAACAAGGGGGGGGGGATGGGGGCGATCGCCCCCCCCCCTCCCCCCAAGAAAATTTTTTATGTTAACCCATGAATCCTTAACTTAAACCCTGAAAATCATTATTTAATCAATAAACGCATAAACCTCAAAACCCAATTAACCCAAGATAAGCAATTTAGAATTAAATAAATAAAAAAATGTAACCCATAAACCCTAAGCCCAACTTAGAAAATTTTTAGCAAATTTCAAATTTTTCAAATTTATTTCGTTTATTTAACTATTGTAATAATTTTTATACATTAATATTCATCTATAAATATTTGTTCAACTTTCTGATGCACATTGAAATTAAAATTTATAAAAACATACTTATAAAACTATTAATTAGACTAAACTTCTGTTTATACATAGAATTACCGGTCTTCTTACAGTTTCGCAGCAATTTATGAAAGTTATGCATAACTTTTTCCATACATTTAAGGAAAAACAATTTTTGTTGTATTTACTAAATATCATTATTTATTTGTTCACGTACCAAAATTGTTCGTTATCCAAACCAACGTTTGGTAGATTCAACAAAAGCTTTTATTTTAATTTTTCAATTGATTGAATAATTTGAAAAATATTTCCTTACTTGATAAGCTTTATAATAGTATTCCCTCGCTTGTTTTTATTTTTTAGTATAAATAAGTTTGAGTATGAATTAATCAATTAATTTATTAGAAACTATATCCTTTGCATGTTTCATGTGTAGGAATTTATTATAAAACAAAAAATAAACAGAAGTAACACGAGTGTTATGTGCTGATAATCTTAGTAAATAAATAATTTTGATAAACATACTTATAAAGTACTGTTAAATGTTCTTGAGAAGATGATGGGAAATTACCTTTTTTACTAATTCATATACCCTCAATGGTATCGCCCGCCCCCTATACGCTTCTCCTAGATCCACTTCATGTACCAAAATTTTTCGTTGTACAGACCAACGTTTGGTAGACTCAATAAACATTTTTTTTCGTGTTTCTATAAATGATAAATATGATATATTTAAAACGCTTTTCATTAAAATAAAATAGATATTAATATTTTCAGTTATGAAACACCTTGCTTGCAATTTAGGGATTTTCAACTGATTCAATAATTTGAAAACCATTCCCTCATCTGTTAAGCTTTGTAATGGTTTTTCCTGGCCTGTTTTTATTTTTTAGTATAAAATTTGAGGATAAATAGACTTATTAGTCTCGCACTATCATATTCATTTCGAATTTCGTATTCATTACGAAATAAAGTTAGATTTAGATTCCATTGTAGATAGGTTTGTGAAGATCGAGTGTAAACATACATTAGAATTAATATTATAAGGGGAAATGGCATATAAAGGCATTAATTTAAAAATTTGATTATATTGTCATACGCTATGCTATGTAATTGTTATTTTAAAAAATGTAATCATTTAAGTGGCACATGTGGAATGTGAAATTGTTATGGACCTTTTTTTTTTACTAATTTGGGCACCCTCAGTGTCACCCCCCCCCCCCTATACGCCACTTCTGGATCCGCCGCTGCGTAAAACTGTGCCCGTATATGCTGGAAATTTTGTATCAAGTATAGAAGTAAAATATGAGGGCAAAGTGAAGGCAAAATTACAGCAACTATTTACTGCAAATATTGCTCATGATGTGCAGGCGTATCATAGGCATAAATTACCATCTTATTGTCGTCACATTTCTCGATTTTTATGTTACACAAATTTCCTTTAATATGCTGTTATTAATTTCCTCCCTCTCTCTCTCTCTCGCATTGTCGCATATATGAGTAATTTTATTGAATATTATGTGAATAATATTGAAAATAAAATAATATAATATATTAATAATATCGAAAATAAGTTGAAAGCAAATTGATGTACAAAACTTGCAGCAACAGTTATACATCAAATGTAAGTGCGATTTGGTGGCAAGCATTTGTAGTCAATTTTACGGCACATTTACATCAATCCTTGATATTCGTCATTTCTTCAGCGAAAGTTGGAAGCAAATTACTAACAAACGTTGTACAGCAACTACTGCCGCGATTTTGCCAGTTAAAACTATGATTTTAATCATTTTTAGCATGAATTGATGATTATCTTAATTTTTAGACTAAGATACAGGCTCCCCTCCATTCTGGGACCTATACTGGGACTTTTGCACTATAAAAAGGTATCTCCATGAATTCTTTGGTGGTCAAGGCTTTGATCGAACTCTCAGAATCAGCATTTTAAGGTTTAATTGGCATATAAGATAGTTATAACATATATATATATATATGACTTTGCAAGTATTTTTAATGCAAACTACAGAAAATTTTACAAAAAAAAGTATCTATACGTTTTTTGTGAAAAATGCTTCCCTGAGGAGTTATAAATTAATTTGTATGGCCAAAAAATGCAAAAAATGCTTAGATGGCCAAGTTTGACCCTCTGTAACTCGTAAAATAATGATGGAAAAAATCTGAAAAAATTCAGGGATACTCATACATACTATAGGAATATAAAAAAAATATTTTTGGAAAATCCATTCTTTTTCGCGCACGATTTGTCAGAGAACCACCCATATATATATATATATATATATATATATATATATATATATATATATATATATATATATATATATATATATATATATATATATATATATATATATATATATATATATATATATATATATATATATATTACTATTATTATAGGGTAGACTGGGGTATAATTGCGGCACTAAAGTGAAATGAACTCTACAATTCACGAGAAAGCATTATTTCGAAAAACAGAAATCACATCGAAATTTGTTCGTGTATGACAAAAAACAAATTAGTAACTCATCAATAAATTATATAAATACCCTGGTAGAAAATTGACGGCCCGAACTCATTAAGAATTTGACGTTTAGCTAATTGCGTTAGCTAACTGTTAAGTAGTAGCTACTCAAGTATCTGGCTAAAATCTCGTGAAGGGATAAAAAATTGTACAGAACGAATACGTACTTCCAAATATTCACAAAACCAAAATAAAATATCAAAAGTAAAATAAATAATATAGTAAAATATTCACACACATATATATATATATATATATATATATATATATATATATATATATTTATTTTACTTTTGATATTTTATTTTGGTTTTATAAATATGTGTTTGCACCGATTCGAAAAACAGCCGCAATAACACTCGATCTAAATGCATTGAAAACACACAATATCAAGACGGATATGACAAAAAGTACGATGTGTGCTTTGGGTGAAAAGTATTTTTCTGCCCTTGTGTGATTGCAGTAAGTACTCGGCTTCGAGTCGCAATACGCACTAGCCTTCGGCTCGTGCTTGCTCCCCTCGCCTCGTACTGCAAAAGCGCACGCGGGCAAAAAAAGACTACATTTCACCCTAAGTACACAATATACTATTTTGATTACTATCTTAATTTATTATTTAATTATAATATACAACTGTTCAAAGCGAATAGCTTTGTAAAAAGGTTTTAATCAAAAAATTGTGATAATAAAATTTTATTACATGGTTTACACCGAAAAAATGCGGTAGAAAGTTTTATAAAAACGTTCAAGCTAAAAAGAAAGTAAATTGAAAATGTATTAAAACAAATATAGTACGTTGAAATTTATTTATTAAATTTTTAATAAATTTTCATGCTGGTTAAGCTTTTTGACAAAATATACAAATAAAAATAAAACAAGTAAAATAATAATAATAAATATATATAATAAAAAAATATTAATCGTTTACAAGATTCTTGACAATTAATTTTATTTTTATTTTTATACATTCAATGCAGTATTTTTATCGAATTTATTTTAATTTTTTTTAAATTCTACAACTTTATTGGATTGTATGCTCATTTTCGCTAAACTCATTATAGAATTTCAAAAAAATTCAAACTCATTCGATTAGATGTTTATAACGTCGAGTGTACCAATTTTTAACACTTCATCTTTTGCGAAAATTTAACAAAAAGACTTTTTCACCATATAATGGTAAAGACTCTTACATTTCAGTAATTATTAACACATAACAGATATTTTGCACTATTTTTTCACAGATGCTGTAAAGCCGATATTTACAGCACCTGATAAAGACGTGAAGACCAGCGTTTCAAAATGGCTGGATGCTGCAGGAACGCGATTCAAGCGTGAGCAAAAGTAAGCATTTTATATATTATTTTTGGAACTTAAAATCTATCATGCGACCTATGGCAGAATACTCCGTCGTCGGCCATTTTTCATATATATATATAGATATACGCTTTCTCATGTTAACGAGAAAAGCATGGCAGACGAAAGAGTAACTTTTTTACTAGCGCCATTGCTGCCGTCATGGTAGTTTTTTTCCACAACCGAAACATGATTGTTTTTATTCATTATAATAATTCATTTATATATTTATTTTTCAGCACTGCTGGTCAAAAGAGGAAAACATTTAACCTACTACATCCTCCCGAAGAATAAAAAATCCATTTTTATTACTGATTATTCTATAATTATTCATTAAGCATTATTTAGAATAATATTTCTATTTAAAATATATTTCCGATTAATTTTTTGATAAAATTCCTTACAGTTGACTGACTTTGTATGCCAAGAACGATTCAGTGAAGCCGTTTGATCTTGGAAATATTACAGAGATATTTCAGAAACATTTCATGCAATATAACGCTAAGCATTTCTGAAATATTTCTGAAATATTTCAAGAAAGATTCAGAAAAGCCGTTCTATGTTGGAAATATTACAGAGATATTTCAGAAACATTTCATGTAATATTACGCTAAACATTTTTGAAATATTCCAAGAAAGATTCAGAAAAGCCGTTCTATGTTGGAAATATTACAGAGATATTTCAGAAACATTTCATGTAATATTACGCTAAACATTTCTGAAATATTTCTGAAATATTCCAAGAAAGATTCAGAAAAGCCGTTCTATGTTGGAAATATTACAGAGATATTTCAGAAACATTTCATGCAATATTACGCTAAACATTTCTGAAATATATCTGAAATATTCCAAGAAAGATTCGGAAAAGCCGTTCTATGTTGGAAATATTACAGAGATATTTCAGAAACATTTCATGTAATATTACGCTAAACATTTTTGAAATATTCCAAGAAAGATTCAGTAAAGCAGTTTGATGTTGGAAATATTACATAGATATTTCAGAAACATTTCATGTAATATTACGCAAAACATTTCTGAAATATTTCAGAAATATTCCGTGAAATATTTCTTTATATAGTAATGTTTATAATTTGGAATATTTACTTAATATTTCGGATATATTTCATGAAATATTACACGAAATATTCATGAAATATTTCTTGAACATTACATGAATTATTACAATGCCCCATATAGGCGGACATAACAATATTACAGTAATATTTCACTGAAATATTTCTGTAATATTTCAAATCTTACAAGAAATATTACAGTTATATTTAGGAAATATTTCAAGCTGTGTGGGAACTGTTGCTGCAAGTTTTGCACATCAATTTGCTTTTAACTTGTTTTCAATATTATTAATATATTATATTATTTTATTTTCAATATTAATCACATAATATCCAATAAAATTACTCATATATGCGACAGTGCAAGAGAGATATGGAGGAAATTAATAACAGCATATTGATCGAAATTTGTGTAACATAAAAATCGAGAAATGCGACGACAATATGATAGCAATAATTTATACCTACGTTACGCCTGCTCATCATGTGCAATAGTTGCTGTAATTTTGCCTTCATTTTGCCCTCATAATTTACTTCAATACTTGATACAAAATTTCCAGCATATACGGACGCAGTTTTACGTCAAACTTAAGGAAATCGATAGAAAAACGGGTATGTCAAATTGCTAACAATTGGCTACACAACTGGCTAATGGGGTACATGTTTATACAAAAATTTAGTAAATTATTTTTTTCATCGATGGAAAGGTTGTTTCTCTTATCCGGTAGCCTCAGCCCCGACCTTTCCTCCACGGATTATCCTCCTCCCATTATGGGTTGTAAAATACGAAGACGGTCACCAAATTTTTTCACTATGATTTTTCCCGGGTAAATTTTTTCCACCTGCACTTTGCCTATCAACGGTTTCGTCTGGGACACATGGTATATGATTATATATAAATTTTTCTTTTCCGAGTCATCATCTTCACAAATGTGTCTTATTACTAATCCATGTGTATATAAGTATAATCAGCTTTTAACCCGCATTTTACGAGTTCTTAATATACAATATGTGTAATTTAATTAACGGGGATACCTACCATTTTATACCAATTAAATAATCAATTTTTTTCGATTGTTATGCCGTGCGTAAGTTAATATGGAATTAAATCGCGTTCGCCTCTAGTTTTGGTCAATATTTGCGTAATTTATCTGGGAGTCGAGGCATTAGCAAAAGCAGGATAGCGAAGGTGACATTTAATATGATAGTAGTGAAAATATGAAGTGCGGGTTAAATAGTGCTTTCATAGTAGCGAGTTCCCGAGGGAATTTTAAACTTTAATCTGCATGTCTTGAGTTACGCACGAATAAGTAAAAATTATGCAGTTTGCACTTGAATCCTATGAGTATATGTTATATTTGAGTCTTGAGACACAGTTGAGAATGGCTAAATTTAATTCTCGAATGCAATAAAGACAGTGTGGTTGCCCTAATGCACAGAAATGCTATTGGGATTCGATCTCGCTATTCGAGGATATGCCAGATACGTAATGAAACCTGCACGTATGCAAATAAATGCTATAGTATAATGTAGCCACACTTTTCGAAATAAGTGCCCATCTAAGTCCCCGTTCAAATACTATATTTTTTTCTCTGCTCTAAATAAATATTTCTAAAAAAACGACATACTATGCCCTCCGTATTCTTATCAGGAACCTTCAGTTAAAATTTCAAAAGCTTTCATTGTTAACTCTTGAAGAAAAATGCATTTGAAAATATACAACTATAGTAGTATATTTTCAAATGCATTTTTCTTCGAGAGTTAATAATGAAAGCTTTTGAAAATTTAACTGAAGGTTCTTGGCAAGAATACAGAGGACAAAGTATGTCGTTTTTTTAGTAATATTTATTTAGAGCAGAGAAAAAAATATAAATATAAGACCGGGCAGGTAGGAATTTTTAGTTCACTTTGACATCTCCTTAAGGGGATGTCAGATTCCAACATCGCAGTTTTTCGTTTTATTCAATGAATAAATGAGATTTTCAAATTTCGCGAACGTACGCACAATCTATTTATCACTAAGAATGTGCATACGTTCGTAAAATTTTAATAAAGTAAAAATTGAATGCGTAAAACGAAAAATCGATAATGTCGGTACTAGGTATAAGATATAGGACTCCGACCTCCCCTTAAGTTACTTAAGAAACATTGACACTAAGAAAATATTTTTTTGGAATATTTGATACTATGGAAATCTGTTTAGTGAGTGGAATTCTTAGTGTGAAAATGTATTATAAAGTAATAAAACGTAATGAAACGTAAGAACACATGATAAAACATAAAAGTTTGTATAAAAACATAAAAAAATGTAAAAATGTCCGAAATCCAATATATTTTTTACGTTTTATTACAATTTATAATTTTCACAGGGGGCGAAAATAACAGTTTCAAAATGTATACAAATAACCACCAAATAAATAAATCGTGTCACACTGTGAAGAAATATAGTGTCAAACTTACTCTAAATTTATATTTTACATCCTATTGTGAGGGTAATTATAACAATAAAATTTCATGAAGAAAAAATAATACTGCAGGGGAGACCGGGATAAAGCGAGCCATGGAGTAAAGAGGGTTTTTCGATTTTCTTTCACTGTTTTGAACTTTAGTGTTTTCTGAATTGTAGAACATTTAAGGGGAAAACAGTACCTTGAATTTGCAATTTGTTCAAACCATTCTTTAACAGCATGCTACTCTGTAAATGTTACGTACCCTGGTGGAAATAATTTATGTGGACAAATGTGTAAAAGTGTAAGAAAATGTGAAAAGATGTGATAAAATGTGCATAAGTGTCTGATTTCGAACAGTAGCGGCACGTTTTGTCATATTTTTTCACATTTTTGCACGTTTATGTACAAAGTGAACTAAAAATTCCTACCTGCCCGATCTTATATTTATATTTTTTTCTCTGCTCTAAATAAATATTTCTAAAAAAACGACATACTTTGTCCTCTGTATTCTTGCCAAGAACCTTCAGTTAAATTTTCAAAAGCTTTCATTATTAACTCTCGAAGAAAAATGCATTTGAAAATATACTACTATAGTTGTATATTTTCAAATGCATTTTTCTTCAAGAGTTAACAATGAAAGCTTTTGAAATTTTAACTGAAGGTTCCTGATAAGAATACGGAGGGCATAGTATGTCGTTTTTTTAGAAATATTTATTTAGAGCAGAGAAAAAAATATAAATATAAATAAAGTTCCTATTTTGTACATGTGAATTGATTTATACATGCCTCGCTACCTATCGGTGACAAATTAGAACAGAATATTTCCTTTTCAAATAAGGAATTGTAATGAAACGTAAGAAAACATAATAATACATAAAAATATGTAAAAAAAATGTAAAAAAATGTAAAAATGTCCGAAATACAACAGTTTTTTATGTTTTTTTTACGTTTAATTACATTTTCTTACATTTTATTACATTTTATAATTTCTACAGGGTTAACTGCCAATGAATTGGCAGCAGATTTGCGTTTTTTCATCCTAACAAAAGTTTCTCTTTGAGAAAGCGAAATGGTTAGAAAAACATACTAGTATAGTTACATAAATAGTTTAATATTAAAAAAATTTTTTTTAATAATTCAATAAGTCATTTAAATAATTCAAAATTACTGTGCTTAGGTTAGTAGGGTTAAGGAGCTTATAGTTTTATTATTTAAATTGTTTTTATTGCTGCGCTTGGAGTACTTAAATTAATTAATCTTTCTATTTTTTTATTCAATAAATATTAAATTCATTCTAGTATTCATGGCATGTTCTAAGGAAATTTTAGAACTGACCGAATGGCCCCGATAATAATCGAAGAAAAAGGGTTATGCGATTTGACCGAAGGGTTCAAGTTGGATTGCGAAACATATATATAAAAAATTAATACTCTTATAACCAAATACCCCATGTACGAAAATTCTATAAATAAATTGTTTTAATTAAACCATATGGATATCAAGGTAATACCCCACACATAAAGGTCAATAAAAATATTGTTTAATGATTAAACCGTTAATTCTTAACTACAAAATTGCTTAATATCTTTAAATCCGTTAAACTAATAAATACCCCATGTATGAAAGTTACATAAATTAATTATTTTAAAATATTTATTTTATTTAAATCATAATTTTGTACGTGGTGTATGTAGTTTTAAAAGTGAAAGTCTTAATTTAAACAATTTACTTATTGAACTCTTATGCGTGGAGTATTTAGCTTTAAGCGTTATTAAAAAAAAAAAAAAAAAAGCGATAGTGGTGGGATTTGAACTCTGGCCCGGCCGATTTTTCGCTTTCTTGGCGGCTCCCTCCCGTACTCTTTCAAAGCGCGCGCGCACTTCGTAAGCCAATGAGCGCGAGGCTCTACTGCGCAGAATCGAGACGTCTGTGCGAGTTAGCCACACTGGTCTAAGAGCTATCTTCGTGATCGGCGACAGGTCTGAGGCATGAAGTTAGCCATCGATTTACCCGATGTACCATCGATCATGAAAGCAAGCCCAGGTGCATGAAGTCTACCGCAGGTTACCGCAGGTTACGTCAGGTTACTGCAGCTACCCTCGGGCATGAAGGTAGACCCACAGGTAGACCCCAGCCTGCCCTCGAGCATGAAGGTAGCCTAGAGCGCTCGCGGCGACGCGGTTCTGCTATCGAGCATGAAGGTTGCCGTAGAACGTTCGCGGCGACGCTGTTCTCTCCTCGGAAATTCAGTCAATCGCAGTCGCGCCTCAAGGTATCGCTCAGCGCTTCGGCTCACCTGAAGCGCAAATGTCGGCGCTCGATATGATTTTTGGATTTCCTCTTGCGCGCGGGTATACGCACGGTCTCTCATCGTGCGCGTGTTAAACGTACGGCTATCTTCGCAACAGAAGTGCCAATAAGTATATTATAGTTTTCGATGCGTACGCAGCGGAACTGCGCGTACATTCAAAAACTTTAAGATACTTGATGCAACTTGTGTTATAAGAGGCCTGCTTTGAGGATCCTTGCAAGTAATACATTACTTGGTCCCTCTCCGAGTCAAAATTTGGAGTCATAGCCGATGCTTCTGGAGCCTCTCTAATTATAGTGCAGAACAAAGAGGCTTCTGCGAGTGTCCTATACTATTCTTGTAATGCTTGCACTCACATTCAGTGTGCGTGCACGTTCAAAGGTATCGCTAGATATAATTCAGCATTTCAGGACGCTGTAGTCAACACTTATAGTTTACGCAAGTATTTGAACGGGGACTTAGATGGGCACTTATTTCGAAAAGTGTGGCTACATTATACTATAGCATTTATTTGCATACGTGCAGGTTTCATTACGTATCTGGCATATCCTCGAATAGCGAGATCGAATCCCAATAGCATTTCTGTGCATTAGGGCAACCACACTGTCTTTATTGCATTCGAGAATTAAATTTAGCCATTCTCAACTGTGTCTCAAGACTCAAATATAACATATACTCATAGGATTCAAGTGCAAGCTGCATAATTTTTACTTATTCGTGCGTAACTCAAGACATGCAGATTAAAGTTTAAAATTCCCTCGGGAACTCACTACTATGAAAGCACTATAAGATAGGATCACAAAGCTAGCGAAGTATTTTGGGGCTTACGTTGTGTGTGTGTGTAGGCCTTGGTTCCTTGTAGTCGGGTCGGCTGAGCTGCGCTGCGCTGCGGGCGGTGTCGTGCTCAAGATGGTGGCGGGAGATATGAATAGGAGCGCAGGTACAGTGAATAAATAAGCGCGAGCAAATAAGTTTAAGAGCAAATAATTTTAAGAGCAAATAAGTTTAAGAGCAAATAAGTTTAAGAGCAAAGAAGTTTAAGAGCAAAGAAGTTTAAGAGCAAAGAAGTTTAAGAGCAAAGAAGTTTAAGAGCAAATAAGTTTAAGAGCAAAGAAGTTTAAGAGCAAATAAGTTTAAGAGCAAATAAGTTTAAGAGCAAATAAGTTTAAGAGCAAATAAGTTTAAGATCAAATTTATTATATAAGAAGAACAAAGTTAATTATAAGGACGTGTCCCTTTTACAAATGAGAAGTCAAATAACAAACTGGTGCGTATGTGCTTACGGCTCAAAGTTCGAATGCAGAAGGCTGTCGCGCCCTGGAGGGCCCCTGGATTATATACCCACGCGGAGGTCGCATGCTTAGCCTAAATTAGAAATTAATTATGCGTCATAGGAGGGGAACGACTGAGGTGTGTAGTCGCGGAGGGGAGTTAGGTAAAATTGGGATATGCGGGGGTACGAGGTTGGCAAGGTAAGATACTAGTTGTATAGCGTAGGTCGATAAGTAGGATTTAGCATGGTAAGATACGTATAGCTTGACGACGGGGCGATGAACGTGAGGCGATATGCTGGACGTAACAGGCCCGCCCCTGTTAACTCGCGTCACCGGTGCGATGCAATTTGAGGTATGGCCCACTTGCCCCTGCAAGCGGTTATGATTTCGATTTTCTGTTTTGTACTTGGAGTGTCTTGCTGGTGATTGGTCGGCGTGAGAAGCATGTCTGGATGGTGAGGGTTTTTCTCTCCCACTTATTTTTCGGTACTTCTGTTTCTGTGCTGCAAATATCTGTTGAGAACCCCGTTTTCTTGGCTCAAGGGAAGGTTTCATAAAATTTGGTCCCAAAATGTATTTTTAAATTGTTACATATATGTGGTACGAGGGTAGTTTAATAAGTCTTTAGAATGACCAACAGATGGCGCGCGAATCGCTCCAAATCATCTGTTTTCAGTCAGCACCACTCCCGACTAGATATATGGTGCAGTCACAGTCCACATCTTCTGAGTTTACGTGTTTTTATAACCAATTAAAAAAAAAATTGCTTGTTAAGAAAAATGAAAAAAAAACGAGTTCAGAGCGGTAATTAAACATTTTCATTTAAAGGGTTTAACTCCATATGAGATAAAAAATGAATTGGACTCAGTTCATGGCACATCTGCCCCTGCCTTAGCAACGGTTTATAACTGGGTAAATGAATTTAAGCGTGGTCGTACATCAATAAGTGACGAACCACGTTCAGGAAGGCCCGTAGAAGCAACTACTCCCGAAATCATCAATAAAATCCACGATATGGTGTTGAAGGATAGAAGATTAAAAGTGCGTGAGTTAGCTGAGGCCACCAGGATATCTATAGGTGCAGTTGTTTCAATTCTACATGAAAAATTAGGCATGAAAAAGCTATCGGCAAGATGGGTGCCGCGTTTGCTCTCAGCTGAGAATAAACGCAATAGAGTGGTCGCCTCTGAGGCTCTTTTGGCGCGCTTAAGTCTGAATCCTGAGGAATTTTTTCGTCGATTTGTGACTGTGGATGAAACATGGATACACCACTACACTCCTGAGACAAAGGAACAATCCAAACAGTGGATTTCCACAGGCGAACCAGCTCCAAAGAAGGCAAAGACCGTAAAGTCAGCTGGTAAGGTTATGGCTACAGTTTTTTGGGATGCACGTGGAATTATACTTATTGACTACTTGGAAAAGGGTAAAACAATTACTGGTGAGTATTATGCATCATTATTAGAGCAGCTGAAAGAAGAAATTAAAAAAAAACGACCACATTTGGCGAGAAAAAAAATTCTCTTTCATCACGACAACGCCCGAGTTCACACATGCTTCGTTTCAATGGCTAAAATTGAAGAACTAAAATTCGAATTGGTCGAACACCCACCGTATTCACCAGATTTAGCCCCCAGTGACTTTTTCTTATTTCCAAACTTGAAAAAATGGCTCGGTGGACAAAGATTTACGGACAACGAAGACGTCATTGCCTCTGTAAGTGCTTATTTTGAGGAACTTCCGAAAACGCACTTTTCTGAAGGATTAAAAAAACTTAAAAAGCGATTGACCAAGTGTATAGAGCTCCAAGGAAATTATGTTGAAAAATAAAAAAAAATTTACCCAAAAAAAATTGTTTTTATACTTTATTCTAAAGACTTATTGAACTGCCCTCGTATTATGGCCTTCTCTGTTTATTTGCCATTACAAGTAAGTTTGCGTTTATGCAGATTTTTCATACGTTTTCTTATGAATTCACATAAGATGCAGCACTGGTTGTATGTAGTGGATATGTAGTAGTTGCTTTACTGAGAAGGATTTTTATTTCTATGAAAAAGTCGGGAGTGGTGTGAAGGATATGTGGAAATATAGGTTAAACATGCTCTTATTAAATTGCAGATAATAATCGTTACAACTGTTTGTTGCGTGTAAACCCAGTTTGTTGTGTCACCCGATGGGTTTGTAGGTATTGATACACAGGGCCGGATTTCTCCACCTCCACGCCAAAAATTCATGCCGCCCCTTGTAAGGTGAGCAAAAATGGAAAAAGTACCTCGTATTATTATATAAAAATTAGGAAATTTACTGTGCATTAATTTCTCCTATAAATACGAATATTACTGTAATTATTCAAAATATAACTTTTATTATATGTTATATTATATAGTATTTATCAAATTTTTATTAAATATCATATATTATTTATATAATTTATATTATATGTTATATATTATTTATAATATATTCTTTTATGTAAATAAACGAATTTTTTCATATTTCATCTATACCCTATTATTTTACATTTTTAAGAAAGAAGAAAGTGATAAACACAGAAAACTACGTTCAAATTTCAAATTCTTCCGCGCGCTTTTTGTATTGACCCCTATACTATGGAGGTCTCAAAAAGAAGCACAAAGTTTTCTGTCTCCACGCTTCGTCCCGGGTTCGTCTACTGGACTTATCAGTAAGGCGATATAGACGAACCCTGCTTTAGACGCTCTGGAAGGGGTTTGCATTCGGGCTTATATACCGTTGATAGAGATTTCCGTGCGCTTGCGGGAAAGCGGGAGTAATAGCTATGTTAAGTGTGTAGGGACTGGCAGCTGCCTAGCGGTTGAGCGGGGCGCGAGGGCGCGAATAAGCGAGTCCCCACAATACAACCCATGAGTATATTAATTTGAATCGTGCGTCTGCGCATACGTCTTTTTACGTCTATGGCTGCCAACTCTAGCAGGAGCTACACCAAAATATCAACATGAACAGAGTATACCGTATTCATGGTTGTACAGCTTTTATAAATGGTAGTGCTGTTTGTACATATTTGCGGCTAAACTTTGCAAGTGTATCTTTCTCGTCTCATTTTTATAATAAATCTCAGCTAAGGGTCTGCTATTTTTATTTTTTATATACTTTTTCGCTTACTTTCTGTCGTTTTGAGCAAGGTTTAAGTACAATATCAGACTTAAAGGCATATTTCTTATATACATATACATTATAGTAAGTATAAGTGTTTTGTATAATTTTTCTGCCCCTTATGTGAACCTGTGAGCTATTTAATAATTAAACTTTAGATCATCATGAGCTATCAACGTCAAAGGTTGAGCGGATGGCAAAATAGACAACTTTCAACAGAGAGGTTAAATAACGAGAACAAAGTGATTGCTTCAACTCCAAAATTAGAATGTTTTTTCCGAAAAATACTAATACAAATGTAAGATTAGATGAAGAAATATCAAGTATTGAGGAAGATTGTCCACGGTTGTCTTCGCAACGAGGTAACCTGATACAGAATTATTATCGATTTAACTATATCTGCAACATTATGGTTTTTCGGATTCGGTATCGAATTTACATTTTTTCCTACTACATAAACGTTTATTATCCAAAAGTATTATTCGAAAAATAGTATGTCTTAGATTATAAAAACTTATTATTCATATTTATGTAGAGCGCAAGATATTAAGAACGTTCACCGGAAAACCGAACTATTATAGATTTTGTTGAAACTTTGCACATGAGTTAATAATACATTATCTGTATATTATACAGTTAAATTTGAGAGAACGCAGCAGTTTAATAACTAAGATATTGAAAAACTAAAGTAACGTTAAGGATGATATTACGAATCTTTTGAGTCATTAAAAACAAAGCTCAGCGGTTTAGTTCTCGAGTTATTTTAATCCAAAGTAGGTAATTGTCAGCCACGTGGGCACGTACACCTAGCGCTGCCTACGTGTACGCGTGAGGATCGCTTACCGACAATACCGACGCGGCGCGCTATAACGATATATGTGCGTGCTGCGAGTAGGTATAAGCGATTTCAAAACTCTCTTCGCTGCGTAGAGGTGGAAGCCACGAAAAGGGAGAGAGAGAGAGAGCAGCGGCGTACTAAACTTTTGACAAGGATTACAGCCATTGAACGTCCTTAATTAAAGTGGCGTACCTCATAATTTAATTTTCGGTACTTTTTGAACAACTTAACGGCCGATTTTTTGTAGAATTCCTCATACTCTTAAAATATGGGTACGCCTTTAGCTAATAGACGAGTTCGTGCGAACTCTGTCCGTTAGAACAATCAGCGAGCTGAAGCGCCCAGTCGCTTCTTCTCTTTTCACGATCTCGAAAGCCTCGTAAACCCATCCACGATTTTCGTCCCTTTGCGAATTGGTCGCACACAATTTTTCAACGTACCTAAGTATTTCCGAGCTCATTTTTTTCGCCGCATCTCCGTCGTGTTTAGCAACTGTCTCGCTCAGCAGATCTATCGGAAATATTTTTACAAATAAATATTTGAATGAATATATATATATACAGTTTCGTGAAAATCACTCATATGTATATATATATATATATATATATATATATATATATATGCACTTTATACATTCGTTAATGTTTAATTAGAATACAGTGTATTTGTTGACTTGAAAATTATTTTCGATCAGATAGACGTGAATGTTTGTTACCACGAAAGGGACGGAGACACATTTTGAGTGATATTTTAAACTAGTAAATTTTACTTTTACAAACTCTGACTACGTACAAAATGTTCATATTAATTTATATTTTAAGTTGTATAATTTTAAAATTACCTTAATTTCACATAAAGACAGCTATATTTAATTTAATGCATAAAATAAAATTAAAAGCTTGCCATGGAGGGGACATTTGAAGAATATTTTACCTGCATATGCTACTTTGCTATGTTAAATATGTTAATTAATATCATGGATCTTTTAGCAAAAGATATAATGATTCCATAGTCGCATGATCTCAATTATAAAAAGTATTCTCAATAGCATTTATAAAATAGGACATAAAATAGGAAAGTTTCATGAAAATCACCCGTTTCTTAATATAATAACGTTTTTACTTCTAACGAAACTTTATTGTAAAAATAAAAATATTCGTATTTTTCAAGTTTTGATGTTTCAAAAAATGTATACTTTTTTTAATACATTATAATCATTTTTTTAATTATTTCAGATGGTGCAACTGCTAACATTGCAATAATTAGTCCCGATATTGACACACATTCTACAAATCTATCTCAATCGATTTTTTCTTTGAACACGTGTTTATAATCATCTGATTTTAACAAAGAAAGAAATAAAGAAATTTCTGTGAATATTTCGAATAATGTATGTGGAACTACAAAAGAATGTCAAGAACAGATCGAAGTAAGTGACGATCCTGCATTGTGGGTCATTGATCAAACGCACGTCAATACGATATTAAAAAAGGGATTCACACAAAACATTGATGCGGATATTTCTTTATCGAAACGTTTGATCAGTGATCGCAATTGGTACATGAGTAAATCTGTGTTTTACAGAAGCCTCGTCAATGGTCAAGTTCAGCTTCGAGCTTCGTTGATTTATTCAAAACCTGCAAAAGCAATATTTTGCGGTCCGTGTAAGCTCTTTGGTGCATCTCAACCTTTGACGACGGGTTATAATGATTGGAGCAATGTCCATCAGCGTATTAAGGAGCATGAAAACTCTAATGCTCATAAAACGAATATTTTAACGTATTTAGAGCGATGTAAAGTCGCTAAAACTATAAACGCAGCTCTAGAAGATCAGACGAAAAAAGAGATTGAATATTGGCAAAATATTTTAAAACGTGTTGTCAGCGTAATAAAATCGCTAGCATCTCGAGGTTTGCCATTTAGGGGATCTGACGAAATTTTTGGATCTGTTCATAACGGTAATTATATGATGTGCTTAGAACTTGTTGCTGAATACGACTCTGAATTGGCCAGCCATATCAAAACTTTTGGCAACGCCGGAAAAGGATCTACTTCATATCTGTCATCTACAATATGTGATGAATTTATCGAAATCATGGCAGACTTAATGTTGAAAAAAATCATTACGGAAATTAAAGCTAATAAATACTTTTCATTTACAGTAGATTCAAGCCCTGATATATCTCACATTGACCAGCTAACTGTAGTAATACGAAGTGTAGATAAAACAGGTACACCGAGGGAAAGATTCATTAAATTTATATCTAAATGTGACCATAAGTCAGAAGAGCAAGCCGAAGCAATACTATCTCTATTTGAAGAACTCGATTTGGATGTCGCAAATTGTAGAGGACAATCGTACGATAACGCCAGTAACATGTCTGGAGCCTATTCGGGGCTTCAGGCTCAAATTAAAGCAGTAAATCCTTTGGCCGAATTTGTTCCATGCGCAGCCCATTCTTTGAATCTTGTAGGAACGTGCGCTGCCGAGTCATGTCCGGCTGCTGTGCATTTCTTTCTCATTTTGTAAGGAGTTTACAATTTTTTTTCAGCTTCTACGCACGGATGGGATCTCCTTACATCGAAAACAATCGGCAAGCATACAGTGTCAATTATTTATGCTAGAGATACGCAAATTTCAGAAGACATAAGTACTTAGGGATCGGTGTTAGTGTATGTAAGAAATGTTAGTTAAGCTACAAGTAATTTCTAATTTTCCGTGCTTTAGATAATAGGTCTTAATGTATATTTTAAGTAAATTTTGTATCACCTCTTCGTTAGGGCTAGTTTCTTGGTGATAGTTTGTCTGTTCTCTACTTCCGTGGATCTGTTTAGAAAAAAGGAAAAGGAACAGCATTAGTTGAGCTCGTGGTTTATTGCCGCTTTTAGGTCGAGCAAGATGTTATGGTTGGCTTTCGGTCGAATAGCTCCATTAATGGCTTCCTTCGTCTTCCTGCGCCCCTGATGCCCTTTTAGGTCTCACGAACGTGGATGAGACAGGCCCTTGTAAGATCGGAAGGGCAGATACGCTCTTTGCTTCTGGTGTTCTCCTGATACTTTCGTACCGATCAGCAGCTGGCAAGAGTCGCCTCGTTTGCATACGTTATGCTTAAATAATGAAATTTGATTGTTGTTTGTTGTGGATTTTCGTTTGTTTATTTTTTTTGTTTTGTTGTTGTTTTTTGTGTTTTGGTGATTGTTGTTAGTGTTTTGACTCTCTTTTTTTTTGTTTCGAAATTAAATGTTTGTGTGGTGTTAATTTATTTATTTATTTATTCATAGATACATATGGTGCGTCGATACATATTCAATATTAATATAGTGAAGATGCCGCATGGTGGCATTGCTTGCTGGAATTCAAAAAAACATTACCCTAGCTTCCGCTGGGCCATCGCATAAAAAACATAAAGTTATTTGTAATTCTTGTTGATGTTGAGTATTAGGGCATTCCATAGCTGTAATAAAGATATCGTGAGCTCTGTGCCTAAAAAATTTCATCACGCATTCTGAGTATCCTCTCCAGACTGGGAGTTCATCTCTACATATTTGACATACGCCTTATGTGCTTTTGTTGGCGAAGCCCTCGCCTCCGTATTGCTGTGATTCCAAGAGATAACCGTAGGTGACTCCCCTGTTCTCGTTCTCGGCCTCTTTGAGTTGTGCGGTATATATGGCTGCGCATACACTCCCACCTTGCTCTCGAAGCTGAGCTAGGCGGTACTGGCACAAGATTTCGTCCGGGACGTGGTCTTGAAAAAGTTCCTCGTAGATGTGGTTGTCTTCTTCGTCCAGATCGTAGGTCGTCTCGCTGAAGTCCGGATGCTGGTTAAGGTCGTTCGAGTTTCTATGTATTCTGCGACTAAGTTGAGTTGCTTCGAGCACGGATGACGTCGCTTCCCTGATGAAAATGCTGCAGTAATAGGCAATATATGCTATAAAACTGATTTGTCCACGTCGAGATAATTCGCGGCCTTCTCGCTGTGCGGCAAGTATGACCATCACTGCCTTGACAAACTTAATTTGTGTGCCTCTGCTGTGCCACACAGTATGCCTCTGCTGTGCCGCGGGAAAATTTTTCGGTTTTCTTTGAGGTAAGGGGAAGTGGAAGGTAAGGGAAGGTAGTAGCTTAAGTCTTTTCTCTCCGCCCATCTCGTAGCGCCTTGGTGGTTCCGCTGGTCAAAATTCGTTATTGTTTTAGCGTTCTTTGTTTTATATATGAACAAGTATTTATCGATTATAACAATGTTTGGCATTTTAGCTTGTAACAATATTTATTAAAAGGCGAAAGAGTAATAACGAGCATGTGATTAAGGTAATTTGTAACAATTGCTAATAATACAGACTATTAGTAAGGTAGATAGTTTATTTATAACAATTACTCGTTCGCATGGCATATTTGTTTCACAAGGTTTGTGTATTATTCTCCGGTATGTCTACATAATCGTGCACTCTTTTCGGCGGAAAAGGCTCGGAAACACGTATAAAGGGAAGCCGGTGAAGCTTGATCTTATGTTTTTATCTAAAGGCGTCATTGGTATGTGTGTATTGTTAGTATAGACTTTTTGTACCTGTCTCTTTGTACAGTACAATAATATTGTAGTGGAAAGTATTAATATTATGATTATTACTGTAATCATAGAACCTACGTATAATGTGATTTACACATAGTTTTCTAAATACTCACGGAAGTAAATTGGATTATGCGGCATATTATGTGTTATATGTGTTTGATTAGAGCCGTTATTCTGATGGTTTTTCTCGGCTTGCAATATCGTATCGATTTTATGTATAGATAATTGTAATGGTGGGCTTATTGGTGTGAATTTCTTTACGAACCCTTTTGCTTCTTGATAATATTCATTTTGAACGTTAGTTGTACATGTGAATGGTTACTCAATTATTTCTGATCCATTAAATGGTGCATAAACAATTGAGTTTTCACATTTGTTGAATATCGTGTTATTGTTGTTTGTTGAAAAAAGCCAAAATGGACGGGTTATTTGTTTTTATGATATAATTTTGTTTTTCTAGTGTTAACCCGATATCGCAGCCTTGTAATGCTTTGTATGTAGGTGTTTTCAATAAAGTATATTCGCACGTCGCTTGTGTGATAAACTCGATATCATTCGTGCATAAATATTTATCATTTAATTCTTTGCAATTTTGAAGTTTCGATTTGCTCATATAAAAATACGTGTCATTGCTACCGGATGTCGTAATATAATCGCATCGCGTATTAATATATGCAACTACGTGTGCGTGCATAGCTGACTTCTGAAATGCTGGAAAACGTATAAGTTTGTATGCGGAGTAAGTTTCGGAGTCGATTAACGGAAAAACAATTTCGATTACAATTACGCCATTCATTGATATAATGTAAAAGTCGGATACTTTGGCTAAATTAGCTGAATTTAATTTTTGTATATCTAAAGGTAATCTCAAACCAGATTTTTCAATGATATCGTTAAGCACCCGCTGTATCACGCTGGTTCGCAATATGTATTTTTTGTGATTCAAGATTTCGTTTATTTGTTTCTAAATACTGGTTAATTACATGGAAATTCTCTTAATAAGACTTAAGGCTACTTTTGTAGCTGAGATTTTATCTTCTCTTTCAGAATAATTTTTATTTAAAATTGATAATAAAGTTTTTTCTAAATTAAATTGTTCTACTGATAATTGCATAAGAGATGTGGAAATATCGTTACGAATAAAACAAGCGTTTGATTTTTGTTATTTAATTTCGTCAAAATTTTGTTGTCGTAAACTGTCCAAGGCTTGAAAAACTTTACTATAATCTGAGTGTATGAGTCTTTGTTTACTGTTAAATTCATATTGCGAATTTCAAAAGTTATGCCATTCGTAAGTGGCAGAGAGAGAATCTGTCAGTTCTGCTAAAATGCTAGATTTCTGCATCTTTTCGATAATGAGGTAAGATGTGCTCACTGCGTGTATATGGAAGTTCCTTATGTCGTGCATAGCGGACGTGACGTTGCCCGATGCTTCATATACCATTTCTCTTTTTCGGTGGATTTTCTCCACGTCGATAAAAGTTATGATATACCAATTTTCTCTCGGTATATTAATGTCTTTGACTCTGGCGTATGCAATTCCTGGATTTCTGTGGATGCTTTGAAATTTTGCTTCTTTGCCTGCTGTCGATGCTAATTGCAGCAATGCAAGTATTACTGACACAAGTAGTGCGCCCATGATACCTTAAAATTAAACGTTACAATGAGATATTATATTAAGTTATACAATTTAGTTACACTAAAAGTGCTGTTACTATGCTTTGACAAAATTCGGTATATACGGAATTTTTTATAACTAGTCTAGGTGCTTTTGTTATATGTTAATCCTAGCAGCATCGTTTTCTGTAATTATTCCTCTCCTTTTTCTAATGTTTTGAAATAATTATGGATTATTTCGTCCATAGAATTCAGTTATTCATCGTGCATTTCTTTCGTGATGGCCTGTATTAATTCATTAACTTCTTGTGACGAGCTAAGAGAAAAGTCCACACTGTTTTCAGAATTATTTTCCGAATCGTCCGTATTCTTTTTTGGGGCTGCTTGGTTACTTAAATTTTTTAATAGTGAGTTTCGGCTCGCCGCAATAAGTTGATTATTTATTCTTTCTACAATCGAACTTTCTGCCAAGTTAATAAAGGTGGGTAGTGCGACGCGGGTTATCATTGCTGAGTTTTCCAACATTATTTTAGTGCCACCTGTGCTAGTCCAAATTTGCGTAATATTTCTAACTTTGTAAACAATTTCGGTTTTGCAGATGCTACAGCATAATTTTAAAGCAATTCTTAGTATGGGATTACTAGTTATGGTTGTTACTACCGAATAAAAGTTGCGCATATATGGACTAAGATGTGATGGTAACATACTTCGCAAATGTAGTATAGAGCGCATTGGTAATGCAATCTTTCAACGTTACGAATAATCTCCATTTCGCTTGATTTTGATTTTTTTTTTGTTTACTCGAGAATATTGAAATTTTACATAAAAATATATCGGTTATTGATAATGCTCAAGGTTTTGCTTAACTCTTTGATTGATTAAGTTAATTATTTCGGATTGACAATAAGTTAAATGTAGTCAATGTGCGCTAAGGGTGCTTTTAAAATACCGGGGCCAAATTCAGCATAAGCTTTTATGCAGATTTCACAATTTTTACTCGCCGCTGGAAACAGAAGTCGTTTTTTACAGGTTTTACAATTAGTCGGTAATACGTATTGAGGCTGGATAAGTATATGAAAGTTGTAATAAAATACTAATAAACTAAATGGATCGTGAACATAAGTGTCGAAGCATTTTTTGCAAAATATCGAAGTGTTCTTTTCGTCGACGTAAACGAGACTATATTTTGGAAAACGGCTATAACATAAACGGTCAACGAGCTGCAAAATAGCAAGCTCTCTTAGTCCGTCAGGACCTGCCATGGACGCTAAAAAAATGATTTAATGCGTGTTAAAAAAATTAAAACATAACAGGAATTTTTACTTTTTAATTGAGGGATTTTTCTGCGGATTAGGATTCATTTTACAGGAAGCGGATTTTATGGACGCGTGTGATTTCTTGAATTACGGAGCGTCGTGTAAGATTCTGTAAGTCCAATAGATGTACATGAATTTGCTTGGCATGAGTGCGCGCGTGATGTAAGTCATGATAAACTTCAGGTTTGCAAGTATATCTCTTAATTTCGGAATGCAATCCGCGTAAATAGGTGTAAATTGCGAGTTCTTCTCTTTGCCCGGCGTCCATACTTATCTCAGTGATTTCTATTTGAGCTAATTTCCCGACATTATTAAGTTCGTGTAACCATCTAGTTACTCTATCACTATATTCGTGCATCTTTTCCTCCTTTTTTTGAGCAACCCACGATAATCTCTGTCTGATCTTGAGCAAATCATTTAATAAAATTCGTTTTTGTTGATTATTCATATTGCTGACCGGCGCCCAAGGTAAGCGAGTTTCTGCAAAAGGAGGCGCGTGCTAATCTCAATGTAATTATCGTCCCTAAATTTTTTCTTTCTAGGCGGAAGCGACGGTATTCGGGGTTCCTCTGAAACAGGATAAAGACGGTTCTCGTCTAACTGTAGATTGACCGCCCCGTTTCCATCGTTTACGTAATGGCATTCGACGTCGAACGTCTTTCGCCCCTGGCTCTTGTTGGGACTGTCCGAGCTCGGCGCTGTCGGTACCTGTTGCGTAGGTGGTTGCGGCGGTGATGGCGGCATGGGGGGTACGGGCGGAGTACCTCGCGTTTGATTCCGCTCGACGTCCTTATCTTTTTCGCTTTTTGGCGATCTAGCTAAAAGTAAAAGTAAATGTGTAAGTGAACTCCATAATGCTCCAAACAGTATAATAGAAAACCCATACAGCGTGTATGATGGTATCAAGAACGAATTTAATTAATCGAAAAATCAGTAATATCGTAATAAGAGCTACGCTTGTTGATCCGAAGGTTATGATCTTCCCCCAAATTTTATTCCAAGCTGAATCGGCAATTTGCGATAATGCGTTATCGTCGAGCAAACGCGCAATCGATCCCCCCCCCCCCCCCCCCCCCGAGGTTTACTGTGTTCCGGCGAAACCTAGTGCTAATTGATTCAAAACTGCAGTTCGCTCGTTAGGAAATGTTATGAACGTCTTTAATTCTTCCATGTCTCCGTACGCCACTATTAGATAAATCTAAAGGGCTTTTATATTTCCAAGATTGTTTTGTTTGTGACCTCAATATTTGCGGCGCATCTTGAGTCGTGATTTTTGGCAGAGCTTTATACCATTGACTTCCAAAAACATACATAACCGGAATAACTGTATCGCAGATCGTACGCGTTCCGTACTCGCGCAAAATATGCGTGCGAGGGGATAGAAATAGAGCTTGATTATCCCGACAAACGGGTAATTCTTGAAAGCATTCTTTGGATTCGCGCGTCCACACCTCGACTTGTACGCATTTCAATATATGCATGACCTCCCCGGCTAACAAGCTAATATAACCCGGTCCGGACATTAATTGATACGCTAGTAAATCAGGCGCTATAGTTGCTAGACTTAAAGCATTAGTAATAATTTTTCGCTCCAATTGACATTGTTGTATAAGCACATCTTGATAAAGTTTAGTCATTTGACCCTTTATGTGTGTTTCGGTATAAACGAATTTAGAATTCACATATGCAAAAATGTCAATGTTGTTTACATCTTTACTTTGAGAGGCTTCGAATCTTGCCTGATTGGGATTTTCTAATATGAATAATTTCGGATGCTCGGTCCTAATTAATTGGAAAGAACACAGAGGCACGGTTTCCATGTCCTTAAAAGCGAACGAGAGTCCCTCGGCTTCTAACACATAAAGCGGCCGTCGCTCGCTATCTGCCTCTCTGATCTTAGCCACCGGCCCGGTATATAGGTTCGTATACCTGTTCGACTGACACGCGTGTAAAGGCATTACGTCCCAAAACGCATATCCGAAATCCGCGTCAATGCAGTTTATTTTATTAATATTCAAATATTTTGAATTATCCCTTTCTTCCAAACGGATTGTTATATATCCGGATACTATTACGTCATACAATTCACCGTAAGGATCCGCGTAATAACCGGCGTTTTGTCAAGTCCCGTCACTTTTGAGCGTACCAACAAAGGTTATAGGGTGTGTTGTAGTATCATTAATTCTCAAATTCTGAATAATATCAGTTGAAATTGATATAGAACGATACAAATACATTTTATAGCATTTCTCTCCTGAAATTTCTCTTAAGTAACGGACCTCGACGTTTCTCACGACAGCTGTGTGGGACCACATCCCACAATATTGCACGGTTCTTTTAATTTCGATTTTACAGTATCGAACTTGAGTGCTCGCGAATTCGTTAATTTGTAACAGCGACACATGAGCTCGAGTATTATTAATTATAGGATCAGGGATCTCATATTCTCCGATGTCTACAAGTGAGAAGGTAGTAAAATTAGTGAATTTTTGCGCGCAATCATATCTAATCAGAGCCTCGACGAACGCGAAGTCGATTGCTGCCAATAAGAGTCCTAGCATGGGCTTCATCTGCAATCAGGAAGGTTATATTATTTTGCACAACATTTAGACAACAAAGCTTTGCAATTTATTAATAAAAGCTGACATTGAGGAAGCGTAATGATTATTTCAAATAACATCGAGTTTGTACATCCATAAAGAAGGAGAAAGATTAGAAATAATTCGAATTATTGTTTATTTATTAACTTTGTTATTAATAATGTTGATAGAGTAGAATCGAGCTTAAGTATCCATAAGTGAAAAGAACAGCCACAAATAATTTGAATTATCCTTCATTTATTCATATTTGTTACTAATAATTAAGTTTTTTTTGTATATGTATATATGTTTTGTTATTGCGGTTTAATATGCGTAAAGCGCAAGCGATTCATGTGCACTGCCTTCGCTTGATTTTCTCTTAATTGTATCTTTACGTTTTCATTTTCCCAAATATGTAACATTAAATAAGGACCAGTATCCGGATCATCGAATTTATGCGGCTTGAGCACCTTTTGCAACCAAACGTAATCAATATATCACCTACTTTTATTTCTAAGTGATTAGGATTTAAGTCGTAATCGGCAGCTATTTCACTTAAGGCGCTCATACGTGAGATAAGATCTTGCATTTAGTCGGCGTACGCAGGCAAGAGGTCGTCGGCGGCGGGAGGATCGGTTGACGGTAGTCTTGCTAGACGCCCAAACACGAGCTCGTAAGGTGTGAAAATAAGGTGTTAAGCATTGCTAATTCGACCCATTCGTTCCATTCGGCTTCTTTAGAAATAAACAACTTGAGAAATTCACTTACCGGCGTGTGCGCTCGCTTAAGAGAGCCGTTCGACTGCGGGTGAAATGCGGTAGTTTTAATCTGCTTGATTTTGAATTTCTTGACTACACGCGTCATTAATTTACTTAAAAAATTTGTCCCTTGACATGTTAATATAGCTTCAGGAGTTCCAAAAATACAAATTAATCTTTTTATAAATCCGTCAGCTACTGAGATTGCTGTCTGATCGGGAAGAGGAACAAAAATTATGAATTTCGAAAATTGATCTTATATGCTAAGTATGTATTCATTACCCATTTTAGTTTTAGGCAATGGTCCAACTATATCAAGAGCTACTTTAGCGAACGGTATTGCTGGATAATCAGTAATAATTAAATTTTGCTTGGTTTTGACTCTAACTAATTTTTTTAATTTACATTGCTTGCATTTCTAAATGAACTTTTGTACTTCCTGCTTAAGATTTTCCCAATTATATTTATGTCTAATTCTATTGTAAGTTTTATTAACGCCTTTGTGTCCACCAATCGTAGTACAATACATTTCTTCGATAATTTTTGCACGTACAGAAAAAGGAGGATGTTGTATATGACCGAGACATATAATGATTTTGATGTTTGTTGAATATAATTCTTTTTTAATACTGTTTAATATTAAATTGAATTCAACGTTTTCAATATTTTTGCTTTTTGGTACGATGAATGCATTAATCTCTTTTTCAATTAGATTAGATTAGATTAGATGTTTATTTTGTGCAGGACAAAAACAATAAACTACATTCAATAATAATACATATTTACAGAGATCATTAGTATAGTCAATCATATCACAGCTCGACATTGCTCGTCATTAACTTACATATATTGCACAATATTATATCTGTCGTACATCAATCACGTCATTACACTTATCGCATATTCTTATCATTACGAATAATACATTTTTTTTTGAGACTAGCAAACTTTAATTTCTATTATAGTCAACATTCGTATGATTAGCGTCATTCTACATTAGATATACATGGCCCATGTCCCTGGACTTATATACATAGCAAATAGTCGCGAATTGTCGTTTTAAATCTGCGTAGTGAGGGCAAGTGCTTAATACGTCGAGGGATCGTATTTCATAGGCGCGCACCTTGAGATTGAAAAGATTTCAACCCTGTATCGGTACGCGACGATGAAATCGAGTGCTCCCTTTAAATGAAACTCAATTTATTAAGTAAAATTTTCAAAATATTCATGATATTTATTAAACTTTCGCGTTGCTCGCTTCTAAGTGGCATTAATATATGGAATCTAGTATTAACTTTAATTAATTTAGGTTCACCGACAGTTAAATTATCAAGACGTGATAGTTTATTGATTTCATATAATTGCTTTGCTCCTTCATCAAGTGGCTGGCCTATGGAATTGACGAAATATAAATTATTGTCTTTTCGCATAAATAATTTTTCTCTACAATGAATAATATTTTTACTAGGGAGTTCGTTTGCGTGTAAGTCACGATGTGTGAGCTCAGAATTAAGTAATTCATTAGACTCGCTTGAATTTTCATTTAAAAGAGTAGTTATATTAAGATCTATATCAAATTCCGCAGAGTTATCGGCAGCTGTAGTGACGGGGCTGCATGCGCGACTTTTCTGCCTTTCCTCAGGGTGTGTGCTTTCACCGTCCCCCCCTCGAAAATTTCCGCGCGGCGCGGCTTCGAGTGAGGGCATTTCTATTATCTCCATAGCTGCAGTGGCCATGTCATGTGTCACCGGCCTCTCTTCGTCAAACATTTTACGACCTCCGACTGTTCTCTAGCGTGGTGCGAGGGCTTGGATGGCTGCCGCGTACCGTGTACTTGGCTTTCTGCCTGCGCGTAGGTGCGTCATCATGACGGACGGCGCGGCGGCGGGAGGATCTACCTGCCTTTCTAACGCTTGATTATTCATTTCTCTGTCTAGCTCACACTGGTTGTTAGCTTGCTCATGCTCACTTGTTAACAAATTGCTATTTGTAGTATCGTTAATGATTAATATTTGTGACTCTACTGGATTTCGCGAAAGTGCGTCGGCATTAGTATTTATTACGCCCAGCTTATATTTAATTTCAAAATTGTAATCTGCCAATTTTAATCTCCATCTCGTTACTTTAGAGCTTGGATCTTCGTGCGAATTTAGCCAGACTAATGGTCTATGGTCTGTAATAAGAGTGAATTTTCTGTCATATAAGTATGGTCTGAATTGCGTTATACAAAATACTATAGCTAAAGCTTCTTTCGAAAAAGTGCAATAATTTACTTCAGCTCGGGTGAGGCCTCGTGATACAAAAGCTATGGGAAGTTCTTGTTGCGAAATCACTCTACCAATAGCGTACCCGCTAGCATCGGTCGAAACAGTAAATTGTTTATCAAAATTAGGATGTATTAAGATTGGCGGCTCACGTAATTGGTTTCTCAAATTTTCGAAAGCTTCCTGAGAATCTTTTTCCCGGATGAATGGTTGATTTTTCTTTAGTAAAAGGTTTAAAGGTGTGCCTATTTTTCCAAAACCAGGTATAAAACGTCTATAATAATTGGCCAGTCCCAGAAATTGTTTAATATTTTTTGCTGTTTTGAATAATGGAAATTTTTTTACTGCTTCTATTGTTTTTGGATAGGGCTTTAAGCCATTACTGCTTATAATGTGCCCAAGGTAATTAATTTCTTCCTTTAAAAATTCGCATTTGTCAGGATGCAATGTCAGATTAGCTTTTATTAATCTTTTTAATAGCTCAGCTATTATTTCCCAATGTTCTTCAATAATTTCAGAAAAAATACAAATATCATCAAAAAATGCTACTACACCTTTCATACCTGCAATTAGTGCCGTGATAAGAGCAAGAAAAACTGATGCACTTGTTTTTAGTCCAAACGGGCTCCTACGGAAATAAAAAGCGCCTAAATTACAATGAAAGGCTGTTTTGTGTCTATCTTCTTTTTTTATAAAAATTTTATGTTAATCGTAAGCTAAATTGAATACCGAAAAAAAATTTGCGCCCCCCAATTTGTCTAAAATATCAGTTATATTGGGTACCAGGGTGATTGTAACCAGGTAGAATTGCATTAAGCTTTCTGAAATCTACCACCATTGTATAACGTTTGTTGCCTTTTGAATCGGGCTTTTATCGACGCAAAATACTGGTGCTGAGTAAGAGCTGATCGAGGGCTCGATTATATCGTTGTCTAGTAATTCTTGCACTTTCCTATTTATTTCCTCATTTAGTACAGGAGGGTGGCGGAAATGTTTAATACGAATGGGTATATTACTAGTGAAGGGGATTTCGTGCTCGAGCACAGTTGTTGCCGGCAACTTATCTCCCGTTAGATAAAATCTATCCGCATATTGGTCTATGAGCCGCTCTACCGAAACTCTCTGTTCGCCGGTCAGATGGTCGAGGCGTAAGAGTACTTTCACCTTGTGTCCTCTGCTGTCGTTACCATTCACATTCTTATCAGAAATGGTCATTATCTTACTTTTCTTAATTTCATTTGTATTTTTTATGATTTACTTTCCTTTTATGTGACTTTTAGATGCGTTAATAGTATTGCTTAAAAGCAGAAATGAGTAATCGCAGCTGTTATTTTTAGATCTTGCGTGTACTGTATACATAACTAGTTTTTTCAGCTGCATAATTAATTTGTGGACTTCATTAACGTTCTCATGTTTTAGCAGATTTAGTATTACTAGTATATGCTTACAAATGATTTAAATATTTTCAAATTGTTCGGGTAAGAATTTATTTATTTGCTGACTTTCTTTAATAACTTTCAATAAGTAATCAAATTTTTCTAAAAGTTCATTTTCAAGCTCACTTTTATCGCAATTTTTAATTTCATCATATGCGAGTTTACTTTCTTCCAAAATTACGCTGTCATTAAATTCTGAATTCGATTTTTTATTTGCTTCTAACAGCGTTGTTGTATCCGCTTTTTGAAGCGATATTTCATTTGCTTCTAACAGCGCTGTTTTTGTTTTTCTAAATCAAAAGCTAAAAATATTATTTTTTGCCTTTTTATTTTCTAATTACTGATTTCGAATTTTGGTAGTTTTTTGTGGTAGTTCGTTAGGAATGATCAGTTCCTGCTGCTGCCACGATTTCGGTTTTCGAATTTCGGAGTTCGATTGATTTTCTAATTTTGAATTATTATGATTTCGATTTTGTGCACTTAATTTACTATTTTCGAATTTCGGATCTCGATTTTATAATGAAAATTTTCGTTTTTCGGATATCGTTTCGGATGCGTATATGATTTTTGACTTTGCAAATTTCGATGTTCTAAGCTTTCATTTGTCAAAGGTTCGGATTTTGATTGCACGCGCTGTTCTACGTTTTCGGTAAAAGTATCGGTTAAAAACTTATGTACTTTTTTATGCCTGTCCGGACAAGCGCATTTTTATCAATCTCGCTAAATCAGGCTTATTACACGGCGGTATCATGCTTCGCTCTTCTCTACATCCGTCCAAAAAAACTCTAAGTAGGATGTTGTAGATTTTTAAGGCTTTATTGTGATAAAAATACACATAGTAATGTTATGTATGTAGAATATGAAAATAAAAATTATTAACCAAAAGTATAATAAAGTCATAACCAAAAGTCTATCAAAGTCATAATTCATGTATTCTTTTAAATTTTATCATGAAATATGATTTTTAAAGATTATAACTTGGTCAATAATTTATATTTTAAAATTCCCACATTCATATGTGCAGAATCTGACCGTCCTGACTTTCGAAACCTTGCGGTAGCGCAATAAATATACAGGTTTCCATTATTATCATTCAAAGGGATCTAATGACTCTTAATTTCAGAAAAGTATTTTTTCCGTATTATTTTCATAAAATATAATTATTTTTCAATAATCTATCTGACGGACGCAATACATTTTTCTATGCAAGTTCCCTATTGGTGGTCGCGGGTCGTGTTCTTTCGCGTCTGAATGTTTGGCTCCTGGTTCAAGTCCGACTTATTTAATTATTTTTTATGAAATACGTTCCTTTGTTTTTGTTATCACAGTAAAGGTATACAGCATTGTATTTAAAAATACATTTTACTATATTATCATCATCTGTTTTGTGGAATAATTTTTATTTTACAATAATAATCTTTTTAACGTGTAATCTCTTTTTATTACAATGTATATTTTTTAATGGGAACTCCACCATTAATCTTGACCATTATATCGAAAATTCCTTCAATTTTTTTTAATGTTTATCATATAATTTAAAATCATTTCAGAACATGTCAAATTTAAATGTTTTAACAAAACTATAGTCTAGAAAGTAAAACAATAAATTAACGTTTGATAGCATATCACATACAAATTTTAAACGCGTTTTTGTAATTTCAACAAAGTTCCTTCTATCCATTTAAATGAACATTTTTTAAGCTTGCAGGAAATATCGATTTAAATATAGTATTTCGAAAAGTATTTTAATTTAAGGTAAAATAATGAATAACATAAAGCGTATGTCCAATTGAGTTATTGGGTTGATCTTGAGTTCAACCTCGACCCACTTTTATCATATAATAAATATATGTATTTGGAAAATGTGAGTTATATTTTATGAAATTATGAGTTATATTGTCTCATACACATACACACACACGTACACGCACGCACGCACACTCATACATACACACAAATAAAGAGGTGGAAGATATACTTGAAAGCTACCATTTTGGAAATTTACTGATTTACTAAACTTATCGTGGGCCATATAAAATCGAATTTTTTTTAATAAATGATTTTGCTTTCTCCAAGAGAAAGCTTTGTAATGTTGAAAATTTTGGAAAAACAATTTTTTTATCTTTATACCTCAAATATATGAAAAATATGAACGATTTCATAAAAAGACATAATTTTTTTCCAATTTATATATCTGGCAATTACCAATGCTATTTTAATAGAAGAAATACGATTCAATTTTCAATACATATATTTCAAAAATTAGCCATTTTAGCAAATAAGGAAATAATTATTTATTCTGTTCTGTATAGGTTCCAAAAATATGTGTATAATTTTAATCAAGATTTTAATAAACATAATTTCACTTCAGTAAATATAAGGGAAATTCTCAGTAACCTTTGAATTTTGAGCGATAAAAAACAAAAATATTTAAATATTAAAGCACACTTCTGTAATTTTGTGTCGATGGTCTAGTAGCTATAAGAATGCAGAATCCAACGTGGTGCAACATTTTAGAGCAACGTACCAAACGTTATAAACGTTTTTTTTATATTTTTTTAACATTTACGTACAAGACAGGTGTTTTTGTTTAGTACATTTTTTATTTTCTACAAAATTTGGTTTTCTATCAATCTTTTTAAATTTTTTTAATATTTTTTAATATTTTTTTTAATATTTGTTACTAAAATCATCGCAAAAAAGAAAATTTTTATTAATTTTAAGGTAGGATTCTGGTGTTTTTTACCAAAATATCAAATTTTTTTTATTGAGTTTTCTTAATGTTTGTAATTATAAGAATGTTTTAAAAGTTGTCTGATCTCATAACTCGTTTTTTTAACAAGGTTATACGCCTTCAAGTAAAACAATTAACATTAGATAACATACAAAGTTATATCTTTAAACGTGTTTTTTTCGAAACTGATTTTTCTTACTTTAAAAAGTTGTACGCGCATTAGATTTTAATGAATCTTTCTGTAACTATCAGAGTAAATAAATTATAATGTTTAGAATAAAAGTTAGCAGCTTTTGTGAAGAATTTTGGGCTCAATTTTTATGTCATTATAAAACTTTTTTTACATAATATCATTTTTAAACCATTTTACAATGAATAAACTCATTGGATTTTTGGTACGGTTGATAAAATGTTTAAAAATATAAATGTTACTAACATTTATTTGTTGCACTGAAGTAAGAATGTCAAATTTTTTCTACAATGTACGAAAATAAGTAGATGCGCAAGTGACTTTTTTAAAATAGGTATATTAAATTTAATATAGGTATTTAAAGTAACTGATAAATAAAGATATAATGGGGGTGGAGATAAATATACCGAAGATAAATTTGCAGATTGATAAATTTACCGAACGGCTGAAATTGCCGAAAAAATCAATACCTATGGATAAATATGTCGAAAGTTAAGAATGCCGAAAACAAGAATTCCGAAAAAGAAAACGCCGAAAGTTAACAATGCCGAAGACGAAAATTTGGACAAAAAAGTGCTTTCATTAGAATATGCCACTGTAGTATAATACGTAATGTGTTAATTGTTTCTAGGTCGTTTCTTTTCAATATTCGATATTTATAGTTTTTACCCGTTGCCATTCAACATTTCGGCATTTTTAACTGTCGGCATTTTTATCCATCGGCATTTTTGCCCGTCGGAATTTCTTTTTTCGGCACTTTTGTTAATCGATTACTTTACCGTATGGCACATTTCACCTTTCGGCAAATTTACCCTTCGGTATAATAAATTCGGCAATAATTATCCGTCTTCAAAACTATCTTTCGGCAAATTTCTCCCCACCCATATAATGGCATACTGTAGTGATTATATAGGTAGAAAATTGCTCAAAATTATTGTGTAAGACCGTTTTGTAGTGTCAAAAATAATATCAAAATTTCATGAAATAAAAATTGAAATTGTAGATTTTTTTCCCTAGAATCCTACATTAAAAAATGTGTTTTCAGTTAGCGAAATTAAAATTTCTTTTTCGATTTTTATAATTTGCATTTTTTCTGAAAGAAAAACACTGGGCGGTTAATGCGTTTGAATATTACTTCAATAACACATTAAAGAATAGAGAAATGCAAAATCGACTAGATTTTTTAACAACAGTCGATGTGCCAACAAAAAATACATATTGTTGGTACTGTGCACGTTTTATCTCCTTAAACATAAGTTTGATTTTTATCAACTCTATCAAGTCTAGAATTGTTCCTTTTCAGCTTCAGAATTGAATTATTGCAGACTTCATCAGGCTGTAACTTCGGTCAATAATTTTATTTTTCAAAATCCCACACTCAATCTATAATTATATGCATTTTGAACACAACAAAATCTCAAAAACTCCAATCCGATCATTTTGACTCCCAAAACCTTGCGGTAGGTTGAGAAATATACAAGTTTGCATTATGGCCATTTAAAGGCATCGAACGACCTCCAAAAGTAAAATAAAAAATTTTTTGCGTTACGTTTTGATACAATGTTCAAATTTACCAAAAAAAAGATAAGTACCCTTTATTTTTGACGTCCGGAAAATTCTATTTTCGCTCAACTTTATAGGCGCTGAAAATAGACCATTTTTATGCACTTGTTATAAAAAATACGGTATGCAACTTGGGGCAAAATGTTTTTTTCAGACTCGGATGATGATTTTGCACACTCGTGTACTTCCACTCGTGCTCAAGGATTATCCTCGCTTGAAAAAACCCATTTTCACCCCTAGTTGCGTAATATACTATTATAAACTGAAAAAAGAATTGAAAATCAAAATTTTGTATTACAAACTTAGATATTGTTAAGGGAAGAACTGTCCCTTGACCACCAATTTAAACGTAAAAAAGTTATTTTTATCCATCGGTATTTTTATCCATCGGTATTTATCCATAGGTATTGATTGTTTCGGCAATTTCAACCGTTCGGTAAATTTATCCTTCTGCAAATTTATCTTTCGGTACATTTATCCCCACCCGCAACATTTACGCAAAAGTTATGTACAATTTTTACATTTTTATAGTTATTAATAAAATTGTTGTATATGTAATTTTCAATTTTTACAGCCATTTCTCTGAAAACTACATTTTTCGTTTTTAGGCATTTAAAAAAAAATTCTAAAAATGCCTAAAAACGAAAAATTGCTTTCTATTTTTCTCGTAAAAATAAAAAAGAACGTGCATGCCAAGTTGTAAGTGTTTCTATGAAAATCTGTTGCGCAAATCGCGAAAAAAGTAGTTTTGAGAAAAACGGCTCTAAAGATTGCATATTACATATACAACAATCTTATTAATAACGATAAAAATATTAAAATTGTACATAACTTTTGCGTAAATGCTGCTGTAATTTTTTATATTGGTCATAACTTTTCCCCGGAACATCCATTTTCAACGAACGAAAATCAAATTAAAGGTCTTTTCTTCTACTTCTATTATCTTTTCAGAAAAAGTTTTTTCCATCTTCGGGTGCATAGTTATTAATTGTACAGTAACCCCTTGTTTTTTACTGTATTCACGAAGAGAAAAAGATTGTAAAGATTATTGTATGTGTATAGCAATCGTTACTATCTTTTGATTTTTGTGTATAAAAAATAACTAATTTGGTAAAAAAACATGGTTACAAGGGCAATTTTTATTGTTCAAACACGTTTTTATTCATAATTCAAAACATAATAAAAAAGGTTTGGAAACCCCAGCATTCAGATTTTCTTTTGCGATTTCTGGATCCCAAAAAGTTTATTTTTTTGGATTTCGTCATATACGTACATTTATGCGAATTCGGTCATATACGGACATTTTCTAAAAATATTACATTTTGATTCCAAGTATATATAAACACATTTTTCTCTGTGACGAAGGAAAACAATTTTAAGATACAACTTTGGTATCGCCTTTATTTCGATTCTTTATATACTACATCATAAATGAAAACGATAATGTAATAGCAAACTTTATCTGCGGTCCTACTACTATTATTAAATTATTAATTAAAAATGTTCATTATTGTAATATTTAAATAATTTTCAAACAAATAAATAAATTAAAATAATTTAAAAATGTACACATCTGTTCCTGCTTGTAGCTAATAATTAAATTTTGCTAGCAATCAGAAGAACCCGTTTTGTGTTTTATGGAGGCTCGACATAGGAGAGGAGAGAGAGTGAGATTTGGTACTTCACACTTGTAAATTAGGCCGTTACTACAATTACTTTATTTTCTAAGTGTGTTTAATATTTACAAATGTACAGGAATTTATTGGTGACTTACAATTTGTCTAATTTCGTTGGTCTTATGAGCGTGAGTGTGTGTGTGTGTGTGTGTGTGTGTGTGTGTTACGCGTCACGAGCGTGTAATCGTCAAGAGGTGGTGATTACTCGGAAGCGGCCGGAACAAGAGGCCGAGAACCTTGAGTGGCCTGGTTTTGTTGGCCTTGACCCACGTAAAAGGTCGGGGTATCACGCGGTGTGCTAGAATAGCAGCGCATTAGAACGCGGCGACGCCTTCAAGTCTTAGGCTCTCGGCCTCGCGCAGGACGCGCGCGTACTTGAATGTCCGACAGGCACAAACGGCCTGTTCAACATCTAAAAGTTAAAAAAATAAACTATTTAATAAAATATTTTATAATTTTTAAATACGAATAGAAAATTCATGCAATATTAAAAAAGGCTTAATTTTGTAAAAGACATGTGTATTATTTACCTGAATTGTTAATCCATTGTGTCGTTGCACTGGTGGTGATGGAAATCGAAATAAACGATGGCCATTGTGCTTCCGATTGTTACAATGGACAAAATTGCATCGATCATACACTGTTTGCTTGTTCATTTTGTTATGTTGATTTTCAAAAACAACAAGCAAACAGTCCTACCACAGCAAAGAATATTTAATATTCACGATTTTTATAATAAAACTACCGAATAGACAAAAACGAATCGTTATAAGAAACAATAACAAGAATCACGATATAAAAAGAATCAAATAATAAGACAAAGTTTAATAAGAAAAATGTGGAATCAACAAGAATAACGTTATGACAACACAACGTTTATAAAAGTTAATAATCTACACACAAAAATTGTAATTTTCTACACTTGGCAGTAATCACCATATACATTAAATAACGACACGTTAATTATCTAAACTTATACAAGTGATAAACAGCACACGATGGTATTTAATTATAATGGTATATTACGATACATGCGACCTAAGTGGCCTATAATTGCATGGCGCATAGTTAGCTAGAAAACTTTTTCTAAATTAAACAAAACTCTAGAGTCCAACATGCAAAATAAAATACAGATTAAAAGAGACTACAAACTATCAAGTAAATGCAATCTGGATGTTCGGTTCGATTCGTTAAACTCAGAGTTAGCGGCGAATGATTTATTGAAAGTATTAACTGATCCAGAGAAATATGAAAATAGTAATTCAGAAAGAAATGTAAAACTTAAGAATTTGGTAAGAAACATTATAATAAATCACCTCGACCCTAACTACCACAAAAAGATATTGCATATTAAAGAGCCAAAGGAAATTTTAAAGAAAATAAGAGAGATTAAACGAATCGAATCAAACATGACACAATCCACAGTCAGACAAAAATTATACACTATTAAGAAATCTAACAAAGAAAATGTTATAGATTTTTGGGAGAGGTTTGAAAATATTATAAGAGAATATGAGAGCTGTAACACAACAGTGCCACTAACAGATGAAAAGAAATGGTCAGCCTTCTATCATGCAGTGAATGAATCAAGCCACGAGCTGAGATCAGCCTGCTTGATAAAAGGCCAGACCGGCCAACAACCCAGAGGCAAGAGCAAATGTAGCCCAGAGACCAAGAGAGAAGCAAGCAGACCAGAAAGAGACAAAGTGCTACAGATGTAACAAGCTGGGACACTGGGCGGCCAAGTGTTCTCTGAGGCAGTATAACACCTGGTTCTGTTACTATTGTAATGAAATCAGGGGACACAAGGGCGACCAGTGCCCCAATGCTACACACAACACACTAACACAAAAGGTAGAAGTAAAGGTAAATTCAGAGGCAGTTTTTAAAAATCAACATAGGCAACAACCCTATCATAAAGATAAGAGACCAGCCAACAATACCAACAATGCCAAAGTAAACTTGGCAGGTACGCAAATGACCACATATTTAAACAATAAAGAGGTTAGCTTTATAGCAGATTCAGGAGCAACCAAACATATTATTAGTAAAGGTTTTGTACTAAAAAATTACACTAAGAGTAGAGGGCTAGAAATTAAGAGTGTAAACAAAAATAAGAGTGCTAATATAAAGATTGATGGAAAAGGGAATTTGTATTTAAAATCAAACACTAAAGATGAGACAATTCTTTTATCAAATGTTATATCAGCATCCAATATAGCGGATAATCTGCTATCATTAAGAAAATTTGCAGATGCTGGATATGGAATATATTTAGATTTCAACGTCCAGAGTACTATAAATACAGAGGATGAATACGACACATACACTGTCACGGTAAACCTAGTGTCGTTAGAAGATTTCCTGACACAATCTCAAACGGATGTAGATACGTTTACGAGTCGTAACGAGAAACCGTCAGAGATTGGAAGGGAGAAAGAACAAGAAATCTCTGCAGAAAACGCAGAAAATGAAGAAAATAATAGAACAGAGTATGGTATTAATCAAGAGGAATTAAATAGAAAATTTTTAGATCTAAATAAAATACCACAAGAATCTGAAATAGAAAAACTTCAAGAGAACAATCAGAAAAATAGTTGAGAGGCAAGAGTGCACAAACCAAATGAAGGGATGTTGTGGCATATAAGACTAGGACACACATCTCTAGAATACTTGAAACAGATGCAAACATATGAAAAGAAACTTAAAAATGTCAAATTCGACAAAGACATTCTCGATTGTGAAATCTGTATCTTGGCAAAAATGGAAAATCTCCAATTTAGAAATACAAGAGGCAGGTCAGACAGACCATTACACACAGTACACACAGATACAATGGGAAAGATTTCACCAGCATCTTTTCCAGGAGAAAACATATTTATAATCGCATTTGTAGATGACCACTCAAGATATGCCAGAGCTTACAGCGTAAAACATAAGAGTGAATCAGGAGAATGCCTGCAGATATACTTAACACACACAAGAAATATAATAAGCAAACAAGAAAAAGTGTGTTATATCAGAGCAGACAACGGTACAGAGTTCACAGGAGGAGAATTTGTCGAAATCATGAAAAGAAAAGATATCAGTAGTGATTTTGCTCCACCTCACACGCCACAATTAAATGGCACAGCAGAGAGATTCAACAGAACAATTCAGAATAAAATCAGAGTGCTGATGTTCGATTCTGGTTTGCCACCGACCATGTGGGTACTGGCAACAGAAGCAGCCATACACATATACAATCGAACACCTCATAAGGGAATTGATTTCAAAACACCTTTATCGCGCCTACTCGAAAGGTTCATTTATTTCTTTGAGGTTTATATTATTATTACCTTACAACATTTTATACTAGCATTTATTATTATTATATTAAAGAGTGTTTCAAAGCTTAGTTTTTCCGATTCTTTAAAAAGCGTAAAAAAGTTTGATAAATACTTGCATTACGTTTTAATGCAAAAGATCAGTATGTGTTATATTTTATTGTATGAGATATAATAAAGATTATATTTACAAAATAATTCATCAACAACACCTGTTCTATTATTCACTATGAATGCAATTTTATTTCTTTATTAGTTTTATTTTATTTATTTCATACTTCAAATATGACAGTGAAAGATTCATTATTGCCCAAACAACTTTTTTGCAAATAATATCAGCTATTATTAATTTTTAAAGTAATATTGTAATTTTCACCGTTACCTCATATTGGTTGTTCACAAATGTTTTGATGTGTGTGCGTATATATATAACAATAAATACATGTTAATATCAGATATATATATATATATATATATATATATATATATATATATATATCAAATTGTTTCTTTGAACTTTAAATAATTATTATGTTAGTTCAAACCATTGACTATAAATATTTATTATTGGTTTAATATAGAAATGTAAGTTATCGAAGCTATAACTCGAAATAAAAAAAGCATTTTGACCGAATTTACTCCACATCAAAAGATAATACCGGTCAGCCTTGGTACAATTCCGATCACTATTAGAAAGTTACTTTTATAGGTGAAAAATTTCTTTAAATCAATTATATGAACTTTCATATGATCCGTCGCATTATTATTCGCACTTACATAGTGAAACATATAATAACATAACCACTGTTCAATCAAAAACACTTAAGCAAAGTTACCCTACCTGAGAGCGCAGCGGAACGTTTTCTTAGCCTCACTTTCGGGAGCGTCATATAAATAACATTGTGACCGGGATTACCTCATTCTGCTTAGTAATTTAAATTGAAATGACAAAAAAGTAATAGGTTTATACTCTTTTTTCTTCACTACTTCGTATTCTTAGATTGTTCAAATTAATAAAGATTCAAAAAATAACTGCATAAAGCAACAAATAATATGCATAAAAGCTTATTTTATAGATCAGATTTTTTATAAGAAATGTAGGCCTACACTTTGATTGCATATAATTCCTTAATAAAACTGAATAGAAGGTTGTTTGAACATTAGATTAATTGCATTTTATGTTGCGTTTAATATACTATTCGAATTATTACCTAAAAATGTTTAGATTATTGAAAATAAGGGTGACCGGAATTAGCCAGTGATCGGCATTACCCCGTTCTCCCCTACGCATGCCAAGAATCAGAGAATAATTATAAATCCTTAAAATAATGCTTCAAATTAAGAGGTTAGTTCAACTGATTGTATTATGACAATTTGGCGCGTATTTTGAATATTCAATCTGGAATTCAATTTAAAATTCAGTATTAATTTTTTTTTTCATAATTAATATTATACATTTATTAAAATTTAATTTAAAAAATTTCAAGATAGGGTAAATAAATATATTCAAATTAACTGTTAATAATAAACATTTATTATTTTTTAAAAAACAAAATATCGTATTTATATAAGGTTCTATTCAAACAATGTATAAAAGTTGACATTGATTACACAGCCCCACAAAAAAAAATTGTAAGACCCAAAAACTTGACCACGGTACTTATATGTTTTTGGGATCGCTGAATCCGAATCCAGGGTTAGTTTAACCCCATCAGATCTTTCTCAAGGTCAGTTGAAGGTCAAATTATCGAAATACATGAAAAATACACTAAAACCATGGTATCTTGGGGTTTTTGGGGTCGCTGAATCCGAATCCGGGGTCAGTTTAACCCCATCAGAGCTTTCTCAAGGTCAGTTGAAGGTCAAATTATCGAAATACATGAAAAATACACCAAAACCATGGTATCTTGGGGTTTTTGGGATCGCTGAATCCGAATCCAGCGTCAGATTAAACAATCCGATCTTTCTCAAGGTCAGTTGAAGGTCAAATTATCGAAATACATGAAAAATACACTAAAACCATGGTATCTTGGGTTTTTTTGGGGCGCTGTATCTGAATCCGGGCTTATTACAACCCTATCAGGTCATGGTCAAGGTCAGTTGAAGGTCAAATCATAAAGATTCATAAAAAGTAGAGTCAAACCATGACATTTAGGGGTTTTTGGGGTCGCTGAATCCGAATCCAGGGTCAGTATAGTCCCATAAGGTTATATTTATGGTCAGTTCAAGGTTAGTTCAAGGTCATGGACGTAAAGAGAGTGAAAAAATTAGTTATAAACTGAAACAATGCAAAAGGTAATGTAAACCATTATTGTCAAATGATCTTCGAAGTGGATTACGCTTCCGCTTCTCCGATGTTGATGGTAGATCTCTTTTTAACGACCAACAGTAATCTGCTAACATATTTACGTCCCACCTTCCTTGGTACCTGCGCTCCATTTCCTTGATATCTTGGTGAAATCTCTCTCCCTGCTCTTCGCTGTAATCACCTAGGTTTTCTGGAAATTCTTCAACATGCGAATATAAAAAGTGTAATTTTAGATTCATTAGGCAGCCTTGATTTTTGTAACTATTTACTAAATTTAAAACTATTTGTTGGTAATTTGGGCTCTTATGATTTCCAAGAAAGTTTTTAATTACGTCCTTGAAACATAACCATGCTTCTCTCTCTGTATGATTCATTTTCGTAACAAAAATTTCATCATTTATAATCTTACGAATCTGAGGGCCATCGAAAATTCCTTCATTTACTTTAGCATCACTTAATTTGGGAAACTGATTTCGCAGATACTTAAAGCAGCTACCATCTTTGTCTAAAGATTTTACCCATTGTTTCATAAGTCCCAATTTAATGTGCAGAGGTGGTATAAGAATTTTTGATGGATCAACAAGTGGCTTATCTTTTATATTCTTAGAACCCGGTTCGAACTTTTGTCTAAGGGGCCAGACACTCTTTATGTAATGATTCTTTCTATCCCTACTATCCCATTCACATTTTTGTCTTTCTGTAGCATTTTCCTACATATTGCGCATATGATTTTAGGAACCCAATCAAATTCATCAATTTTCATGTCTAAATCAAACATGTTCTTGTACTGCTCTTTAATATTTTGATTGATTTTTCTTCTATTTTTTGGGGTCTCATACTTGCTACAAATGTAATAAAAACTATCCCGTTTTGCTATAAGGCATTCTTGGTCACCAGACCTCAAGTGATAAATTCTTGTAGTATTATACTCTTCGAAAGCCAAGTTTCCCACTAACAAAGAGCTGCGGTCGCTTGATGACGACTGCGGGCCCGCAACAATCGGGATTCACAAAATATCCTTGCTATTTATGTGAATGGGATAGTAGGGATAGAAAGAATCATTACATAAAGAGTGTCTGGCCCCTTAGACAAAAGTTCGAACCGGGTTCTAAGAATATAAAAGATAAGCCACTTGTTGATCCATCAAAAATTCTTATACCACCTCTGCACATTAAATTGGGACTTATGAAACAATGGGTAAAATCTTTAGACAAAGATGGTAGCTGCTTTAAGTATCTGCGAAATCAGTTTCCCAAATTAAGTGATGCTAAAGTAAATGAAGGAATTTTCGATGGCCCTCAGATTCGTAAGATGATAAATGATGAAATTTTTGTTACGAAAATGAATCATACAGAGAGAGAAGCATGGTTATGTTTCAAGGACGTAATAAAAAACTTTCTTGGAAATCATAAGAGCCCAAATTACCAACAAATAGTTTTAAATTTAGTAAATAGTTACAAAAATCAAGGCTGCCTAATGAATCTAAAATTACACTTTTTATATTCGCATGTTGATGAATTTCCAGAAAACCTAGGTGATTACAGCGAAGAGCAGGGAGAGAGATTTCACCAAGATATCAAGGAAATGGAGCGCAGGTACCAAGGAAGGTGGGACGTAAATATGTTAGCAGATTACTGTTGGTCGTTAAAAAGAGATCTACCATCAACATCGGAGAAGCGGAAGCGTAATCCACTTCGAAGATCATTTGACAATAAAATAGTTCGTTACCATAAAAAAGAGTAATAGGCTTAATATTTTTACGGGTATTTTATTGAATTGCATATACTTCTAACAAATTTAAAGTAAATGAAGGAGCAGCAAACTATGATATAGTTTTAAAGGATACGATTGTACTTGCATATACATTGTTCTTTGCTTTATGGTTTACATTACCTTTTGTATTGTTTCAGTTTATAACTAATTTTTTCACTCTCTTTACGTCCATGACCTTGAACTAACCTTGAACTGACCATAAATATAACCTTATGGGACTATACTGACCCTGGATTCGGATTCAGCGACCCCAAAAACCCCTAAATGTCATGGTTTGACTCTACTTTTTATGAATCTTTATGATTTGACCTTCAACTGACCTTGACCATGACCTGATAGGGTTGTAATAAGCCCGGATTCAGATACAGCGCCCCAAAAAAACCCAAGATACCATGGTTTTAGTGTATTTTTCATGTATTTCGATAATTTGACCTTCAACTGACCTTGAGAAAGATCGGATTGTTTAATCTGACGCTGGATTCGGATTCAGCGATCCCAAAAACCCCAAGATACCATGGTTTTGGTGTATTTTTCATGTATTTCGATAATTTGACCTTCAACTGACCTTGAGAAAGCTCTGATGGGGTTAAACTGACCCCGGATTCGGATTCAGCGACCCCAAAAACCCCAAGATACCATGGTTTTAGTGTATTTTTCATGTATTTCGATAATTTGACCTTCAACTGACCTTGAGAAAGATCTGATGGGGTTAAACTAACCCTGGATTCGGATTCAGCGATCCCAAAAACATATAAGTACCGTGGTCAAGTTTTTGGGTCTTACAATTTTTTTTTGTGGGGCTGTGTAATCAATGTCAACTTTTATACATTGTTTGAATAGAACCTTATATAAATACGATATTTTGTTTTTTAAAAAATAATAAATGTTTATTATTAACAGTTAATTTGAATATATTTATTTACCCTATCTTGAAATTTTTTAAATTAAATTTTAATAAATTTATAATATTAATTATGAAAAAAAAAATTAATACTGAATTTTAAATTGAATTCCAGATTGAATATTCAAAATACGCGCCAAATTGTCATAATACAATCAGTTGAACTAACCTCTTAATTTGAAGCATTATTTTAAGGATTTATAATTATTCTCTGATTCTTGGCATGCGTAGGGGAGAACGGGGTAATGCCGATCACTGGCTAATTCCGGTCACCCTTATTTTCAATAATCTAAACATTTTTAGGTAATAATTCGAATAGTATATTAAACGCAACATAAAATGCAATTAATCTAATGTTCAAACAACCTTCTATTCAGATTTATTAAGGAATTATATGCAATCAAAGTGTAGGCCTACATTTCTTATAAAAAATCTGATCTATAAAATAAGCTTTTATGCATATTATTTGTTGCTTTATGCAGTTATTTTTTGAATCTTTATTAATTTGAACAATCTAAGAATACGAAGTAGTGAAGAAAAAAGAGTATAAACCTATTACTTTTTTGTCATTTCAATTTAAATTACTAAGCAGAATGAGGTAATCCCGGTCACAATGTTATTTATATGACGCTCCCGAAAGTGAGGCTAAGAAAACGTTCCGCTGCGCTCTCAGGTAGGGTAACTTTGCTTAAGTGTTTTTGATTGAACAGTGGTTATGTTATTATATGTTTCACTATGTAAGTGCGAATAATAATGCGACGGATCATATGAAAGTTCATATAATTGATTTAAAGAAATTTTTCACCTATAAAAGTAACTTTCTAATAGTGATCGGAATTGTACCAAGGCTGACCGGTATTATCTTTTGATGTGGAGTAAATTCGGTCAAAATGCTTTTTTTATTTCGAGTTATAGCTTCGATAACTTACATTTCTATATTAAACCAATAATAAATATTTATAGTCAATGGTTTGAACTAACATAATAATTATTTAAAGTTCAAAGAAACAATTTGAAATATATATATATATATATATATATATATATATATATATATATATATATATATATATATATATATATATATATATATATATATATATATATATATATATATCTGATATTAACATGTATTTATTGTTATATATATACGCACACACATCAAAACATTTGTGAACAACCAATATGAGGTAACGGTGAAAATTACAATATTACTTTAAAAATTAATAATAGCTGATATTATTTGCAAAAAAGTTGTTTGGGCAATAATGAATCTTTCACTGTCATATTTGAAGTATGAAATAAATAAAATAAAACTAATAAAGAAATAAAATTGCATTCATAGTGAATAATAGAACAGGTGTTGTTGATGAATTATTTTGTAAATATAATCTTTATTATATCTCATACAATAAAATATAACACATACTGATCTTTTGCATTAAAACGTAATGCAAGTATTTATCAAACTTTTTTACGCTTTTTAAAGAATCGGAAAAACTAAGCTTTGAAACACTCTTTAATATAATAATAATAAATGCTAGTATAAAATGTTGTAAGGTAATAATAATATAAACCTCAAAGAAATAAATGAACCTTTCGAGTAGGCGCGATAAAGGTGTTTTGAAATCAATTCCCTTATGAGGTGTTCGATTGTATATGTGTATGGCTGCTTCTGTTGCCAGTACCCACATGGTCGGTGGCAAACCAGAATCGAACATCAGCACTCTGATTTTATTCTGAATTGTTCTGTTGAATCTCTCTGCTGTGCCATTTAATTGTGGCGTGTGAGGTGGAGCAAAATCACTACTGATATCTTTTCTTTTCATGATTTCGGCAAATTCTCCTCCTGTGAACTCTGTACCGTTGTCTGCTCTGATATAACACACTTTTTCTTGTTTGCTTATTATATTTCTTGTGTGTGTTAAGTATCTCTGCAGGCATTCTCCTGATTCACTCTTATGTTTTACGCTGTAAGCTCTGGCATATCTTGAGTGGTCATCTACAAATGCGATTATAAATATGTTTTCTCCTGGAAAAGATGCTGGTGAAATCTTTCCCATTGTATCTGTGTGTACTGTGTGTAATGGTCTGTCTGACCTGCCTCTTGTATTTCTAAATTGGAGATTTTCCATTTTTGCCAAGATACAGATTTCACAATCGAGAATGTCTTTGTCGAATTTGACATTTTTAAGTTTCTTTTCATATGTTTGCATCTGTTTCAAGTATTCTAGAGATGTGTGTCCTAGTCTTATATGCCACAACATCCCTTCATTTGGTTTGTGCACTCTTGCCTCTCAACTATTTTTCTGATTGTTCTCTTGAAGTTTTTCTATTTCAGATTCTTGTGGTATTTTATTTAGATCTAAAAATTTTCTATTTAATTCCTCTTGATTAATACCATACTCTGTTCTATTATTTTCTTCATTTTCTGCGTTTTCTGCAGAGATTTCTTGTTCTTTCTCCCTTCCAATCTCTGACGGTTTCTCGTTACGACTCGTAAACGTATCTACATCCGTTTGAGATTGTGTCAGGAAATCTTCTAACGACACTAGGTTTACCGTGACAGTGTATGTGTCGTATTCATCCTCTGTATTTATAGTACTCTGGACGTTGAAATCTATTAACCAGTTTGGTTTTTCATAATTTCCGGTTATGTAATTTTCTTCGGATGTTTTATCAAATATTCTTAATTCAATGTTATCTAAATATATTCCATATCCAGCATCTGCAAATTTTCTTAATGATAGCAGATTATCCGCTATATTGGATGCTGATATAACATTTGATAAAAGAATTGTCTCATCTTTAGTGTTTGATTTTAAATACAAATTCCCTTTTCCATCAATCTTTATATTAGCACTCTTATTTTTGTTTACACTCTTAATTTCTAGCCCTCTACTCTTAGTGTAATTTTTTAGTACAAAACCTTTACTAATAATATGTTTGGTTGCTCCTGAATCTGCTATAAAGCTAACCTCTTTATTGTTTAAATATGTGGTCATTTGCGTACCTGCCAAGTTTACTTTGGCATTGTTGGTATTGTTGGCTGGTCTCTTATCTTTATGATAGGGTTGTTGCCTATGTTGATTTTTAAAAACTGCCTCTGAATTTACCTTTACTTCTACCTTTTGTGTTAGTGTGTTGTGTGTAGCATTGGGGCACTGGTCGCCCTTGTGTCCCCTGATTTCATTACAATAGTAACAGAACCAGGTGTTATACTGCCTCAGAGAACACTTGGCCGCCCAGTGTCCCAGCTTGTTACATCTGTAGCACTTTGTCTCTTTCTGGTCTGCTTGCTTCTCTCTTGGTCTCTGGGCTACATTTGCTCTTGCCTCTGGGTTGTTGGCCGGTCTGGCCTTTTATCAAGCAGGCTGATCTCAGCTCGTGGCTTGATTCATTCACTGCATGATAGAAGGCTGACCATTTCTTTTCATCTGTTAGTGGCACTGTTGTGTTACAGCTCTCATATTCTCTTATAATATTTTCAAACCTCTCCCAAAAATCTATAACATTTTCTTTGTTAGATTTCTTAATAGTGTATAATTTTTGTCTGACTGTGGATTGTGTCATGTTTGATTCGATTCGTTTAATCTCTCTTATTTTCTTTAAAATTTCCTTTGGCTCTTTAATATGCAATATCTTTTTGTGGTAGTTAGGGTCGAGGTGATTTATTATAATGTTTCTTACCAAATTCTTAAGTTTTACATTTCTTTCTGAATTACTATTTTCATATTTCTCTGGATCAGTTAATACTTTCAATAAATCATTCGCCGCTAACTCTGAGTTTAACGAATCGAACCAAACATCCAGATTGCATTCACTTGATAGTTTGTAGTCTCTTTTAATCTGTATTTTATTTTGCATGTTGGACTCTAGAGTTTTGTTTAATTTAGAAAAAGTTTTATTGATTTCATCTAGTGATTTTAAATTTACACTATTTGCAGTTTGGTTTGTGTTTGATTCTAGTGTATTTTGTTCTCTTATTTGTTCTGTGTTTGACTCTGGTGTGTTTTGTTCACTTGTTTGTTCTGTATTTGGCTCTGATGTATTTGTTTGATTTGTGTGAATTTCGGTAGAGTGTAAAACATCATTTACCTCTGGATCTCTGAAGGCCTCTTTCAATAACTCTGAGAGAGTTTTTATTTCTGCAAGAGTAGTCTTCTAGATTTTCATTTTCTCCTTTTCTTTCTCCTTCTCCTAATGGAAGAGATTTGCTAGCTTCTCTATCCCTTCATTTGTCTTCTGAGACATCAGGACGAGGTTTTTGGTGACCTCTGTCTGCTCTTTCATGACTCTTATTAATTCGGTCATGTCTGTAGTCTCTGGGGTTGCTGTTGCCCTAATTTCTGTAAAATATTGTTTTATTATTTTAATGTTTGGGCTTACGCTTAGTCGTACATGTTATACATATAGGGGTGTATAATCACATACTGATGAATCCATAATCTGATATTCTGTATTTATTCTATTCTTTATTTCAACGTTGTTTTATTGTGTGTATTTTATTTTTATTTTTTTATTTAATTCTGAATCAATTAATTTTTATCTGGAGGTGTCTCTGTATTGTGAGTTGTGTCTGTAGTCTCTTCTGTTGGAGTACCAGGTTTCTCAGTTTTATCTTCCATGACCTCTGGATGTAATTTTTAACCTGCCAAACATTTTTACTCTTTGCTCTAATTATTACACACTAGAATATTTAATCAGCACGGCTGATTGATATTCAGATCTATTGTAGGTATGGCCTGTATTCATGTGCTCCCTCCCATACCGACTAGCCGCACGTCAGTTTTGTCGTTACTTTATGGGTGGGGGCGATCGCACACACGAATAAAGTCCAGCCCCACGGATCTCCTTTTAAGATTAGAATAGAAAAAAAAATTGATATGTATTTACAGATTATATAAATCTGTAACTGTATTTATACACATGTATGCATAAACATATATGCTCATATGCCCGTGTGTCGTATGTGTACGCGACCTTATATACCGCACGGAAACGCGCTTCCCAGATGCCGCTAGACGCACGGCGCTTTGCGGTTGTCAAAAAAACACGTCCCGGACGAGCAATACAGGCTCAAGCACACGGACACACATACATATATATATACACACGCACGCGGCGCGCTAGATGCGTTGACGCGCCCCTCCACACGCGAGTCCCCTTGTTTCTCTGAAAAAAAATTATAGAGAATCGCGTGCCTCGGTAGCTCAACTGAGCTCGCGCACGTGTTTTGCTCGCTGGCGCTGACATGCACGTATTCTCTATCTCTGTCTCTCTCTTTTCGCGCGGCAAAATTTACCACAGGTGTTGACGACCTCGTGTTTTCTTTCTCTCTCTCTTTCTCTCTCTTTCTCTATTGTCGTCCCACGCGGCGAAAAGAAAACAAAACAAAACCCTCTCGCCGGCGTCGAAGTCCTCGTAGGCACTCGAATGCATGCGCCGCACGGTGCTGGCCTGTATGTTGCCGCTACACGTACAGCGTTTTGCGGTTTCCAGGAAAAAAAAAACTTTCCGCGCGCACGCTACATTCTCGCGGCGCGTGCCGCCCCGTACATATATATTCACATATATACGCATATACATGGCGGTGTGAACCCGTCTTTCCGTGTGTTCGGCGACCGAGAGAAAAAAATGCCGGCCCACGAGACGGACTCCTTCACGCCAAATGTCCCCCGTGTGCCTGCTCTCTTGCTCTCTCTCGGCGGCAATGTGCTAAACAAAAATTTCGCGCGGCCACCGGGCCTCTTCCCGTTTTCTCACGATTCTCGGAAGAACAACGGCGAGTCTATGTCACTGTTCTATCGAAATGCGACGACTCTCGCGACCGTTCTACCCGCACTTTTTAATCAATTAAATAAAAAACTTACTCTTACTGAACTCTTGAAGACTCTGGGGGGTGTGACTCTGCAGCTCTGGACTTCTCCTCCTCTGGACCCGCCGATAACCTGGCTCCTACGCGTGCTGGGCACACAACCTGTTAAAGTCGCTGGAATTGTAGGTGGTCCAGGGAAGAAATAATTTACACACAGAGTTTATTTAAATATATACTGTATTACTAAAATGAAATACTCTGCGCTCTCTGCTCTGAATATAATTAACAAATAAATTAAGGCACGAGAAGACGGTGAAAGCCTCTCTGGAAAATCGGCTGTGAGGAAGCTGAAGTAGCACCAGGCGTCCTTGCAGTAGAGAGAGCGAGCACGGAGTGAGGACCTGTCGCGCGTGCAGCGGTACGCGCGCAGGAGTCAAGCAGAAGAAGGGTGAGAGAGGGAAGGCAGGGAAACTGTTATTTTCCCTTCGCGCTTACGCGCGATTGACACGCAGTCTGATGCTTCGCCGACAAAAAGAGCGTGACATATCTCATCTTTCACTTTATCTGTCACATCGTTATTTTACTGCATAATTTGTCAGAAAATACAAATTTATTGCGATTTTCAGAAGTTTGAGATATATCTGAGAATCTTGTATCACTAATAAGTTTTATAGCAGAAAAGCTATATTATTTTTGATAAAATAATACTTTATTTGTTCGTTTCTGACGTAACGCATTTGCTGTGGTTACCTCTCTTTCTTTTATTTTCTCCCTCCGTTTTTTAAATTTCTACTTGCTCCTTATCAAATTTTTTTCTTTTTTTTTTGTTCAAAAACAGTAAATCAATTATCTTCACCTATCTTGTCAAAAATAGTGACCCAATCTTTAACACTATTTTTATTGTATTTATTCTCGTAAACTCCTCGTTTTTTTTGTTAAACCTAGCTTTTCGACTCTCATAATACTTTCCTTCTTCAGACTTTAAAATATATAACCCGTTCATTTGTAACATACTAATATTATTCGATGTCCTTCGTAACAAACTTTAAGTCTCATTTTTTTTTATACTTTTATATATGCTGTACAGCCAAATATTTTTATCTAGTTTATAAAGAAGCTATGATTAGGTGCAAATTTTTGCATTTGCGCGATTATTTTGTTAGATTTATGCTGCGATCTATTACATGCTTACACTGCCACTCCTAAATATAAAAAGTCTTCACGTTTTGTGGAAGTTTTGAATCGTACATATAAGATCTCACCATTTTCTGTATAGTTTGATTAAAACGTTTAGATATACCATTATGTTCAGGAGTATAATAAATTTCTCGCGCTTTTAACAAATGCTTCAAAGCAAAAATAATGTTTCACTTTTATGTTTTATAGGACAAGCTATTGCTATCCTTGAATAATCTTATAACTCTTTGGACGCGTAGGAAGAGTAAAAATGCCCATCGTGAGGGAATGTATTATCTGCTACAGCTCAATTGCTTGTTTGATCTTTATATTAAATGGCAATATATCCATTTTAGAAAGCATGCAAACTTCGCAATTGAAAATTGAATCATTAAGAATGGCGTGTTGTAACTTTTTATTTTAAGAAAATAGTTTTTGTAAAGCATTTAATTATGAAATACATGCGTCAACCATTCTTACATACCGGAGCATCAAATTATTATTTTTATAGCACTGTGTGACCTAAACCCGCACTTAGGTCACGCTTATCCGTGACCTAAGTGGCGCTTTATTACACAGTGTAATAATGAATTCACATAGGCCACAGATCCCTACTATCCTATAATAAAAACTAAAAACACTCAAAATAAACGTTTTCGTTCATAATAATAGAAAAAAGAAGTAGTAAAGCTGGTAAATACGCATGTCAAGAATCAGAGAATAATTATAAATCCTTAAAATAATGCTTCAAATTTAGAGGTTAGTTCAACTGATTGTATATGACAATTTGGCGCGTATTTTGAATATTCAATCTGAAATTCAATTTAAAATTCAGTACTAATTTTTTTCATGATTAATATTAGAAATTTATTAAAATTTAATTTAAAAAATTTCAATTAGGGTAAATAAATATATTCTAATTAACTGGTAATAATAAACATTTATTATCTTTTCAAGAAACAAAATATCTTATTTATATAAGGTTCTATTCAAACAATGTATAATAGTTGACATTGATTATTAATTAACTAATGAATTTTGGTTAAATAATAATTTGTTTATACGATTTCTAATTTCTTTAATTTATTTTTTATGTTTTTTGGATTATATTTTTATTTTTTTTTATGCGGGGGGGCTTCGCCCCCCCGAAACCCCCCCTCTTCCCCCGCCCGGCCCACCCCCGCACCATACACCCTCCCCGATGTCGGTGGCGGGTTTATGTCACTCGTGCTACAAAATAGTATACGATACTCGTGACTTAAGTGTCCATAATTGCACGGCGCGACGGTATCGCCCTCGCTACGCTCGGGCGCTAACTACGCGCCGTGCAATTATGGGCCACTTAGGTCACATGTATCGTAATATACTATTAACAAACTTACTATATTCATCGTTACAGGGCGTTTCATTTTCTGACAAGTCTAAGTTCGGCAATTCGTTCCCATCATTAAACGATATTCTCAAGTTGTCCTATCAAAAATTCGAATTTTTCATAAACAGTTATTTTCTCTGCAAATCGTTATATATTACTCTGTCAAATCTATATTAATAAATTTATCTTCCCTCTCTGACTTTTAATTTTCACGTTCTTTTTCTACTCTATTCAATAATTTTTCAGAGATCATTTCAGAATCGTTATTTTTGGATTCATTCTATTTTGTGCTAGGTGCATTGTTATACTTCACGTCATATATCTCAGGTTTTCATAACATTCTTTAGTGGTTAAATATGCAATTAACTAAATAAAATATAGCTACTACTTGTTATCCAAGCATATACTGAAGATAGATAAAATTTCTCAAATTTAATAAATTTTCAGACTAAATTTTAGCACAAATAAAATAATATAATTCACTCGTTTAATCATTCTGTACACGTATACTTCTTGATCCCTCCATTTTTTTAAATCAGCAGAAGTGTCATTATTTACACATCATATTATACTGTAATCATGCTCATCAAATGTTTTAAAAATTAACTTTGAATTAGATAAATGTTCTGTTGCTCTCGAATCAGCAAACAATTTAGCAAAAAGTGTAGTTTCGTTCAGATCGTTATCTGTGTTCATTCTCGTAATATTACAATTCGTTTTCTTTATGTCCGGCATAGATATGAGATTATTATGAGCATTAAAAGATAAAAGAAAAACGCTCACTTTTTCTTTTCTTAGCGTCTTTATCATAACCTTCTAAACGATAATTTGTGCATTTAAGGTAACCGGCCGTATTATGAGACATATGTTGATGGCAGGCTTGATATATTCGAGGTTTTTAAATAAATATTAGTTTAAATATTGAAAATATTTATATTATTCGAATCTTTGATTCTTTCCAAAGTAAAATCCATAGGTTTTGGGTACAAATAAGGTTTAAACAAAATTATTGAAAGGAAAAATGGGAGTAACCAGTGTGTCCATATTATGAAACACCGTTTTAGAGTTATGTCCCGGGTGTCTCATGCGTTATGTCCGTATTATGAAACAGGTAAATAAAATTGAAAATAAGTATTTTTTTTACTGTATATGTTTTATTCATATTTTTATAAACAATAAATAAATAATTCGAGTCTACGAATGAAAATCACATTTAGTAATACTGAAATAGTATAATTATTAGGAATCTAAACAACTGTTTCAATATAGCTATTTCTATTATTTGGTTTCTTGCTTAATTTTTTTAGCTATTTCTTTCATTTTTTGTGCTAAGATCTTTTTTTATTCTACTAATTTCTTTTTTTCGTTTTGAAGTTTCTTTTTCTTGGCCAGTTTTTCTTCTTTATCTTTTTTTTTCCTTTCTTTTTCCATATGATAGTTTCACCACTCATCAGCAGTTCCTGCTGCGGGTAATTTTGGTTTACCTGAAGCTTCTAGTTTGACCCCTTTTTTTTAGGTAAATAATCCATTGGCAAAGTGAATGCCGTTGCAAAACATTCATCTGAGTTTATACCAGCTCCTATAAACAGAAAATAGTATAATTATTTCAATAACATAAATATTTATCATGATGTGTCTAGATTTGATATTATTATTTAAGTTACACGCCTTTATTAGCTATTGTGCTATTATTTTCCTTATCAATTTTAATATTGCCTTGACTACTCGAATCACAACTTTCTTCAACTTTATCGGATAGTGTAAGACTAAGTCCTGGATTTTTTTCCTGAAAGAATGATGTTTTTAAGTTTATTTAAGAGAATGATTTAAAAAAATACAATACTATAAAAAATGTTAGTACAAACCTGTTAGATTTTTTTCATGCAAACTTATTTGTGTACAGTTTTCATCCCTGTTGGATTTTAATTTTTCCGGATCCATAGTGTAACATGGGGTAGTATTTTCTATTGACTGATTAGGTACCGATACATTATTCGAAATAACATCCAACATTAAATTCTCTTCTGCATATTCGAATTCAATATTCATATCAGATGATTCTAATAAAATATTTTCTTCGGGTTTAGAAGTGCTATTTATAACTACAACTTCAATCAACGACTCATTAGAATTAGCAGAAACTTTTTGTGCAAATAATTGTTCATCATTTTCATGCAATAAATTATTATTTAAAGAATGATTTTCGCTCTCAGACTCTTATAGTAGTAACTTAATTCTATAATCAACTAACGATTCCACACTCTTTATTCTAAGTTGTTTTACGTTATATATGAAAAATGATACAATATAAAAATCTGTACATCAGAAAAAATCAAAAATACATTTAAAAACTTGGCAAATTCATCAAATTAGAATAATTATATATATATTTTTTTATAAAATTTTTAAAAGTTATTTCTAAAAAAAATTAAAAGTAATAAAATTAATGATTCTAAAAATAAAGAACTTAAATAACTTATTGTATACCAGTAGACATGTCACTAATTTGAAGCCCAGTAGACGTATCTCTGATCCGTAGGCCAGTAGACGTATTTCTGATCTGAAGCCAGTACTCGTACAGTGCCTTTTTTTCTACATCTCCAGTCCATTGACCAGTCAACGAAGCTTGTTTAAATTCTTTAAGCAATCCAGCAGAAATATTGTTTTCAAAGTTTTGCAAATGTTGTGTACTATCCTCTAAACGATTATCTAGATCTTGTTTTTCTTGTACTGAATTCATACTCTTACTTTTCTTCCTTTTCTGAAAAATATCGTAGTCGACAGCTTTAGGATTGAACGGTGCTAATCCAGATGCTCTAAATCCACTAACAATAGCTTCTTTTTCTTTTGGCATATTGTTAAGAGCCATTTCCAATACTGCAGGAAAATCTTTTTTTTTTCAGTTTCATAAAATATTTTCAATTTTCCACTTTGGGACACTTTTTTTCCAAGATTCCTTAAAAGGGTGAAAAAATGAGATATCTAATGGTTGCATCACATGTGTACAGTTAGGAAATAATCCTATTAACTCAATCTACTTGTCCCGACAGAAAGCAACCAAAGGGATCGTAATATGAGATGAATGATTATCTAAGAATATTATCACTGGAAACTGAACTTTTGCTTGAAGTAACCATGGATAGAATACATTAGTAATATATTCATAGAATGTCTCGGCATTTATCCAACCACTGTATGAAATCCCAATACTCCAGTTTTTTGGTGTCTTCTCATCAATGTTCTTTGGTACTCCTTCTTTGTAGGCAAACATTATCATTGGCGGTGCACGAGTACCGTCTGCACTATACATAAATAGAACAGTGAGACATTCCTTACCTCTATCTGCTACTTTATAAGCTGCACGAATACCTTTTAAAGTCAATACTCTATCTGCATAAGGACATCATAAGATACTTGATTCATCGCAATTAAATATTCTGCTGGGACATACGTGCAATAAATTTTTCTTTTGTAAATAATTTTCTTGCTCGACAAACCATTCTTGTAAATCTTCTTTGGTTACACCTGCTCTGCTGAGACTCAAATGCTGGGGTTTTCTGATACTTATGTTGGAATGACGTTTTCTAAACGCTTCATACCAATGTCCATCAGGACGGTTGTCAATAAACCGTGTGTCTATCCCCTTCATTTTCACATATAATTGCACTGAATCCAGGAGTTCAGTTTTACTCACCGGCTGGCCTCGCTCAGCCTTATACAGAATCCAATTTACTATATCTCGCTCGATAGCTTCTGATAAAACTGTATCGGGTCCTGGTTTTGCTTCAAATTCACCAGGATTATTTTTTTTCCTAGCAAGTGTGGCTACTGGTATTCCATACGCAACAGCTGCTTTTCTGATGTATATACCGGTATCCAAAGCTTTTAAAGCATTTTCAACACTTTCAGAACTATAATTCTTTCTTCTAACTCTCTTCTTTTCAGATTTTTTAATATGATTGACTAATACATTAGTCTTCCTTGTAATCTTTGAATCCTTTGCACTTTTTTTCTGATAAACTTTCTTTACTTTTTTTTTCTTAGTCTGTTGATTCTTCTTGGTAACTGCCATTACAAATATCTAAATGTTTATCTAAAATCAATATTTTATAAGATTAATAACACAAATTTAAGTTTATTTTATAAATACGTGCTTATGAATATGTTAGATTTATAGGTTAGATTACATTTAATGCAAATTTTTGTTACTAACTTACCTAATAATCTGCCTTCTTATGGTCGTATAGATTAAAAGCAATATTTATTTTATTGCAAAATATCGAGAAATGTGCAACTTTACAGATTTAACAATAAATACAGCTTGAAGTAACTGCGAAATTGCTGTCTCATTATATGGTGTAAAATGGAAATGAAGCATGTCCATGGAATATGAAACACGCAGTCCGTCGTTCCATAAATACGGACTTTTAAAAAACCGATATAAGGTAGTTGACCCTGTTCTCGATAGCTTAGTAACAGACTCAACTTATTTCGCTATAAAAAATGCTTTAATTTTAAAAAAATTGAAATTTTTTGTTTTCAACTATTAATTAATATACTTATTTAGCAAATAACTCGAAAAAGACGAAATTTTAACGTAATGTTTACTTCTAAATTCAATAAACCAAAAAATAATCCGAGGGAGCAGTTGTCGATAACCATTTTACGAGTCGGAGCAATTCTCGATAGATGCAAAAGACCCAGTTCTCGATATACCAACAAGCCCATTATTCAGGTTAGGTTCTAGGTTATGTCAAAACTTGATTGAATAACATACACATTTTGATTATTCTAATTACATAATTATTAATTAAAAGTAGTGCTTAAGTACTTTTAAGCATTGAAATAACATTTAAAGAAAAATTTATTTGTATTTTGTATATATTATCTGACTATCGACAACTGGGTACGTACGCATAATTAAGACGGAGTTGTCGATATATGAATTAAAATAGTTATAAGTAAATAAATCAAAATTTAACTTTTTGATTACGCTTATTTTGTTGAATTTAAAGCTAATCTTGGCTTTATAGTTTTTTAAAACGTTCTATTTATTACAAAAATGTCACTTTAAAGTTTACTGTTTGTTACGATCGTGATTAAGGAAACGTCGAGAAACTCATCAAATCTGAGAGTGCCAAGAAGTGTGAATTTCTATTTAACAAGTAGCGCTAACTGAGTTTTTATAATTCAAAATATTTATTCAGTGATATATTCTTAATATAGAAATAATTTTCTCGTACCGAAAAATTGCTCAAAATATATCTAAAATCGTATTATTCCTTCGAGTTATCGACAACTGGGTACCTATCGAGAACAGGGTCCACTACCTTATGAATTGTGAAACGCAATAATTAATAAAAATATCATAACAAAATCGATAAAACGAAAATTCTAACATAATCTACAACTCAAAAGCTTTCAAATAAACAATGTTACTTTTTTTTATATTACAGATATTTATCACAATATTCGAAAAACCAAATCGAGTACGTTTGCTTTTTTCGGTCGCATGGCTGCTAAATTTGAACGTGCTATGAAACACAGATACTTAAGTATTTTTGTTTGAATATAAAAGCTTGATGGCAACATTTATTCATATGAGTTCATTCATTTAGATGATAAGTAACTAATAAATATTTTTTTTTCGTTGCATTATGTACGTTATATATTTTTATTTACTATATTATCGTAGTGTCTCATAAAAACGAACATAGTCTCATAATACGGCCGGTTACCTTATATTATCTGCTTCTTTGATTTGCGCCTTTTTTAAATCTATATTATTATTGAACTTTAGTCATTTAGTACCGTTGACTCTATTAAAATCATTGTTTTTTTTCGTTTAAGACTTCAGATATTATTATATTTGCCTTTTTGAGAAAATCTCTAGATGCCATATTGATTTGCACTATCCACATTCGTCGTAATATAACACCTGTTATTAATTTGGGTCTCGTCGTTAAACATTTAATTCTGTTTGCCTAAACTCGTCGTTTTCGTTACTTTCGTAGCTTTATATGTCCTCTTTTTGAATTGAAAAAAATCAATTTATTGCACGTATTTTATCGTCCCTCAATTGGTTAGTATCAGACAAATTCTCGTAATTTCTCACTGATCCTTCAAATCTATCCCAAAATTCTGAAGTTCTCTCTTTATTATGATTATTCTGAATAGTAAATAATTGTTTTCTTAATTTTGTTTTAGAAGTCAAATTTGTTTCAGATTGTTAGAATTCTTCAATTTTATTTAATAATCAGGCTGGATCTTTTATCGTTGCACAGAATATTATTGTGCTTAATAGGTACATATATATATATATATATATATATATATATATATATATATATATATATATATATATATATATATATATATATATATATATATATAGATATTTTTTGTAAAGTTAGCGCCACGTGCGTGTCGAGCATCGCGTCGCGCCGCCTTTCCACGTGAATTTCGCCGCAGTATATTCTGTTGAATTCGCGTCCCTGAGAATTAGCTTTTTCCCCTCTAGATTATTTACCGTTTCCCACCGTTCCGCCGTGCTCATCATAGTTAGTTTAATTGCGTAAATAATTCTATGTGCCGGTAGAACATTTGTAAAATAGTGCTGCGAATTCTCGCAGCTGGCGCTCAACACCTTGTAAATTGAATAAACCACAAGTGTTCATACTTTTACCCTAAATTCCTGTTTGTGTAATTTATTTAAAGTCTCAAATAAAATTAATGATAAAGCCTGCATGTGCTGCGCAATAATCTTGGCTAGTATAGCTAAAATTATTGTCATAAAGTATTATAAAAGACTAGAAGAGTCCTTCGAAATAAAATGAATTCATATTGTAATTAAATAAATTTCAGTTTTAATTTATAATTGTTGCTATTCGAGAAATGAATATGATTATATAAAATCATTAATTTACACTTCGTTTCAATCTTGTAAAATACGATATATGATACCAGACCTATACGCTATACCCAAAAGCGCATGGCTTATATAGCAGAGATGGCAGTGTAATCAAGCAAGTATATGCAAGCAAGCTTACAGGCAAAGAGTATATTAGGCTAGTGCTGCCGGCACACGTGCGCATCGTAGCGCACTATAGCACTCTAGGCTACGTTCATACACATCATTGTTTTTATACACATTGTTATCTGAGATTTGAACTCACTCTTACTGCCTATAGGCCCGGTTTGTTTTAAGTCACGTATTTTCTCCCGAATTACATTTCTCTTTGTCTGATATTTTTCTCCTTTTGATTTTTACAAATGTTATAAACATTATTTAATAAACACATCGTTACATGAATTTAAACTTACTAATCGTTTCTCATCGTTTAAATGTTTAAACATTATTTAATTAACATATCGTTATATGAAGTTAAATTCTCTCATCGTTCAAATATTTTATTCTTTCTTTGAATAATATTAAAATAAGTCATTAATTTGCAAAATCATAAGCACATCGTTTATTTATGGTATTTAGAAATTAACTTATTTTAAACAGTTGTTGCGCACTGATTTATTATTTATAATGCGAAAAAGTACGACACTGCAATTTCCGCAATCGTAACATTTTTAATACTAGCGAAAACGGATTTTGCACATCATTGTTAAGTATTAAAAATCGGTTACTTGATACACATCGTTATAATATGCAGTCGCACTTACCACGGGCTTCGTTACTTTTTGAAGTCTCTCCCGTCATCTCTTTGTCTTTCTCGCTCGCCGATGCTGTCATGCCCACATGCTGCAGCGGCTCTCGTACGCTGCGTCTCGCTCCTTCTTTGGTCTCGTTGACGACAGACTCGTTGTTTATTATGAAGAGCACTTTTTAGTTCATTAACAATTTACAAGACACGCACAGCGTAAAATACAGGCGGTTACACGCACAGCGCCGTATTTAATATTTTCTACCTTTGTGCAATGGAAGCGTGCTTGGCCTATAACTTTTTGGAAGATTATGTGGGTTGTATATTGGTGAAAATAAGTAATATAGTTTATTAAGAAATATAAAGTATTTACTGATACACTTCTTTAAGATATATATATATATATATATATATATATATATATATATATATATGTTCACAAGAAAGAATAAGCGCGTCGTTTCTGGCAGTCGTATACACAAGAAGGAGTCGCACAGCAGCTTGGTCCATCTAACTCTGTGCGTAATAAGGGAACCTTAAAACAATCTATAGGCTCTAATCTCTAGGCACACTGCATACTCTACACACACAACACTCATATAAGTATGTGTGAGCGCACACATATTCCAACAATTATATTTTATTTTATTTTATTGTTACTATTACGTAAAAAAAGGTCTATGATTTGTATGAAGTATATTTCCTTATTAAAAATATTTCGTAACAAATGTAAATTTTAAAAGCTTCCTTCCATACCATATAATGATGCATGTTCTACAACTATGTACTTAGTTCCCTAACACGAGTCATATTACTACTGTGATTGCATGATTTGATTAAAAAGTAATTACTAACTAATAATATGGAAGTATGGGTGAAACTGTATGGCCTATAGATTAAATTGGCAATCATATTTTGTCATCGTATTTTACTTAACCGTATTAACAATTGAGCTTGCTTGTTATAATATTCTCGATATATTAAAAAATATTACTCACTTGAACTGAAAGAAGGCTTTTAAGGCGATGCTAAAGCCACCTATGACCGACAAATACGAGGAACCACTTTTCTCATTTAATTTTTAATTTTTAGCAAATATCTTTATGAAACGTTATTGTCCTAATCAAAAACAACAACTTTTCAGAGAGATATTTTCTCAAAATTGATAATTCAATGAAATAAGTGGTTCCCCGTATTTGACGGTGACAGGGGGTTTAGCATCACCTTAATTTAATTTATCGAGAAAATATATTTTTTATAATATGAAATTGAGAACAAAATTTTTACTAGAAAGGAACAAGGTATTGCACATTATAAAATGAAAGGTTACTAATAATAAAAAAAAGGAGAGCCTGACAGCTCTAATAATAAAAAAAAAAGGAGAGCCTGAGAGTTCTAATAATAAAAAGAAAGGAGAGCCGAGAGCTCTGAGACTCTGGCCGCGGAGAGAGAAAAAGAAAATCATCGGGAATTGCACAGTACATATATGATATAAAAGCCATGACTGACAATTAGATTTGAGTTCTCTCGAAAGCAAGAAATTGTGCAGAAAAAGTTACTTTTTAGTTACGTATTTCATCACATTTTGCACGTTTGTAAGTATATTTTTGTATGTTTTAGATTTCCAATATGTACGTATATTTCATTAACTGCAATGTAAGAGAATTCTGTAATAAATTAACTATTTAACTAAAAGTTAAAATGCGATCATTTGATATGTTAATGTTATATTTAAGCAGATAGGATTTATATATTAAAGATAAAAAACATAGGTAATAAGGTATTATTTTTGAACTTGTTACATAAATTTAATTAATGAAAGACGCCCAACTATTTAAAAAAAAATATATTTAACAGTAAATATTTTTTTGTCATAAGGAGCAAGTCGCAACGTAATGCGCCATATTACATTCGTATTCCTAGAGATAAAGGCGCGAGAGTATAAATATGTAAATCGCGTGGAAATCGTTGATTTGAAACGGTTCTTTCTTACACCATGGTCATTATAAACACTAATAAACTGGCAAGCATTCCTAGATTTAGCTTCACAATGGTTTCCCTTTTCCCAGTGCGCATCGTTTATTATCACCTGTAATAAACCGATGACGCGCGATAGTATCTGCCTTAATCCCTGGGCAATCGGCGATAACAGATGCTAATTAGCTGTCTCTTATTTTCCGACGTATACCTAGAAAAGGGGCATCAATCCCTTTTACTTCTCCCACCTTTGCTCTCCGCTCTTTCGGGCTGCGATCATGTGTTATTTCCTCTCTAATCCGCCCTCTAACTTACCCTTTGAGTATTCGGTATGATTCGCACAGAACAGAATCGATTTGTACTTCAACGCATCGTGATCATATTCGTTCGACACCGTAATGCAGCCGTGATTATACACGCCGGTCTCAAGCCCGGAAATGCAAAGAGAAGGTGTTCGCCGTGTTTGCAGTGTCATTTATTAACTATATAATTCTGATATTATATTCAAATGTCCCGCTCTTGGTACACGCTCCACGTCTCCAGAACACCGGTTTTGGGACGTCACAACACCACTGTGATGACCCAGCCTGGGGCTAGGTTAGTTAGCGCGTGATCCGAGAGCGGATTATTCAAATAGATTAGAAATAAATATTAGGATATTTCAATTAAGAACGACACTTTCTCTCTGCATCTAATCCGTACTTGAGACCGATAATGGCCGCATTAAAAGCGTTTGAAACGAGAAATAACGAGGAGAATGAATAAACTGAATATCGCGAGAAAACTCGTGTGTACTTTAGCACATCTAGACTCTGACTGACTTTACTCGTGGTCTACAATTTCGTTATAGACCTGTTGAATCCCTCTTCTCCTCCGGTCCCTTTTTGTATATGCAGTCTGGAGACTGATTCCAGCCACATGTTGTTGTCGTGCAAGCGACACGCTTTTCTTCCCGGAAAAGCACTTGAAACGCAGTTAACTCGGACCCCCCAATATCGCGTAGAAGAGAGGTTCTTAGCTGTAGTGAGCGTGTTTTCTTTGCCTTTCAGAGCCACAATTTGTAAAGTTAAATATTTTGTGTCTGAGCCTGTTTGAGGATCGAGTGATTATATATTGTAGCGTATTTTGTATTTTTATTATTATGATTTTATTTGAATATTTGCGCGCATAAAAATGGCGAATAACACGTGACGTATTATTACATTACATCTTAACCACGCGAATTGGTAATAACGCGAAAATGAATGACAAACAAAATAATTATGGCTCTTATCCTTGAAAACACCTAACGGTTTCCAAACGTTTTAGAAACGTTAAAGTTCAAACCCTCAAGCGCTGGTTAAACTTCTCAATGTCCGCAGATTCGTTTCACATAAGACGTTGTTAAACCGTTTTTGAAACGATTGAAACAGGTTTGAAAATGGTTTGAAAAATACATGCATAGAATATATCGAAAAAAATCGTTTAAATAGAATTCGATGCTACAAATATTATCAATTGTGGAGGTACCATCTGGATGATGCTTACAAATTTGGTAAAATTTGTAGCATCAAATTCTATTAAAACAATATTTTCGATATATTCTATGCTAGTTTTTTTCAAACCATTTTCAACCCATTTTCAACCCATTTTCAAACCATTTTCAAACCATTTACAAACCATTTTCAAACCATTTTCAAACCATTTTCAAACCATTTTCAAACCATTTTCAAACCATTTTCAAACTTTTTTCAAACGTTTTAATCCAAACGTTTTAAAAACGTTTTTAAACCGTTTAAATTTTTACCATTCACCAGACCTTGGAGAGTTTTTTAAACGCTTTAAAACGGTTTTACAACGTTTTATATGGAACAAATCTCCGGACATTGAGACATTTTTACCAAAGTTTTTCAGACGTATTTATAACTTTTCTTCTTAACGTTTTAAGGTTTTAATTCTAACGTTTTAAAACGTTCGAAATACTTTGCTTGTTATCAGGAAGAGTAGTAAGCAACCCCTGTGGAAATTAAAGAATGTTATAAAATCTAAAGAAACGTAAGAAACCGTTAGGCCAGGAGGGTTACAGATTGGCATGGCTCTAACGTGACGTAACTTAGATAACTATTGGAATCGCTAGGGAATGGTATACCTATTGAAAATATCGAGGTGCGCCAGCTTGAAAAGGTGTGCTATTTGCATAAACAATGAAAAAGTGAAATAAAATTCGAAAATCGCATTTTTTCCCGGAAACAATCGCATATAACTCGGTAAGTATGCATTTTAGAGAAAAAATGTATACTTATAAATTTGTTCGGTATGAAATTTTCTACAGGATAGGATTTGTCCGATATCCGTAGATTTGAAATATTCACTGCAAATTGCTCGAAAGTGCAAAGAATGTAGGTAAAAAACAAGGTAATTTGAAATTATTTATTTAACAATGAAAAAATAACCCAATCACACCATAAATTTAGAGAAAATTACTTGACTGCAATACAAAACGAGAGCCGTAAGGCCGATTAAGATCGGCCTGACAGTTTTTGCATAACGCAATTGTTAAGTAACCTACCTGGAAAAAAAGACCTTTTCTTTAATTTCGTGCCAGGCTCAAAGTTATGAATATTTTTTTGCGCCCGCACTTTTACACCTTCTTGGACCCTTAAACTATCATATACAATTGCTATCTCAACCATTTTTCACTTTTTAATAACTTTTTGAGCGGTTTTAAAAAGTTTGAAAATTTTGGCTTTTAAACAAATAAGCGTGTGAAGCGGGATTTGCGAGTGGAAACAAACCGGAAAGTATAGGAAAATAGTACTTCGAAAGACGCTTCTTTAAAAAAAATCATCCAATTCGGTCTAGTAGATGTTGAGATATTAACTTCCAAAGTTGGGAAGGGTATGTGGCGTAACTGTTATGATGTAACAATAAATTATATACCAATCGATAGGTTTTTCCGAGATGTTTTCGTATCTGCTTTCAAAAATTACATTGCACGTGTGCATCACGCACAAAATTTTGCATAAACATTGTGTAGTGCGCGCTCGGAGCCGAAATTCTGAGGGGTGGGGATAGGCTGCGAAACTTGAAATCGTCGCATCAAAATCGGCGCGCTCGCTTCAGGATGATATATTTCGGCTTCTACTGCACCGATTTTGACGATTTTTTTTAATTGGGGTAGAAAATCGAGAGGATTTCAATTTTCATAGTTACATTTATCAATTTTAAAAAATAAACAATCGGTGGTCGATTTTCATAATCAAGCATTTTTAAATGTTGCTAAAAATTAGTGTAAAATTAGTAAACCTTAAAACGTTAAGAAGAAAAGTTATAAATACGTCTGAAAAACTTTGGTAAAAATGTCTCAATGTCCGGAGATTTGTTCCATATAAAACGTTGTAAAACCGTTTTAAAGCGTTTAAAAAACTCTCCAAGGTCTGGTGAATGGTAAAAATTTAAACGGTTTAAAAACGTTTTTAAAACGTTTGGATTAAAACGTTTGAAAAAAGTTTGAAAATGGTTTGAAAATGGTTTGAAAATGGTTTGAAAATGGTTTGAAAATGGTTTGAAAATGGTTTGTAAATGGTTTGAAAATGGTTTGAAAATGGGTTGAAAATGGGTTGAAAATGGTTTGAAAAAAACTAGCATAGAATATATCGAAAATATTGTTTTAATAGAATTTGATGCTACAAATTTTACCAAATTTGTAAGCATCATCCAGATGGTACCTCCACAATTGATAATATTTGTAGCATCGAATTCTATTTAAACGATTTTTTTCGATATATTCTATGCATGTATTTTTCAAACCATTTTCAAACCTGTTTCAATCGTTTCAAAAACGGTTTAACAACGTCTTATGTGAAACGAATCTGCGGACATTGAGAAGTTTAACCAGCGCTTGAGGGTTTGAACTTTAACGTTTCTAAAACGTTTGGAAACCGTTAGGTGTTTTCAAGGATAAGAGCCATAATTATTTTGTTTGTCATTCATTTTCGCGTTATTACCAATTCGCGTGGTTAAGATGTAATGTAATAATACGTCACGTGTTATTCGCCATTTTTATGCGCGCAAATATTCAAATAAAATCATAATAATAAAAATACAAAATACGCTACAATATATAATCACTCGATCCTCAAACAGGCTCAGACACAAAATATTTAACTTTACAAATTGTGGCTCTGAAAGGCAAAGAAAACACGCTCACTACAGCTAAGAACCTCTCTTCTACGCGATATTGGGGGGTCCGAGTTAACTGCGTTTCAAGTGCTTTTCCGGGAAGAAAAGCGTGTCGCTTGCACGACAACAACATGTGGCTGGAATCAGTCTCCAGACTGCATATACAAAAAGGGACCGGAGGAGAAGAGGGATTCAACAGGTCTATAACGAAATTGTAGACCACGAGTAAAGTCAGTCAGAGTCTAGATGTGCTAAAGTACACACGAGTTTTCTCGCGATATTCAGTTTATTCATTCTCCTCGTTATTTCTCGTTTCAAACGCTTTTAATGCGGCCATTATCGGTCTCAAGTACGGATTAGATGCAGAGAGAAAGTGTCGTTCTTAATTGAAATATCCTAATATTTATTTCTAATCTATTTGAATAATCCGCTCTCGGATCACGCGCTAACTAACCTAGCCCCAGGCTGGGTCATCACAGTGGTGTTGTGACGTCCCAAAACCGGTGTTCTGGAGACGTGGAGCGTGTACCAAGAGCGGGACATTTGAATATAATATCAGAATTATATAGTTAATAAATGACACTGCAAACACGGCGAACACCTTCTCTTTGCATTTCCGGGCTTGAGACCGGCGTGTATAATCACGGCTGCATTACGGTGTCGAACGAATATGATCACGATGCGTTGAAGTACAAATCGATTCTGTTCTGTGCGAATCATACCGAATACTCAAAGGGTAAGTTAGAGGGCGGATTAGAGAGGAAATAACACATGATCGCAGCCCGAAAGAGCGGAGAGCAAAGGTGGGAGAAGTAAAAGGGATTGATGCCCCTTTTCTAGGTATACGTCGGAAAATAAGAGACAGCTAATTAGCATCTGTTATCGCCGATTGCCCAGGGATTAAGGCAGATACTATCGCGCGTCATCGGTTTATTACAGGTGATAATAAACGATGCGCACTGGGAAAAGGGAAACCATTGTGAAGCTAAATCTAGGAATGCTTGTCAGTTTATTAGTGTTTATAATGACCATGGTGTAAGAAAGAACCGTTTCAAATCAACGATTTCCACGCGATTTACATATTTATACTCTCGCGCCTTTATCTCTAGGAATACGAATGTAATATGGCGCATTACGTTGCGACTTGCTCCTTATGACAAAAAAATATTTACTGTTAAATATATTTTTTTTTAAATAGTTGGGCGTCTTTCATTAATTAAATTTATGTAACAAGTTCAAAAATAATACCTTATTACCTATGTTTTTTATCTTTAATATATAAATTCTATCTGCTTAAATATAACATTAACATATCAAATGATCGCATTTTAACTTTTAGTTAAATAGTTAATTTATTACAGAATTCTCTTACATTGCAGTTAATGAAATATACGTACATATTGGAAATCTAAAACATACAAAAATATACTTACAAACGTGCAAAATGTGATGAAATACGTAACTAAAAAGTAACTTTTTCTGCACAATTTCTTGCTTTCGAGAGAACTCAAATCTAATTGTCAGTCATGGCTTTTATATCATATATGTACTGTGCAATTCCCGATGATTTTCTTTTTCTCTCTCCGCGGCCAGAGTCTCAGAGCTCTCGGCTCTCCTTTCTTTTTATTATTAGAACTCTCAGGCTCTCCTTTTTTTTTTATTATTAGAGCTGTCAGGCTCTCCTTTTTTTTATTATTAGTAACCTTTCATTTTATAATGTGCAATACCTTGTTCCTTTCTAGTAAAAATTTTGTTCTCAATTTCATATTATAAAAAATATATTTTCTCGATAAATTAAATTAAGGTGATGCTAAACCCCCTGTCACCGTCAAATACGGGGAACCACTTATTTCATTGAATTATCAATTTTGAGAAAATATCTCTCTGAAAAGTTGTTGTTTTTGATTAGGACAATAACGTTTCATAAAGATATTTGCTAAAAATTAAAAATTAAATGAGAAAAGTGGTTCCTCGTATTTGTCGGTCATAGGTGGCTTTAGCATCGCCTTAAAAGCCTTCTTTCAGTTCAAGTGAGTAATATTTTTTAATATATCGAGAATATTATAACAAGCAAGCTCAATTGTTAATACGGTTAAGTAAAATACGATGACAAAATATGATTGCCAATTTAATCTATAGGCCATACAGTTTCACCCATACTTCCATATTATTAGTTAGTAATTACTTTTTAATCAAATCATGCAATCACAGTAGTAATATGACTCGTGTTAGGGAACTAAGTACATAGTTGTAGAACATGCATCATTATATGGTATGGAAGGAAGCTTTTAAAATTTACATTTGTTACGAAATATTTTTAATAAGGAAATATACTTCATACAAATCATAGACCTTTTTTTACGTAATAGTAACAATAAAATAAAATAAAATATAATTGTTGGAATATGTGTGCGCTCACACATACTTATATGAGTGTTGTGTGTGTAGAGTATGCAGTGTGCCTAGAGATTAGAGCCTATAGATTGTTTTAAGGTTCCCTTATTACGCACAGAGTTAGATGGACCAAGCTGCTGTGCGACTCCTTCTTGTGTATACGACTGCCAGAAACGACGCGCTTATTCTTTCTTGTGAACATATATATATATATATATCTTAAAGAAGTGTATCAGTAAATACTTTATATTTCTTAATAAACTATATTACTTATTTTCACCAATATACAACCCACATAATCTTCCAAAAAGTTATAGGCCAAGCACGCTTCCATTGCACAAAGGTAGAAAATATTAAATACGGCGCTGTGCGTGTAACCGCCTGTATTTTACGCTGTGCGTGTCTTGTAAATTGTTAATGAACTAAAAAGTGCTCTTCATAATAAACAACGAGTCTGTCGTCAACGAGACCAAAGAAGGAGCGAGACGCAGCGTACGAGAGCCGCTGCAGCATGTGGGCATGACAGCATCGGCGAGCGAGAAAGACAAAGAGATGACGGGAGAGACTTCAAAAAGTAACGAAGCCCGTGGTAAGTGCGACTGCATATTATAACGATGTGTATCAAGTAACCGATTTTTAATACTTAACAATGATGTGCAAAATCCGTTTTCGCTAGTATTAAAAATGTTACGATTGCGGAAATTGCAGTGTCGTACTTTTTCGCATTATAAATAATAAATCAGTGCGCAACAACTGTTTAAAATAAGTTAATTTCTAAATACCATAAATAAACGATGTGCTTATGATTTTGCAAATTAATGACTTATTTTAATATTATTCAAAGAAAGAATAAAATATTTGAACGATGAGAGAATTTAACTTCATATAACGATATGTTAATTAAATAATGTTTAAACATTTAAACGATGAGAAACGATTAGTAAGTTTAAATTCATGTAACGATGTGTTTATTAAATAATGTTTATAACATTTGTAAAAATCAAAAGGAGAAAAATATCAGACAAAGAGAAATGTAATTCGGGAGAAAATACGTGACTTAAAACAAACCGGGCCTATAGGCAGTAAGAGTGAGTTCAAATCTCAGATAACAATGTGTATAAAAACAATGATGTGTATGAACGTAGCCTAGAGTGCTATAGTGCGCTACGATGCGCACGTGTGCCGGCAGCACTAGCCTAATATACTCTTTGCCTGTAAGCTTGCTTGCATATACTTGCTTGATTACACTGCCATCTCTGCTATATAAGCCATGCGCTTTTGGGTATAGCGTATAGGTCTGGTATCATATATCGTATTTTACAAGATTGAAACGAAGTGTAAATTAATGATTTTATATAATCATATTCATTTCTCGAATAGCAACAATTATAAATTAAAACTGAAATTTATTTAATTACAATATGAATTCATTTTATTTCGAAGGACTCTTCTAGTCTTTTATAATACTTTATGACAATAATTTTAGCTATACTAGCCAAGATTATTGCGCAGCACATGCAGGCTTTATCATTAATTTTATTTGAGACTTTAAATAAATTACACAAACAGGAATTTAGGGTAAAAGTATGAACACTTGTGGTTTATTCAATTTACAAGGTGTTGAGCGCCAGCTGCGAGAATTCGCAGCACTATTTTACAAATGTTCTACCGGCACATAGAATTATTTACGCAATTAAACTAACTATGATGAGCACGGCGGAACGGTGGGAAACGGTAAATAATCTAGAGGGGAAAAAGCTAATTCTCAGGGACGCGAATTCAACAGAATATACTGCGGCGAAATTCACGTGGAAAGGCGGCGCGACGCGATGTCTGCTTTCAAAAATTACATTGCACGTGTGCATCACGCACAAAATTTTGCATAAACATTGTGTAGTGCGCGCTCGGAGCCGAAATTCTGAGGGGTGGGGATAGGCTGCGAAACTTGAAATCGTCGCATCAAAATCGGCGCGCTCGCTTCAGGATGATATATTTCGGCTTCTACTGCACCGATTTTGACGATTTTTTTTAATTGGGGTAGAAAATCGAGAGGATTTCAATTTTCATAGTTACATTTATCAATTTTAAAAAATAAACAATCGGTGGTCGATTTTCATAATCAAGCATTTTTAAATGTTGCTAAAAATTAGTGCTTGAAAATCGACCACCGGTTGTTTATTTTTTAAAATTGATAAATGTAACTATGAAAATTGAAATCCTCTCATTTTTCTACCCCAATTAAAAAAAAATCGTCAAAATCGGTGCAGTAGAAGCCGAGATATATCGCCCTGAAGCGAGCGCGCCGATTTGAAGCGACGATTTCAAGTTTCGCAGCCTATCCCTACCCTTCCGAATTTCGGCTCCGAGCGCGCACTACACAATGTTTATGCAAATTTGTATGCGTGATGCACACGTGCAATGTAATTTTTGAAAGCAGATACGAAAACATCGCGGAAAAACCTATTGATTGGTATATAATTTATTGTTACATCATTAACCGTTACGCCGCATACCCTTCCCGACTTTGGAAGTTAATATCTCCACATCTACTAAACCGAATTAGATGATTTTTTTTAAAATAAGCGTATTTCCGAGTTCTATTTTCCTATTCTTTCCGGTTTTTTCCCACTCGCAAATCCCGCTTCACAGGCTTATTTGTTTAAAAGCCAAAATTTTCAAACTTTTTAAAACCGCTCAAAAAGTTATTAAAAAGTGAAAAATTGTTGAGATAGCAATTGTATATGATTGTTTAAGGGTCCAAGAAGGTGTAAAAGCGGGGGCGCAAAAAAATATTCATAACTTTGAGCTTGGACAAAATTAAATAAAAGGTCTTTTTTCCAGGTACGTTACTTAACAATTGCATTATGCATAAACTGTCAGTCCGATCTTAATCGGCCTTACGGCTCTCGTTTTATATTGCAGTCAAGTAATTTTCTCTAAATTTATGGCGTGATTGGGTTATTTTTTAATTGTTAAATAAATAATTTAAAATTAACTTGTTTTTTACCTACTTTTTTGCACTTTCGAGCATTTTGCAGCGAAGATTTCAAATCTACGGATATCGGACTAATTCTATCTTGTAGAAAATTTCATAACGAACAAATTTATAAGTATACATTTTTTCTCTATGCGATTTATATGCGATTATTGCCGGGAAAAAATGCGATTTTCGCATTTTATTTCACTTTTTCGTTGTTTATGCAAATAGCACACCTTTTCAAGCTGGCGCATCTCGATATTTTCAATAGGTATACCATTCCCGAGCGATTCCAATAGTTATCTAAGTTACGTCACGTTAGAGCCATATTTGAAAAATTTCGTCGTAATTCTCCTGGCCTAGTAAAAAAGTGTGAGAAATCGTAAGAAAACATAACAAAAAGTAAGAAATCATAACAAAAAGTAAGAAAACGTAACAAAAAGTAAGAAAACGTAATAAAAAGTAAGAAAACGTAACAAAGCGTGAAAAAGTGTTGCATTTCGGGCATTTTACGTTTTATTACGTTTTCATGTATTTTCTTACTTTTACTTACATTTTGTTATTTTTTTCTTACTTTTTGTTACGATTGTTACATCTGGAACGACGAAGAATCGTGGAAAACGCAACAGAGATCTTATAAAGGGTGGGGGGAGGTGTCGCGGATCGGAGGAATAGAGAACTAGATAGTCTCCGCCCTGCTGTCTGGTTGCTTAACTCTTCAGCGATCACGAATGTCAACGGCGAAAAACGGTTGTGGAAAATATGACGATAGAAATCTGATCTAGATTCTTGAGAGTTATGATAGATTGTTCGTAATTAAGAAACGACTAAGCGCCAAATCCTATGAATTATTACCAAAGTGCATTTACGTTCAATGCAAACCCTCAAAGTACAATAATTTTTATTAGTCCAATACGGAGGATATTTACTAAATAATATTGTCTTTCTTTATAAGTAATATGAGTTAGAACGCAAGTTAAGATAAAAGGAAAATATGGCAACGCTACATGTGATGTCTCAAAATATTAGAAGTTTTATTTTATTTATTTAACCCTTTGTGGCCCACATTTTTCTGTTCGATATTTTAAGTTGAAAATTGTTACTCGGAGGTTTTTGGGGTCGCTGATTACGAAATTGAATTTTTGTTATTTAGTATTATAGAGAAACCTCTTAGCTAATAGAAGAATGTAAAATCATTTATATACACCTATAAATAAAATTTTTATACATAAAAATCTTAGACGAAAGAGGTGGCTATTATAATAGCCACTAAGCCACAAAGGGTTAAATGAACAAATTATTATTAATAATCAATAAGCAATATTGTTGAATATGACAATTAATGAACCTTCCTACTAAGTTCATAAAAGAATTTTTTTTAATTTCTGCTGCGGTTTCACAAGGTTTTATATGCTCTGATATCAAGTTAAAGGGATCAAAATGTTTTCGAGAAAAGACAATGAATAGGGAAAGTATTATATGTAAGGGATTTTTATAAGGAACTAAAATAGAATCTTTCTAGTGAAATTTATTAAAGAGATGTTTAAAATGCAATACGGCAATTTTTACAAATCTATATATGCGTGATTTATATAACCAAATAGAATAGGTTCGCTCCTAGTAAAGTTTGTAAAACAAAATGATTAGAAAACGAAATGCGATGTTTACTCAATGTTCTATATATTTAGACATCAAATTAATGTTATTTCAAGTAATTTATAAAGAAAATATTTACACAAAATCTATATATGTGCCATTTATATAGTAAATTAGAACAGATTCACTTGTAATACAGTTTATAAACATTATATGTTTAAAAATGAAATGCAATGCTTATGTAATACTCCATATATTTGGATGTCAGCTTAATGTTATTTAAAATATTTTATAAAGAGAATATGGAAGAAAAATCTATATGTGCGTAGTTTATGTAGTAAAATAGAATATATTCATTTCTAATAAAAATTCTAAAACTGAAATGTTTAAAAATGAAATGCGATGCTTATATAATATTCTATATAGTTGGATGTCAACTTAATATTATTTCAAATATTTCATAAAGAAAATATGTAAGAAAAATCTATATATGCGCAGTTTATGTAGTAAAATAGAATATATTCATTTCTAGTAAAGATTCTAAAATTGAAATGTTTAAAAATGAAATGTGATGCTTATATAATATTCTATATAGTTGGATGTCAACTTAATATTATTTCAAATATTTCATCAAGAAAATATGTAAGAAAAATCTATATATGTGCGGTTTATATAGTAAAATAGAATAGATTCGCATCTAGCAAAGTTAGTAAAACAGAATGATTAAAAAACGAAATGCGATGTTTACTCAATGTTCTATATATTTGGACATTAAATTAATGTTATATCAAATTTTGTATAAAGAGAGTATGTAAGAAAAATCTGTATATGCGCAATTTATATAGTAAATTACAATAGATTCACTTCAACTAAAGTTTATAGAAATGAAATGGGAGTTTACGTCGAGCTTTCGACCCGAGCAGATGTGTTGTTTGTTTCTCTTCGGCCGTTCGGCTTACATTGTGTAATAAACTGTTCTCGCTTCACTGATACACGTGTTATTAAATTGAACTTTTTTGTGCAGTCACACAGTGTCTCAAGAGCATCATCCTGACTGCTCCTTGCAGTCAGATGTGCTGCTTTTTTCTCTTTATTTATTTAAGTGGCAAATATGGCTTTTAATACTAAGAGCCAGACCTCTCAAGAAGGCCAAAGTATGCTAACTATGATTCAAAGTTCGTACGCGGGAGTTGCTTCAATTGTACTTATTCCTTCCAAGGACCAAGCGATCATATTGGACTCGATTGAAGGCTGCACCATAGATGATTATTTGGACGGCATTGAGAAAATTATCGAGTTATCTAATGTGCGATTTATTTCCAAAATTTCTGGTAATCGTGTATGCATTTACTTAGGCAACAAAAATCTTGTAGATAAACTAGTGAGTGTAAAAGTGATTGTTAATCAAAATGTCTTATCTCTGCGCCTATATATAGAAAAAAACAAGCGTGTTGTCATCTCCAATGTGTTATCATACAGAGTCTAGCGAATAAAGGCATTTCAATCGTATCACAAATGCATCACATTAAAGCTTCCTCTAGCAAAGCTACGCGTGCTCACATTATGTCTTTTAGAAGACAAGTATACATTAAAGAAGAAGACGAGCATTTACTACCAGAATCTCTACAAATTATACACGACGAAACTACACATTGGGTTTTTCTGAGTACCGAATCAGCCAACTGCTTCCTATGTAAACAGCGCGGACACATTGCTAAAGTCTGTCCTACAGCGCAAACTGCGAATCAAAACAATAACTCTCTACAGACTATCACAACAACCGTCGAAACAGGACTTAAGCGACCAGCACCTTCTTCGTCTACAGATAGTCACGAGCAGCTTTCCCCAAACACAGAAGAAATATACCCGAGTCTGCCTGCAGATCGGTCCACTGAAAAATCTTTTAAAAAACCTAAAGCTAAAAAAACCAAAAAGATTGAAGATAACATTCCGAAAACTGCAGACTCTGACACTTCTACAGTCGACTCACTTGCACCAGTCAAATCTATGCTTGAAGCTCATGACCCCTCGACAAAACAGCTCCCTTTGGATTTTGACGCATTTTCTCGATTTCTGAATGAAACTTATGGTAAGTCAAATGTTACACAAATAGCAGCTTCGTTCACTAAAGACACAGAATGTCTAATAGAAATGCTCGATTTAAGTTATCCAATAGTTGCTGAAAACAATCTAAAAGCTAGAATTGCGAGAATAAAGAAAAAGATACAAAAATCGCTTAATAATTCAAGTGAAACAGATTCGGATGCTTTATCGACCTAATACAAAGCAGTTTTTGAAAGACCACAAATAAATAGTTATCATACCTTAATTTTTGTTTTTTCATAAAACTACAAAAAAGGACTAAATTATGACCACAGACACACCCTTAAGAATAATGTTCTGGAACTCCAGAAGTATCAAGGATAAACAATCTGATGTCCAGTCGACTCTCAACAATTTCGATATTATCATATGCGTCGAAACATGGCTCAGGGGCAACAAACGAATTCAATTTCCTGGGTTTCTGACTTTCAAACAAGATCGCAGCATGGAAGAGGAGGAGGTATCGCCTTTTTTATAAGAAAAAATATAGCATATTCTGAACTTGCAAATTTGGTTTCTCCTGATCAATCTGTTGAACTTGACGGCATCAAAATAACTAATGTACTTCCGGCAATAGACATAATTGCGTGTTACAGAACTCCAGGGGTCATACTTTCTCAAAACCAGTGGAACGTCATAGGCCAAAACATAACTAATAATCACACTATTCTTATCGGGGATTTCAATTCTCACAACATCTTATGGAACTGTACGGAAACAGACAGTAACCGGGAAAGGTTGGAAAATATCATTGACTCATTAGATTTGTTCTTGCATAATGAAAATTCCACTACCTACGTCGATATGAGTCGCAATTGCAAATCCAACCTCGATCTAGTACTGTCCACTATGAATCTTGCTGACAAAACAGAAGTGCATGTTTCTGAAGACCCTTGGAGTTCTGACCACTTTCCCATTTTTATTAATATCTCTTTAGGTAAATATCAGTACAAAAAGAACTCTTTCAGGCTCCACACTCTCAAAACTAGATGGGAAGAATTTACCCAGTCTCTTCAAGACTCTTTAATACTATTTTACAATACCGAATATGAACATTTAAGCCCCACTGAAAAGTATTCTTTTTTTACTGATATCATAGTTAATGCGGTCAAGTCGTGTACCCCTAAGAGAAATAAAAAAAAAGAGAATGATACAAAAACCGTTAAAAATCCTACTTCTTGATGGGATAATGACTGCAACAAAGTCAAAAGACTTAGAAGCGCCGCGTGGAAGAAATGGACGTTTTCTAGAAATTTAGAAGACTTGATTAATTATAAAAAAAGTGTAGCGGTCGCGAAAAAAACCTTTAAACAGAAAAAGAAACGTCATTTTATTGATTTTGCTCAAAGTATTTCCTTCCATACTGACCCTAGTTATGTATGGAAGAAATGCAAAATTCTAAAAAATAGCTGGATTAAAAATTACAACACTAATACAACAAATAATTTGCAAAAAGGACAACTCTGCGAAGCACTTGATAAAATCTGTCCTCCTTGGGCTGAAACTGAATCGGTAAAAACTCCCTTATCCGCTCCCAATAATTTTTTTGACAAACCTTATGACTTTGCTGAATTTAACGCTGCCCTCGATGCGAAAAACTCTAAGTCTTCCCCAGGTCTGGATGGCATAGACTATTTAATCATTAAAAAATTACCGATTCAGTATCATTTGCTATTATTCGACATTTTTAATGAACTCCATGCCTCGAAAAACTATCCTGACAGCTGGAGACAGTCCTTTATGTATTTTATCGCTAAATCTGATGGTAACAGCTTAAGACCTATAGCTTTAACTTCATCAATGTGTAAACTTTTTGAGTCTATGTGTAAAAATCGCCTGCAGTGGTGGGTCGAGTATAATGAAATAATACCAGACAGTCAGCAGGATTTCGGCAGGGACGCTCGTGTACCGACTGCTTAACGAACTTAAGCTTGAAGGTGGACGAAGCGTTCCTAGAACGCAAAAATGGCGTAGCTGCCTTTCTTGATGTGAAAGGTGCTTTCGACAACGTCAATGTTGACATTTTGCTTGCCGAACTCTCAAAGATAGGTTGTTCTGATAACATTACCGAATTCGTTAAATTTCTTACACACCGTAGATTCATACATGCTGACTGTCTGGTAGACGATTTCAGAATAGCTCAAAAAGGTGTTCCGCAAAGAGGCGTACTTACCATTTCTGGCAATTTAAATAATTTAGGTTTAGAGTTAGCACCCGACAAAACCAAGCTGTTACTCTTTAATAAGAAGCACATTCCTCCTGGTGCAATCAACATTAAAGTGAAAGGCTGCGAAATAAAATCAACTGACTCTATCAAATTTTTAGGTATATATTTTGATTATCAACTGACGTTTGACTCTCATGTAAATCATCTCGTCACCAAATGTAATAAAGCGTTAAACATAATAAAATTTCTTTGCGGAACTTGGTGGGGGTCGGACCCAGAAACTCTTGTAATTTTTTACTATATTTACTGCCCGCTTAAGGCTAAATCCTTAGAGAAAATACAAAAAGTGCAAAATGCTGGAACTAGAACCGCCCTAGGCTATCGAATAACTACTCCTATTAACGTTATACATGCAGAGTCTAAAATTGTTCCTGTTATTGATAGAACTAAATACCTATGTGATACTTATCTCTCTAAAGTAATGTCTAACACAGGCTCCTTGACTTATAAGTGTATTTTAAGTTATTATAATATCTACATAAAAAAACTACCAAAGAGAACAAGAATGATAAGTCAAGGTATCTGTGACATCATGAATTTTGTAAATAATATAATTAAAAATGTAAGATTCAACGCATACTGTTACGATTATGGCATCATCTCTACAAATATTCCTGTTAACTTTGAATTAGGTAAAAATGTAAAAGGTTCAGCTAACCCTAATAAAACTATTAACAACTTTTTGGACAGCGACAAATGCTGCGCTTTTTTCACAGACGGCAGCAAGGTAAGCGAAGGTGAGTTTGTCGGCTCATCTGTGTATTGCCCTGTTCTAGATATTGAACATAAAACAAGCTAGAACAAACAAATGTCTATCTTCTCGGCTGAATGCGCCGCTATAGCCAAGGCCCTAGAATTAATATTTGCTAACAATATAAGAAACGCCGCAATTTTTTCTGATTCCCAAAGTGCATTGCAAAGTTTAGCAAATAATAGAACAACGGTTAAAACCAATCCATTCGTATTTTGCTGCAAAAAAAACATACTGCCAAATTCTAGCTAATAACCCAAATTATGTGCCGAAATTTTACTGGATCCCTTCGCATACTGGCATTCTTGGAAATGAACATGCCGACAAACTTGCCAAGCTAGCTACTCATAGCAGTGTGGCCAACTTCCCTGCAGTTCCCTTCACCGACCTCAAAGAAACCTTTAAAAAAATGATGCACCTTAAAGCTAAAAACGCCTTGCTGTCTCAAGGAAATCTTAAAGGCCAAAGATATTTTGAAATTTTCTTCAAAGATAGCAAATCCCCTTGGTACAGTGGGCTTAATTTTTCAAGGGCTTACATTGTCACTGTCAATAGATGCAGAGCCAATCATTATGGGTTAGCTGAATCTCTTCATCGTGTTGGAATTATCAATGACGCTCACTGCAAATGTGACTATACTAGCGAGGATATTAACCACGTCCTTTGGCAATGTAAGCTTTACGACAACAATAGAAAGATACTAATCGATAATCTAAAAAAGATCAATGTGTTTTTACCATGCTCAGCTGATGTTCTGTTGTCTGCACCTAATAGCCTTGTCTGCCAGTACATGTTCGACTTCCTACAGAAATGTCAGCTGAATATATAAATAATATGTACAACTGTATTCACGTTTATCTTCAAAACTCTTTGTAAATCAGGCCAATAAAACCAATATTTCCAACTTATTTTCTGTAAGCTGAAATGGGCCCTAAGGCCTAAAATGCTTAATAAATGAAAAAAAAAAAAATGTAATGTTTAAAAAGAAAATTCGATGCATACATAATATTGTATATGTTTGGAAGTCAACTTAATGTTATATTAAACTTTGTATAAAGAGAGTGTGTAAGAAAAATCTGTATATGCGCAATTTATATAGTAAATTACAATAGATTCACTTCAACTAAAGTTTATAAAAATGAAATGCGATGCTTACGTAATATTCTATATATTTGCATGTCAACTTAATATTATTTCAAATATTTTATAAAGAAAATATGTAAGAAACATCTATATATGCGCGGTTTATGTAGTAGAATAGAATAGATTCGCTTCTAGTAAAGTTTATAAAACAAAATGTTTAAAAAGGAACAGCGATATTTACTCAATCTTCTATATAATTTGAAATCAAATTTATATTATTTCAAATATTTTATAAAAAGAATATGTAAGAAAAATGTAGCAAAATAGAATAGGTTCACGTTTAGTAAAGTTTGGAAAATATAATGTTTAAAAATGAAATACGATGTTTACTCAATGTTCTATATATTTGGAAGTCAAATTAATGTTATTTCAACTATTGTATAAAGAGAATATGTAAGAAAAATCTAGATATGCGCAGTTTATATAGCAAAGTAGAATAGGTACACTTTTAGTAAAGTTTGTAAAACAAAATGTTTAAAAATGAAATGCGGTGCTTGTATAATATTCTATATATTTTGTGATGATCCGATTAAGATCGTAAAATAAAATTCAAATTTTACAAACAAATTGTTTATAATAATTATTATTTATTGTAGTTATTGACAAAACAAATAATTAATGAACAATAAAACTCGTCCATGACTGACTAATAAGTTTTTGTATGTCGCTAGCAAGAGTCAATGATCAATAGTCAAAATAAACATTTAGTGATAATTGGAATATCATTGCATTTAGAAAACTCGCTCGGTGCGGGGCAACATACCGACGCATGGTACGCATGGCCTTACTTGGTAGCGTTTTGAAATCCCCTCCTTTCATTGTCGCCCTGTGTAATAATTAATTTGAATAAAACCCTAAATTTTAATAAATAATCATTTTAATTCGTTATTGCAAAACTCCTGTTCCCGTCCTTTATGCACAGCCAGGACGCACCGCGGACCTTCCGGCATCACTCTGAGAGGTACTAACGTTCAAGGCCAGGCTTTCACCAGGGAACCTCTCTCGCCAACGGCCAACGCGCTGTACGAGGGTCCGCTCTCAGGGTTTTATCCCTCGACGCGCGTACATCGCGTACGTATGTATTGCGTGCGTTGAGAGGAATTTCCCTGCTTGCCGAGCACGAGTACTAACGTGTACTCGTGTCTTATCCAGCTGGTAAAAAACCTTCCACACTGCATTTCATGGCAGTCGATCGTGGAGGTCCTAGAAACGCAGGGTTTAGCATCGCGAGGGGGTTTTATTGAGAAAATCTGTCGAATCTTACCTTCAAGTCCAGCACGCAAACCGCAATTCCAAATAAATTCATATTGAAATCACGTTTCGCAGAAAAAATTAATAACGTAAGTCTTGGATACCTTTCTGGACAGTTAGATTGGCACTCGGACAGGGACTTGAAAAAGTTATAGTAATATTCGAACTAATATTCGCAGATTAGAATAGGCAAATAGTAATTACAATACGCGCGAAGTTATGATACCGGAACTAGGATTGTCGTTCACAGAGGCGCACATCCACTCGCGGTTAAGTAATCTTCTGGGTCAATTGAATCGATTGATCGTGGCAAATGGGAAGCGTTGGCCAACAATTGCACGTCTTGACGACGAGGTGCGTGCGTTAAAAGTAGAAAATAAATTGCTAAAACAAGCAATATCACATCAGTGTCAAGACGTTCAAAATGTATGGAGGTCCGTAAATGAGATTACACGGGCGGTGAATGAGTTGACTGTAAAAACCGAGAAAATTCGTGGTCAGTTAGGGGCTTTAACTAGTTCAACGGTGAGAGCGGTGTTGGCTCAGTGGTTAGCGTGCTAGTCACAGAAACAACACTGTTCCAGGGGTCGAGGTTCGATTCTTGGTGAATGCACTCGGAATTTTTCTGAGTTGTTTTCAACGGGAAAAGTACCCTGGACACCGGCTGTTTCGAGGCGGGGTTTTCTTCGGAAATTTCTTTCAGTGTAATTCCGGGTTTTCCCTTGCCTCACAGGCGCAAAACCTGAGCGGAATTGCGAAACAGTACGTAGAGAATCAGGTGTCGGTAAGATAGAAAAAAGGTAGCCAATCCGATGCTGTGGCAGGGAGCGTCGGTTTTGCCGGCGAGGAGCTGGTCCCTATAATATTGAACCCTTTCCGGGGAGGCTACACTGGGAAGCTGACCCGATGCCCCCTTGGGGGCAGAGAGTGTCGTTTTAACCGGCAAGGTGTGTTCACCGGAGACGCTTCCCAGTGAAGGATGTATAGGGATTGATATAGGAAGGTACATATGAAAGGAATATAGGATAGGGAACTACTTCCACATAGAGGTGGTGGAAGACCCCCGCCTACTAGGCCTACTAGGCTGTAAGTGGTAATGAGACAAAATAAAAAACAACTAGTTCAATGATGGTTAAGTTAAATAAAATTGAAAATGAACAGCTGGAACTGAGTCAAAAAATTAACGAGCTCACCCAGCGCTTTGGTACTTCAAAATTAAATTAGATTGATTTATAAGGCTTATGAAAACACTTCATTTTTTTGGTCGTAATATTGAGTTTTTTAGTCGCAAAACATAAAATTCACTAAAGAGATGTGAAAAGCTTAAAATTATATCATATATTTTTCCTTCTCCTCGTGCAGGATAAAAATAAATAAGGATCCGGTTTCGAAATCGGTTTAAGAAAGCAAACGTACCATTAAATTTCGTTTGGAGTTAAGATTCAGAAAATGGAGAAATCATCCCGAAATAAGAGGCAGTCGGGGGCGTTGTTAACAGATATTGAAACAACGACTCCCGTGAGTAGCTTGGACACTCAGTAAAAGAAACACCGCCATTGGGAAAAGGTAGTGTCAGAGAAACTAAAATTTCTCGATGAAAGGCAGAATGAGCTCGATAGTAAGCTCGAAGAATTTATAAAAAATCCGGAGTCGCCAAAATCGCCGTCGCTACGAACGTCGCGGATCAAAGCGGTAAATACGGATTTAGATGCAAGGATCAACGCGCTTTCCGATTTAATACAAAAAATACAAACAGAGAACGTGGCGGAAAAGCAACGCGGGGAAAATCTCGAAACTGAACTAAATATCCTGAAAAATCGTGTCGGTGTACTCCGAGTAAGAATGACAACTAGATCGTGACAAATACGGAATTGCACATAAAATTCGAGAACTTAAGATTAGTTGAGGAAAATGATAATTGTAGAGAGTTTAAAAAATATATGCTCGAAAAAATAGATGAGGTATATGATAAAAATCAAATTACCATAAAAAACTTAGAAGAATCGATTAACAAAAGTAAATCAACGGGCAACGGCTCTGCAAACCTCAATGACGCATCAAGAAAAGTCAAATTAAATGTACCAAAATACATTGTTAAAACCGGATTCAGGAGAGGCCATGTGTGTTCTTCCGCAGGCTTTGATAGGCGATGCACACAATTGGTGGTATTTGCAAGAAGGTGAGATTGATAGCTATGAGAAGTTTGAAAACAGATTTAAGGAAAGATATTGGAACGCGAACGTACGGAGGAATGCAAAACTCAAGTCGAGTTCCGACAATGGTACGCGTCCGCTTCCATGAATCGTGTAAATTACGCGATATATATTTTCCGTTTAGTAAAAGAACTTGAATTAAACAACACGCAAGTTTTTTCCTCTTCAAGTTCTTTTTTTTATTAATTCAGATAAAGGAAGAAATATTGTAATAGCGTATGAATGTAATATACGATTTTAGTTAAATATTAAATTGAGCTTTGTCAGTTTATTTCACCATCCTATTCACTCCTGCTCTTTACAAACCACGTGCCAGCAATTTATTGTTAGCGAGCTTCGCAAGTTCGAACGCATTCGTCCTTCAACGGGAAACGCGCGAACATTTTTGGCCCTTCCTGTCGTATATACGTGGGTATTTTCAAATGAATAGTGAATTAATAAATAAAATAGAAAAAACGTACTTTTCTCGAAAATTGTAAAAACCTTTTGACTATTAATTTCCTTATAAAACACAGTGCAGTGATTTTTTATAAAAATCTGAATATGGACTTGAAAGACATTCGATGACTTCGCGACCTGAAAGGAACAATTTTTTGGGTTCTATAAAAGGTGAGTATAAAATTTGCTTAAGGCGGCTGGTCGAAAAGAAAGAAAGAAAAATTCACTTCTTTCTACAGGTCATTTGAATGACCTTTGGTGACATCACGGACATCGCGTGATAGTTACGCAATCATTGGCAGCAAAAGGGAGGAATCCATCTTTCTTCTCCTTTAAATTATCGCACCACTGCCGTACGCGCCTCATGCTCTGCCGCGCGCATTCAGCCTCGCCCACGTTATCGTCTGCGCTCCTAACCTCGCTACGGGCTACGAGCAACAGATCGCTCTCGGAGCCGCTGCTGCCTGTTGTCGTGTTCCTGGCGTGCTGCTGTGCTAATCGCGGATTCCCATTACCTCGCAAGGAAGCGTATTGCTACCTAATCCCGGTCCTGCTCGAGGAAGGATGCGTACGTGCAAAAACTCAGGCTAAGTATCACTCAATATAGCCAAAAATACGCTTGCTTATCCTGCCTGCTTATCCTGCCTGATTTGCCCTGCTTCAAGTAAATAGGTAGTGCTCGCTTTACACTACTGCTAGGACACCGGTATCCTCTTAGCTTATAACTATCTAGAAGTTCCGTCGCTAATTGCTCTTGCTCCTAGGCAAATGCAACACAGAAAGTTGCTGTCTGCACAGATGACGAATCGTCATCATGTCAATAGATTCATAGCGAACAATGATAAGAACTAAACAAGTACTGGGACGACATCGCCAACCGACATAAGGATCTGGTTGAGTTACAGGATTTATTGAAGGAGGAACAGTACTTCAGGGACGAACTCTACTACGTCTATGAGTGTGAATATATTGAGGCAAAAGCAGACATTAGAGCTCGCTTGGCTGAAATGGTTGGCACGAACGGAGTCACTACCACAGCAGACAGCCGAGAAACAATCATCCAGGTCACTACTCCGTGTTCGAATTTGCTCAAGTTATCGATGCCAAAGTTCAGCGGCAAGCAACTTGAATGGGAGACCTTCAAGGAGCTGTTCTGCTCAATGGTGAAGGATGTGCCCAATATTTGACTAGTCGTCAAGCTCCATCATTTGCTGTCCTGTCATGATGGAGAAGCTGCCCGCCACCTTCGGAATCTGCAGGTAAACAGTGCCAATTTTGATGTTGCTTGGAACACACTGATCAGACGTTACAGTAACAAGCGTGTACAACTCTTAGCACAAATGAGTCGTCTTCTGACCATGCCTCCAATTGTGCACAAGTCCTCGCACGAGATCACCAGACTTTTCGACTGCATGGAAGAGGACGTCAGAGCTATGACCATCCTTGAGAGACCAGTTGACCACTGGGACGACTGGTTTGTTCAACTGGTGGAGACCCGCCTGGATGCACAAACCAGAGAAGACTGGGAAAAGACTCTCGAGGGTACAGAGGACTTTCCGACATATGAAAAGCTCGTAACTTTTCTAGAAAGTCGCTGTCGTACTCTGGATATGGCCAGATGCAGTGATTCTGCCTTCTCCAGGAGTAACATAACCTCAAAACCTGTCACCAAACCTGCTCGACCTGTTTCAGTGTTCGTTTCCAGCCCGTGCAAGGCTAAGCACTTCATCGGGTACTGACGAGGCTCATCTATGCAGCAACTGTCTACGCCGGAGGCATCAAACTCCTGGATGCTCTTCCAATGATCGCTGCAGGGTACCACAGCCTCATCATACCAGTCTACACCCAGAGAAGATTGACAGCAGTCACAAAGAGAGACCACAGGCGTATTCTTGCCTCATCCTGGTGTGAGCGGTTATACCTCCCAAGTAAGTGGCATCCAGACTCACTCTTCAATGGGAAGAACCGTACTGATGACAACGGCTTGCATTGTTCTGGAGTCCCAGACTGGCCACCCTATTTATTTAAGGGCTATGCTCGATTCATGCTCGGAATGCTCCTTTGTATCTGAACGTATCACTTAGACTCTATCTCTCTGCAACGAAGAAAAGTTAATGTGCCTGTCAGTGTGGTTGGCGTTGAGTCTAACATAACCTCTCTGGCTGAAGTTAATGTGTTACTCCGCTTCCCACAGGATATTAATTTATCTTAGAATTTTCAGCGCTAGTACTGCCTAAGCTAACTCCTCTTCTGCTTCGAAAGAAGGTTCACCATCACCAATGGAATCACATCCAGGGGCTAAATCTGGCCGACGCAGAATTGCACGAGCGTGGGGGCATGACTGCATCATCGGAGGAGACATCTACTCCATCCTGCTGATTGATGGCCTTCGCAAAGAAAAGACTAGTGAGCCAGCTGCCCAAAATACAGTGCTGGGTTGGATTCTGCAAGGACCAACGTCCTCAGGTAACTTCAAGGGCCTTACACCCTCTGTGTGTTGCCACCACACTCGCATTTCCACTGTCTGTGAGGATATTCAAAAGTTTTGGGAGGTAGAGGAGATACCTACCAAACATAACCTCTCCTATCAAGATCAGGAGTGTGAAGACCATTACGTCAGGGCCCATGCTCGAAATGAAAGTGAAAGATATGTACATTGGCTGCCTTTTCACGTACTCCACATTTCTGAACGAAGAATACAGATGAAGCCCGAGGCATGGGAAGCCTATTCAACCTTCATGAAGGGGTTTTTGGAGCTTGAACACATGCAACGAGTGCCTGATTTTGAGGTTAATGCTACAGCTTCTTATTTTATGCCGCATCATGCTGTCTACAAGCATGATGACAGTGGACAAATAAGAGTTGGCTTCAACGCTTTTCAAGCTTCCTCAAACCAACTCTCTCTCAATGATTTTCTCCACTCTTGGCCTAAACTTCAGTCTGACATTATCATGATTATACCCTCATGGCGATTTTTTAGATTTCTTTTTACAGGTGACATTGTAAAAATGTTCAGGCAGTTTCAGATCCACCCAGAAGACCTCAATTGGCTCTGCGTTGACTGGAGAGACTCACCGGATAAGGCCATCGAAGCCTTCCGAATGCTGACAGTGACTTACGAAACTGCATGTGCACCATTCCAAGCTATTCGCACATTGCTTCAGCTGGCCAATGATGAGCAGCACCGTTTTCCTCGAGGTTCACGTATCCTAAAAGACCACATGTACGTTGATGACGTACTGGCGGGGGTGATACACTGCAAAAATCCCGGGATGCACGAGATCAGCTGATAGTCATTTTGAAATCAGCTGGCATGGATTTAGACAAGTAGTATGCCAACCATCCTTTTCTTCTGTCTAATCTCTCATCAGTTTCTCAAATTGATCGTTACTTTGATAAGAACGAGCTGATTCCTACACTGGGACTACGGCGGAACCCTACTCATGATGTTTTTTCTTTTAGAGTGACACTAAAAGAGGATGATAGTGCACCAACCACGAGAACAATGCTCTTTTACTGTCACTCACCTATTCGATCCTATGGGATGGCTGGCTCGCATAACCGTCAGGGCAAATTACTTATCCAATTGCTGTGGATATTGGGACTGAGTTGGAACCAGGCCGTGACCAGTGAATTACGCACTGCCTGGGCCACATTCTACGAGCAGCTACCAGACATCGAGAGCATCCGCATCCCTCGCTGGTTTGGTACTCTGCATGCAGCTTCCATCCATGTAGGATTATACAGCGGCTGTATATCTGGTGACGACGGATAAAAATGGCACTACAAAGTCAACGTTGATGATGGCCAAAAGTAGAGTAGCTCCGATCAAGACGCTCAGCCTACCGAATCTCGAGTTGCGCGGGACACTCCTACTCGCTCAGCTCATTGCCAGTCTGCTTGAGCACCTGCGGCTTGCACCATCCCGGATTCACTGTTGGTCGGACTCTTAAGTCACATTGCCATGGCTGAAAAGCCAACCTTCTACATGGTCGACATTCGTGGCCAACCGTACCAGCTTGGTCTGGATACTCGTGCCTGGTACAGTATGGGGCTACGTCAAATCTGCTGACCTCGCCACACGAGGAACCTCAGCTAAATCAAGAGAGCATCTGGTGGCTTGGACCATTGTGGCTAATAGTTGACTGGACTGGCTGGGCAGCTCCAGTCAACGAGTTTACCACCGATGTTGAAGAAAAAAGGGAACAGCTCATCTTCGCTATTCAGAAGGCTAACAAAAAGCCATTTGAAAAAATCGTCTCCAAGTTCTCTTTACTAACAAAGCTAATTCGCACACTAGCGTACATTTGCAGGTGGCTGCCCAACGCTCAGACAACTCCAAATGAACGCTCTACACAGGCGCTAAGTGGCGAAGAATTCACCACTGCATGTCTACGCTTAATACGCGCTATCTAGCTAGAGCACTACTCGCTGGAGCGCTGGCAATACGAGGCACATATTGCAGCAGCTCTCAAAGTGGCTGAATGCCAATATAGCTCTTCAGGAAGGCGACCTCGTGCTGCTCACCGACGAGCTCGTGCCACCAACTAAGTGGCCTCTTGCACGTGTAGTGCAGCTGCATCCCGGACTTGATGAGCTCACCCGAGCCCTAACACTGCGGACTTCCACCACAACGCTCTCCACATCTCTCTCTCTCTCTCTCTCTCTTTCTCTCTCTCTCTTTCTCTCTCTCTCTCTCTCTCTCCCCCTCTCTCTCTCTCTCTCTCTCTCTCTCTGTCTCTCTCTCCCTCTCTCTCTCTCTCTCTCTCTCTCTCTCTCTCTCTCTCTCTCTCTCTCTCTCAAGTGATCATCAGTGAAAGCTTCATTTGTGGACTCCTTACGAGAGAAAGACAGGGCGGGTGACAAAACTGTTTATCCCGCTCACCCTCGCTCTCTTCCTGCCGGATCTCGCGAATGATTAACAGCTCATCCTTTTGCATAAGACACGCGATATAAACCTCGTGCCTCCTGGTCACTCGCCCGGTTTTTCGCCTATTTTTCTAATACGCAAGTTTTTTTCTCTTCAAGTTCTTTTTTTTATTAATTCAGACAAAGTAAGCATTATTGTTAAAGCATATTAATTTAATATACGATTTTAGTTAAATATTAAATTCAGTTTTGTCAGTTTATTTCACCATCCTATTCACTCCTGCTCCTTACAAACCACGTGCCAGCAATTTATTGTTTGTGAACTTCGCAAGTTCGAATGTAATCGTCCTTCAACGGGAAATGCGCGAACACAAACGTTAAAAATCTGGGAAAATGGGATAACCATAACACGGGAACGCGGAAAAATAAAAGGACAAATCCACACGATATCGATGTGCACAACGTTGATATGGGAGACAACCCGGACAATCAAGCTTCGAGAAACGAACAGTAGTTGCGCCCGGTCACTCGAAAACGGCATTAATAAAGAATACACGGGGCGCAACTTGATCGTTAATAAAAGTAGTCTCCATCCTAAAGGACCCGCGTGAAACCTTGTTATATGATATTGAACCGGAAGGGGACAATATAGAGGTCACGTGCTGTCCGAAAATGGAGATACGCGCTCATGAATTCGGAGTAAAAGCTTCGATTGATACGGGCAGCGAAGTCACGGCAATTTCCGAAGAATTTTATTACGCGATTATCGAACAATTTAAGAAATGTCCGACTCTACCGGTAAGCGGTAAGGTAATGAAGGACGCAACGGGAGGAAAATCAACGCGATTGAAATATCACGTCATGCTTACGATTAATATAGCGGGCTTAGCCACTAAGCTAATCCTTCTTGTAGTACCCAAACTAATAAAACCATGATAGGGTATGATTCAATCAAAGATTTGAAAATGTTAATAGACACGGTGAACGAATAAATATTATTTCTAATAAACCACAAAGATGGGATTACCAAATACACGGATAAACGGTTCGCGTTAAACGAATATACGTCTTCGCGTATTGAACAAATGAGCGAATACCTCGAAAATTAGGGCGAAGCTGATAATTTCTTCAACAAGAATTACGTTGATTATACGGATTGCCGCAAAGAATCGTACCAGATCACAATAAGTGAGATTGATGAAAAACTAAACTCTTGTGATAATATAAACGAGCCACAAAAGGAAAAACTAAAAGCACTAATTATAATATATAAAGAAGTGTTCGAGAAAAGGCCGAGTCTGTTAACAACATATGAGCATGAATTAATACTAAACCATATCCAATCCCATTAGCATATAAGGAACAGGTAAAAAGGGAAAAAGATAGAATGTTAGAATTGGAGATCATTAGACGATCGAATAGCCCGTACATTAATCCCATTGCAGTCGTGAAAAATGGACGGTTCGGTTCGATTATGTTTAGATGCACGAAAGTTAAACGCACGGTTGGTCGATGATTATGAAGGACCACCGGGTATCGAAGAAGTACTGCAAAGATGCGCGGGAAAACCAGTAACGAGTGCTTCCGACTTTACGTGTAGCTACTGGCAGGTCAAACTCGCGGAATGGTGTAAAAAATACACAGCTTTCAAATGCGATAATCAGATATTTGAGCATAATGTCGTGCCTTTTAGCGTTAAAACTAGCGGTTCGGCTTTAAAAACGGGGATAGATTTTCATTGGAAGACCAAGCAACAAAAGACGTTCGATGACATAAAAGAACTGTTCGATACGAACATTATACTAAAATATGCCGACCCAAAGCGTCCTTATATATTAACCAGGGATTCTTTGGCGTACCATATGGCGACTCGAGAGAAAGGATCAGAATGAGAGCCTCTTTAGATAGCAAGTAAAGAGTTTTCCAGAAAACGGAACAAGCGTTTGAATTTCGTCTCTGCAGTAGCTTTCCTTTATTTAGCTCTTCCGAGGCGGCTGCTGTACTTCATTGTGCACTGTCAGGTCTGAGCGCTCGGTCAGGTATCTAGACTCCGAGCTAATCTATTTTATTACAGTTTTATTACGGTCAACTTTTACGCTATGACAAAACTAACTTCTTAAAAATACACAATCATTGTATTTTTTAACCATGCGATAAAACATCATTTAGTAACAGTAAAAATGAAATTTGAATGGAAAAACTCGGATAATTTTAAGTTACAATATTAAAATTCGTATTAATACTCAGAATCCTTCCCTTGCGATTTATTTATAATGAAACATTGTTATTTTTCTTTTCAAGAGAATCTATTGAATAATTTATAAATATTTTTAATGTTAGTTATTTATAATATTGGATAGCATCAGGATAGAATTTTATTTCAAAAAGCAGCAAGTATAAAAAGAATAGGATTTCCTGAAATAAAACAAAAATCTAAAATTAGTTGTTAAACATTTAAAATAATAAATTTCGATAGTAGTGCGAGAAAATCACTTTACCCTAGTATAAAAAGGTCACACAAGGCTGAAGTCACATTCTCGCACACGTACCGAACCGTATTTTTTGACATGACGTATGCGAAGCTCAACTTAGCATACGCTTTTTGACGAATCTCATTCTCGCACTAGTATCGAAATGTACTAGTTTACGAATACAAGTTGACAAAGCAATTTCTATTCTAAACTATATGAGAAAATGCAAAAATCACACATCATGCACTAATAAAAGCAAACAGTAAAAAAAAATCATATTTTTCCAAAAAAATCAAGCTTTGCATATACGTCGTGTCAAAAAGTACGGTTCGATACATGTGAGAGAATGAGATTTCAACCTTGTGTTACATTTTTACACTCGCTTCTCTCGTGCGCAAACGTTATCATACAAGGCTAAAATCACATTCTTGCACTAGTATCGAAATGTACTATTTTCACATACTGCTAACTAAAAAAATATAGGTATCAAGTGCACGCATATGTGACCTGCTCATGTGCGTGCTTTTGTTTTAATAGTATGTAAAAGTATACGAAAAAGAACATTATTGTCCGGTCTAACTAACTTGTGAAAATGCGATATATTCGCTACACTAAACAGGTTCGGTAATAGTACATTTCTATAGTAATGCGAGAATGTGCTTTAGCCTTGTATGAAGCGATTTAGCATACGCTTTTTTACACAGCATGTGCAAAACCGAGTTGTGTGCGAACCACAGTGTCAAAAATGTATTTAATATCCCTGATTGCTGTAGTATAATTATAATAGAATATTGCATAATTACCTGCAGATTTTATCCATTCATCTAGTCGATCAGAGTTCTTGCTTGATGGGAAAACAAATAAATGATAACCGTTGGCGCGGCTATTAATTATTATTACAATTAATATATAAACATTTATTTCTATCAAATTGAGCTTTTCGTTTTAGCGATGCCATATTGATCGATTGATCATAGCGTGAACTTAACTTCATTTAAGTCAATGATACAATTTTTAAACACTAGTAATTTTTTTCATATATATAACTACATTTAGTTAAGAAAAATAAACGGCAACTGTATACGAGAAACGTTTCTAAGCACGATATAAGCTTCGTGGCAGTTGCTCGATGACTGATGTTCTCACCTGAAGAATACATATGTGATCGCATACCTAATACAATAGCTTCTGCAGATCGTTAACACCTCTCTCTAAATGGCGCAACAAAGGCAGTCCCCAAAGTGTGTAAAAGTGCCATTTCATCGGTAAATGTGAATATTATAAATAAAATGATTAAAATAACTATACATTTTATAATTTGTTGCAATGTCTATACATACAAAATTTTACTTTTTGATTCGGTAAGCGTAAAATGCAAATTTACGCATTTTGTACATTTTCAAAGTTGATATTTTACGTTCTCTGAATGAAAATAGTAGATTGTGCAAGGAGTACGATAAGTTGCCAAGAGCGCACGTGGGCGGCGCTAAGTTAAATCTAATAACCCAATAACCCAATTTTATAAACAAACATTAATTATAATTAATACAAATTTTAATATTGTAACTTAAAATTATCCGATTATTTTAATTCAAATTTCATTTTTACTGTTAATAAATGCCGTTTTATTGCATGGTTAAAAAATACAATAATTGTTTATTTTTAATAAGTTAGTTTTGTCGTAGCGTTAAAATTGACCGTAATAAAACTGTAATAAAACGGATTATCTCTGAGTCCAGGTACCTGACCGAGCGCTCAGTGCACAGTGTGGTACAGCAGCCGCCTCGGAAGAACTAAACGAAGGAAAGTTACTGTAGAGACAAAATTCAAACGCTTGTTCCGTTTTCTGAAAAACTCTTTACTTGCTGTTTAAAGAGGTTCTCATTCTGATCCCTTTTCCCGCCATATGGTACGCCAAAGTTTGTGAGGACACTGTGACTGCTCCAAAATGCATCGTGCCAAAACCTCATCAGTTGCCCATTTCTCTACTCATATCATCGATTAGACACCCTCAGAGCAACATAATGGAATGCGTGCATCACAAATTAGGGCGATGTTTCCGCACCTTTGTAAATCTGAAACGCGGTGGGTGGGCTCGATATGTTAAAATAATACAATAAACATCATGAACGAAATCCCACACGACATGACAAATAAAACTCCTATGCAGTTACATTTAGGCCTTTAGCCAACCCGAGTTTGGAAAAAATACATTAAGTTGCCGCAAGTGGATGATAACGTATCTCGCAAACATAGAATTTCGCTGGCTCGTGAATACGCGCACCACGTAGTAAATAATAGAGCAGCTAAGAAAACCACGTAGAAAACTCAACGAAAAAAGTTAAATGTATCCGATGCCGAAAGCGGTAAAATTGCAAAATTTTTGTATGTATTCGAAGGGTATTTCGATATTCTACAAAATGTGGGTCTTGACACATGGGTATTGTACGACCCCATTTTGGAAAGGGAGTGATGACAATTCCATTTATCAAATCTAAGACCCTATTATAAGGCATAAAATACTACTAAAATTATAGCTAGACTAGATTATGATTAAGATGAATAGAAAAATAAGTTAAATCAATAAATCATTGTTTCGTTGAGAAAGTAGCAAACAAAATGGAATTTTTCAACTCTACAAAAGCGACGAAAAAATTCAAAAGAGAACGCGGAGCAGTGTAAGAAAATAAAAAACGAGTATAATAAAATATAACATCAAAATCCCTGGTAAAAACGTAATCTTGCTTGTTTAGGAGCTTCCTCGTTTTTTATTTTTTCGGTTATATTTGTTTTTGGCAACAATAATTCCTGTCGAAGAGTATTGTACAAGCGTAAGTATCTCATGAAACCATTTCTGACTAAAAAACGTACGAAATTTGTCCCGTCACCGCTGGCACTTTCGTTTCTTCAATGTTTGTACTTCTGAACATCACAGAAACAATTCCGCGTTTTATCACCAGATGGATTAAAGTTTTTTGTATCCGTATACAAATTTATCATTTCTATTCGATATATATGACCAACTCTGGAGTATCACTTAGAGTCTGTAATAGGTACTTGCCAATATTGCACTGACGATGGCTCATTGGCAAAGTACTGGAGCCGAAACGCTATTATGTAATTTTATCGTTATTTCTTAATAAAAACTTACTCTTAACTTTTATTTACATTCAGAATATATATTCTTTTTTTACGTAAGCTCTCCTCTCTTTCGGATGTTATTTTCGCATTAATTCTCTTTCGGAAGGTAAAAGACTGTTATAATACAGTTACCTATCCAAATTGGAGAAAGCGGAATGACAAAAGTCCGTTTGAGCAGTATATGGGTTTACAGCTCGTGGAGTTCAATAGATTCTCTTTAAAATAATCAAATCTACACGTATCGTTTGAAATAAAAAATAAAACAAGATTATCGTAACAAATAAGTATGAAAGGTGCGAACGAACAATTCAGTGATACCTGGAGATGTAAATTAAACGAAAAGAGACACCATGGAATTGGCCCAAAATCGCAGTCAAGGAATTTACACATGTACCATTTAAGACAACGAAACATAAATTAGCTCTGTCAGTAAATGGTATGATATCAAATAAGAGTCATAGTAAATAGATTATAAACAAACAAACATAGCATTTGGTGTAGGCCACGCATAAGACAAATATCGAGACACGAGAAATTGTAAACACAGGACGAAGGAAAAGCGTAAATACAGAATGATCTATCCATTCCATCAAGAAGTAAACAAAGGAACGAGTCAAGTTATCATTCCGCGAATAACACGTGTCGTGAGCGGTTTCAGCGCTCGAAGCGCTAGGACCGAAACCGAAACACACAAAATTACTCACACAATGTATTCAACAATTCAGGGGACAACAAATCGACATCGAGAAGTAGCAGTGATGAGTTCGCAGCATAAGGACGCAACGACGGGAGCCGAGCCGTTTTCTACTTGCGACCAAGAGGTGCTCGTGACCGATTAATCAATAATCAAATATACTTCTGGTTATTAGGACGATCCAACTAACCAATAGGATAGTGTGCGAGCGCTTCCTGTTTGGTAGAACGGAGAGATTTATTGGTCGTGCAGGCCCAGTAGCAGCGAGGATAGGGGTGCCGGCTCAAGCGGATAAGTGCTTGATGACCGACCTTCTGCCTGCTGGAAAAAAAACAACGCAGACTCCTGGGGATATACCCCGGGAAGTGCGCCTGCACGACGGGTGGGCTTTTTTTGGGTGACGAGCATCGCAAGCCAAGGGGAAGAAAACGATGCCGCCGGTGTAGGAAAGGAGAAACCGACGGACATAAGCCAAACCCCCGAGGAACGTCAGCTGGCGCCGGCCGAAAAGAATAAGAGGAAGCGGCAGAGAAGGAATGCGATGCGAGGTGTTCTGGGTCCTGTATCACAAGACGCTAAGCCGAGCACCAGCGTCCCTGTGGCAACGCCAGCCACCTGCTTACCTTCGCAAGGTAAACGGGCAGATATCCCTGCAGCATTTGGCCAAGCACCCGACCAATCGGAGAGCGTCGAAGCATTTCTGGTATTAACACCGATTAAACCACTGCCCTCACCATTAGAGCTTTTCATGGCAGCGGCACCAACACCCGTCGCGGCTCGGTATAGTCCAGCGGTGGAAGATACAATTAGGGACTACGGGGAAGTACCTACCATCGTGACGCTCTCTCCGTTCTCGGCATGGTGGCAGGAACGAGAGGAAGATGACGTGGCCTTGCATGAAGTAAAACCTATTTTTTAATAAACTGGGTATTTCGGTTGCCCTTGAAACTCTATATAAGCAGCTTCGCGTCGGGTACCTGGATCGACCGGCGGAAGTACAGATACTAATGGTGGTGCGAATTTACCATGTAGGCACTTCCGGAACCGTCTTTCCTTGTACCGGAGCTCAGTCCCCAATCCCCGCTCGAAGAGTACGTACCCACGCCTATTTCCATCTTAGGAGCTAGAGCCGGGGATTGGAAGAGGAAAGCCAGGAAGGCCCTGGTACGAAGGAAAGGAAAGGGAAGAGAAGAGGACCCGACAAGACACGCTGTCGGCGGCCAACTCAACCGAAAGGGGACAGGGCCCCGAGCTGCCGGCATCAAAGAAGAAGACCTTCAACGGGTATTGATGGAGTGCGCCGAGGCTTGCCAGCAATTGGACCACCTGTGGTAAGACGGAGAAGTACAGTACGGAGAATGGGCGGATGTGTTCAAAGAAGAGGAAAGAGAATGAAAGAGATGAGTGCAAGAGAATGTGCGATGTTTTCAGAATCTGTAGAGAATCAGAGGTGTTAAAAAAAATAAATAAATAAAACCCCATATTTCCCACAACTAACCAGACTTCTTTTTCTTTGTTCGAGCTACCCAAATGCGTCACGAGTCAGCAGTTATTCGGACCCTTTAAGAACAACGGTCTCGCATCGTACCTACTGCGCGAGATGTAATTGGTACTGTTGTTTGCGGGACACTGTGACAGTCCGATTAAGATCGTAAAATGAAATTCAAATTTTACAAACAAATTGTTTATAACAATTATTATTTATTATAGTTATTGACAAATCAATATAATTAGTAATGTTATTAGATAAAAGGGGTATAAAGGATTAAAATCATTGTTTATAACTATATTCCTGATTTGATAAACAAATAATTAATGAACAACAATAAAACTCGTCCATGACTGACTAATAGGTTTTTGTATATCGCTAGCAGGAGTCAATTATAGTCAAAATAGACGCTCGGTGCGGGGCAACATACCGACGCATGGTACGCATCCTCTCCTTTTATTGTTCCCTATGTAATAATTAATTTGAATAAAACCCCAAATTTTAATAAATAATCATTTTAATTCATTATTGCAAAACTCCTGTTCCCATCCTTTATGCACAGTCAGGACACACCGTGGATCTTCCGGCATCAGTCTGAGAGGTATTACCGTGCAAGGCCAGTCTTTCACCAGGGAGCCTCCCTTGCCAACGGCCAGCACGCTGTACGAGGGTACGCTCTCAGGGTTTATCCCTCGATGCGCGTACATCGCGCACGTGTAGAGTGCGTGCGTTGAGAGGCATTTCCCTGCTTGCAGAGCGTGAGTGCTAACGTGCACTCGTGTCTTATCGAGCTGGTAAAAATCTCTCACACTGCATTTCAGGGCAACCTATCGTGGAGACCCTAGAAACGCAGGGTTTGGCATCGCGAGGAGGTTTTATTGGGAATCTCTGTCGAATCTTACCTTCAAGTCCAGCACGCGAACCGCGTTTCCAAATAAATTCGTACTGAAATAACGTTTAGCAGAAAAAATTAATAACGAAAATCTTCAAAATCTTTCTGGACAGTCATAATTTGGATGTCAAATTAATGTTATTTCAAACCTTTTATAAAGGAAATATGTAAGAAAAATCTATATATGCGCGGTTTATATAGTAAAATAGAATAGATTCACTTATAATGAAGATTATAAAAATAAAATGTTTAAAAATAAAACGCGAACTTGTATAATATTCTATATATTTGGATGTCAAATGAATATTATTTCAAATATTTTATAAAGAGAATATGTAAAAAAATCTATATATGCGCAGTTTATATAGAAAAATAGAATAGGTTTACTTCTAGTAAAGTTTATAAAACTAAATGTTTAAAAATTAATGCGATGTTTACTGAATGTTCTATATATTTGGGCATCGAATTAATGTTATTTTAAATATTTTATAAAGAGAATATGTAGGAATAATCTATATATGCGCGATTTATATAGTAAAATAGAATAATCTGAAACTTTACACACAAGTTCATACACATATTATTTGAACACTAACAGAAGCATTTTTTGATTTGCAAAGATTTACAAGTCCTATACAGGTTACTATCAGCTATTTAAATAAATAATTTAAAAAATTTTGAACTTTTCTAACTAATAATGATGTAAGTAGATAAAGATACATCCAATTTTAAAACCGCTCAGTTAATATTCAAATAATATATATATGAATATCTGCAAGCCAGTGATTATAGCACGTAGCAGAATTACGTCTTTTGAATGCTTATTTCATACAATTTTGATAACTTAAATCATTAAAATAAACAGCTTTAAAATAGCTAAGAATTTTGAGCGGACGCCATTTGGTTTGATTTTACATAAAATGTCGTTTGATCTACGAGATATAGCGAAACTCACACAGATTAAGAATCTTTTTGTATTCTTTGTTCTAGATAATTCTACGATTCGAAATCTGTCCCGATCCGAGATTCATCTTGACTTGTTGCGGTTCATGCACATAAGAATCGTCCGCATTCTAATTGTCCACAATTTAGTATTGGTCAAATTATATATAGATATATTGATCAATGCTAAATTGTGGACAAATAAAATGTGGACGGTTCTTATGTGCATGATCCGCAACACGGCTTCAACTTAATCAAGGCGTTGAATTAAGGCACAGTTTTTAAATGCGAAAAATAATTTAAAAAATTTATTTTATTTATTTATTTATTTTTTTATTCAAATAATCGGACACGACTATTGCCCTTTTACAATATAAAGTACAATATCAGGTAGTAGTAATAAATGCACTTGGTCCAAATTCACGCTCTAGTAATGATACAAATATGTATATAATTTTTTGTTAATATTACATACGGGTAATAGCTTATAAACTAATTAAAGATGTCGCGAAAGGTCCGAGTCAGTAATTAACGCGGCGGCTCTTACCGAAAGGTCCGAGTCAGTACTTAACGCGGCGGGCGCGGGTGGGGTAATTGGTCGCTTGACTCAGAGTATCAATGATATTTAATCTCTGTTTCGCGAGGTATAGAGGTAATGGCTTTTAAGGCGAATGGCTTACCTATGACACGTCAGGGAAATCAGCATTTATCTTAGCGCGTACATAGAATTTTAGTTAGTTTTAAAATATGGCTACTTATATAGATATTCAAGTTGAATTCTTTTTATTCGGAGTTACATAGAAAGAATTTTTTCGGATAATGCATCCGGCTGAAACTGTCCAGTTGAGCGACGGCACTTATATTTACAGTGTGGATTCCGGCGCAACAGATCGACGAGCGATCAAATATTTACTATAAGACAGCTATTAGAGAAAAAGTGGGGATTTTGTGAAACCATACAACAGCTATTTGTAGATTTTAAAAAAGCGTACGATTCTATTAAGCGAAGCAAAATGTACCAAATCCGTCTACTTCTCTGTGTACCGAAAAAACTCGTGAAGCTTATTGACATATATTTTAACGGAAGCAGAGGAAAAGTCCGAATAGGCGGTAATGTATCCGAATCCTTTACGATATGCGATGGTTTGAAAGAGGGTGACGAGCTCTCCACGGTGGTCTTTAACTTAACGTTAGAGTATGTTGTTAGAAAAATGCAGGTTAACAAATTAGGTGCAACACTTAATGAAACAATGTAGATACTAGGCTGGGCAGATGATTTAGATATAGTGGGGGATGATAGGGAAACAGTGACAAGAAACGCGGAAATCCTCATAAAAGCGGCGGAGGAGACAGGGCTAGAAGTGGGTGAATCGAAAACAAAATATATGGTTATGGATAGACTAGGCATCTGCGAAGGGGAGGGGATCTAAGAGTTGGAAATTTTACTTTTGAAAAGGTTAGCGAATTCAGGTATCTAAGTGCAACTATAAATGATAGAAACGAGATTAAAGCCGAGATAAACAGGAGATTCCATTCGGCTCATGTCTGCTTCTGCGCCGTAAACGTTAAAATAAGGATATATAGGACTATAATACTGCCGGTGGTTCTGTACGGGTGCGAAACGTGGGCGCTCACTAATACGGAGGAAAACCGTTTTAGGATTCTCGAAAATAAGGTTCTACGAAAAATATACGGGCCGAAGAAAGAGGAGGAAACCGGGGAATGGAGGAAACTACACAATGACGAGTCACACAATCGGTACGCGTCACCGAATATTAACAGAATAATAAAATCGCGCAGGTTAGGATGGGCGGGACACGTAGCAAGAATGGAAGACGACCATACGGCAGCGCGGATTATGAAGGGCAAGCCAAATGTAACGCGACCTCTACCCTAGTGTGAGAAATCTATTAAATCCTATTAATTTCTTCTTCCAAATATGAAAAGATCCTATTTGCGAATAGGATGTATATGCAATTTTTATATTGGTGAATAGGATTTAATAGATTTCTCACACTAGGGTAGGTAGACCTAGACGCAGATCGGAAAACAACGTGAAAGTGGATCTACTAGAAATCGGGCAGGAGGGTGCTTCATGGGTGGGTTTAGCGCAAGATAGGGATGCGTGGAAGGCTTGCATAGATGAGGCGATGAACTTACGAGTTGCAAGTGACGCTTAAAAAAAGAATATTAGCTTAATTATAATCTTTTCGCTCGTCTTAGGAGAAAGGAAACTGGTAATGCACTCCTTTTCCTGCTGTTAGTCAAGTTTTATACTTTTTTATTTTAAGAATGATATTTTTAAATGTAAAGGCATAAAGTTAAATGTAAAATTTATTTGCTTTTAACACCTTCCCCTAAGATGAGCGTTATGAGGTAATACTTCTGGCGTTCAAAAAGTCTTATAGATAATTGGTAATAGTATTTTTTTTAGACTTATATATAACGATCAAACTTATGGGTTCACAGTCAGTTCTATATTCTCTTCCTACTAATGGTCTTACAACGAAAATTATTATCTATGTTATACCTATTGTCTTATAATTACTTCAAATTTTACTTATTATCCTATGATCAGACTTATTTTCAAATGTTTTACTATGATTATTATACATGTTTTGTATTATCATAAAATAGTCTGAATATTAATTTTTACTTTTAATTCTTATACTAGCGATACGATGGAGGATTACTTTAATAATTCTGTTAACATACAATTATAAGTCTTCTTCTCTCCGCTTCTTTATAATTACTAACTATATAGAGTTTCCCTTTTTTTTGGCATGGCCTTATCTTATGTTTCTAACTAACGAACCTACTAATAGAGATGGACCCTAGCGAATTACATATATATGCAATGCTCACTAGGTTCGAGTATTTTCAATATTTATTTGGTTGGGTAAGTATGTATATATATGCTTATTTTAAGGATAAAAAAATACATATTCTTGTTATATTAGAAAATACAGCTAAACTAAAAAAAATGTTGTTAGTTAATTCTAATTACTAGAGTAAGTTAATTCCATTTTTGTTTCTTTTGGTTCTTGGGATAGCGATTGCTATCCATCCACCATATTTTTACCTTATCACAGTATTCAGCTTACTAGTACCTTTACAAAAAATAGATAATATTGTTACTTAGAAATATTATCGTTCCATCTCTAATCCTTAATTCCAATTAGCGAGAACTATCACTTCGTTACGTCTTTTCTTCATTTTATGCGTGTGTGAGTACATGAAGTTAAGGGGGAATCCTGCTTTAAAAAGCTCAAAAAATCTATTTTTTTATTGCTTAAATCTATTCCTAATATATCTAAGAATATGTATCTAAAGTAGATATAGAGGCTGATTCGCAGTATTTTCAAAGATACAGCACTAAACGTGATGGGGTGTCGAGCAGGTATATGATCGCTCGGGCAGGTGGATCGCGTGCTTCACCCCTCGGTCTAATAACTCCGATCTGTGTACCTGAAAAGGTTCAACGGTCCTTCGAAACAATATTTTGAATTCGTAGAAGTGTCGTGGCAAACTATAGTATGGATTATAACTGTATATAATATATACATATCTCTCTCTGTGTACGTGCTTCTACGGAGCTGCTTCTAGCGTCAATGGTTAGTTTTGCTCTGAGTCTTGTCAAGTGCACATCGCTACAATATCATGTCAAGTTATCCCAAAGGTGATAAATCGAGCAGTGATCATTCTACGAAGCCACGAAAACGCATATTCCACGGGAATCGATTCACAAGTAGACCAGACAATGCAAAGTGCAATACAAACAGTAGTGAGAAGAAATTGTTTACCGCAAGCACCGAAAATATAATTGTACATCCAGCTCACTGTTACCGAATAATTGAATGTCTGACAGTGGTTTTTGAAATTTCTGACATAGTAATCTGCAGATCTTGTAAACAAAACATAACATTTGCAGAGAACGAGCATCGAGGCTTGGGTTTTCAAAATTATATTATCATGTATGTGCGGTCGACGAGAAATCAATTCACGACCGTTAATAAACACCGGTTACGAAATAAATAGACAAATTGTGTTTGTTATGAGGTTTCTTGGTGTTGGACGAGAAGGCATCAATCTGTTTTGTGGACTTATGGATCTATATCAAGGTTTGGCGAAATCAACATGTGATAAAATAGTGCAGCATTTATACTCAGCGTCGAAATGAATGTTTGAAAGTGTCTGTGAAAAAGCTGTCAAAGAAGAGCAAGGAAGAAATGTAGAAAATGAGAGAACTGCAAATCATTTGAAAGTTCCCGGCGATAGATCCTGAAAAAAACGTGACTTCATTTCATTGTTCGGTGTAACAACTCTGATTGCGCATTACTCTGGCAAAGTAGTCGACCTTATCGTACTGCGTACTGTCATTCATGTGCCCTAAAAAAAACACATTAGACAATGATGAATTTGAGGAATGGTATAAAGATCATAAAGAATCATGCTCTTCAAACCACGACGGTTCAGCAGGGCAGATGGAGGTGGATTCAATCGTGGAAATGTTTTTGAGATCTGTTGAAAAATTCGGAGTAAAGTATACGAATTATATCGGCGACTGTGATTCGTAAACTTTTGCTGGTATTCTCAAAATGAATCCACACGGTGACGATTGCCCTGTTACTAAAAATAAGTGTGTGGGGCATGTACTAAAGCGTATGGGTACTCGACTCCGAAATAAAAGGAAGCAAGAGAAGCTCGGAGGTAAAAAGCGGTTGACGGAGAGCATCATTAAAAAGTTAACGATCTATTATGGTTTGGCAATCAGAAGAAATATTAATTCTGACGAAGATTCTCTTGCGTCTTTCAAGCATCCTGCTCGATTGATTGGCGAAAATGTGGAGGAACATATTCGTCCAATCTAAGAAGAGCTCTCAAACGACGAAATTTTGAGGCGATGCTTAGGCGGGCACACGCAAAATTCAAACGAATCTTTCAACTCCACTGTCTGGCGCATGAGCCCGAAACATCTGAATTCTGGCCAAAAAATCGGTTTTCTGCAGTTCTGAGTACCATGCAGTTGCCCGATTTAAAAATCGGCCAGCAATGTAAGATGTTTGCGAATAAAGTCGACACACAAAGAATCGAGAGGGAAAACCGGCGTGCGTCTGTTTCCAGCAAGGAAGCTCGCACGACCCCTCGACTCGAGCAACTGCATCACAATGAGTTTTATGAGGATGCTGAAGGCTTACTTTATGGAGCAGGAACTGATTAGCGTATTATTACTGTAAGTAATCGAAAATTAACATTTTTTCTGATCGTAAACTTTGAAGCGCGTTTTCTCAAGTTTTCGTTTTTACGATATTTCAAAACTGGTGGGCGTGATTGCAAGAAAATTAGACGACCAATCAAAACGAATCAAGGCTTATTAGCTTCAATTTTGTATTCTCTTCTATTTGAACTAAAATGATGCATGAAAAAAATTTCTAAACAACTTTTTTAGCAAGTTGAAATGATTTTTTTTTGCAAAAAGCACATTTCTTTCAAACTTAAGAATAATTTTAAATTTCACAATTTTTTTTGTTTTTTTCTTAGTTTACCTAGAAGAAAAATATATGAAAATTAAAATTTTCTTTGGCTTTTTGTTTCAGACGAAAATTACGAGTTCCATCTTTCCCGCCGATTGGAGACTGAAATTGCAAGCTGCTGCACAAATGTGCATAAAAGTCATCTGCGTTTGAATATTTGTCTCTCAAAAAAATTTTTCTATAATGTTCAAATATACATTAAAATATTCTAAAATATTCGCTAGGCTTACTTATTTTTTTCTGTCCAAAAAACATCCCCCCAAAAGCGCTTTTTTCAGGCCTTTTAAAGCAGGATCCCCCTTAAGGAGGAACAATGTTAAAATGCCTAAATCAAAAATTCTTTTTGCACACGTGGAATACTAACTCTAGCTATCATTTTTATTGGTTTTCGTCAAACCCCGCAGCGAGTTACCATGGCTGCACAGCGCGTACAGGAAATTAAATGAGAACATGGTAGAAATAAATCCCCTATCTCTCTAGCGTAACCCATTTTACATTCTCATGAATTCGGTATTTCATCTTGGGAATTTGCTTGTTCTTCACGGGTTTGTTTCTCCTTAAAAGTGATTCCTATTTCAGCTATGATTCTGTAGATTACTTCGTCTATGAATTCCACACCTTTTTTGTTCTTTTCTGTTCTGACACAAGAAGGTGAAATGGCTGCGTGTCGGATTCATGGATCTTCTTCTCGTTTACATTGTGACATTTCATACATACTCTGTTACAACAGAAACAGAAGACTCGATCTCCCTGGTCGGTGTAACAAAGCCCTTTTTCTGCTAATTCTTTCTTGGTATGGCTAAAACTGTTGGCCCAAGCATTGAAAGTATACAGTCGGTCCTCATATGTCATGTAATCGGGATGGCAGAGACGAAAATGTTTTTAATTGCTTTGTGGCCTCCTTCCAAAGCAATTACTGCATAGGGATCCACATCTGTCGTATGTACAACATATTTAAGGAACTCCTGGATTTCTAGTTTGATTCTCATCTGTTTTAAACGATCGAGAAAGATCTGACTATAATCCAAGGGTGGTAAAAAATGGCTGTCGCTGTAAAAGTGCCGAAGTAAGCCTTCATTCTCTCGAATAAGGCCATCTACTATAACTATGTGGAAATCGCTAGGAGGTTGTTGGGGAAGGTATTCATCCATATCGAAGTCTATCTCTGGAAGTGCCTCCATATCGACTCCCTCTTGCATGGTCGAAGATGTGGTCTCAACGTCGATGGTTTCATTCGCGATGTCCACGTGTACGCCTTTGACAAGAGTCTTCTTGTTTAATCACGCGAGAAGACATTGGCCTATAAGCTTCCATTAGTTCGCTTGTAATAATGCTGTCATAGTACTCATAGTGTCATAGGCTCAATGGTTTTTATTGATGGAGCCTTCATGGTTTCTGTAAACAATATAAGATATCAATGTACATGTATATGATTATAATTTTCTCTCTGTCTGTCTGCCTCTCTCTCTCTCTCACTCTCTGTTAGTGTTGGTTCTACACATCCTTCATCTTGTTCTTGAATGATGGGTAGACGAGTTCGTTTAAATTTTAGTTCTATTTTCCGGGCATATCTAACAACATCTTTTAAGGTTTTATATTCACAAGGAACATGCAAATATCTTCCAATGTCTAACTTTAATCCTAAACTATATCCGATTACAGTGTATTCCTACATTTCTTTAGAAGTTTGGAATAATTTCTTAAATTTGTCGCGAGTATTCTGGGTAACTACTCCATGTCCCACTCTTAATTTATTTACTCTGCGGTAGAAATCTGTGGGATTTTCATTGACTCGTTGGATAACACATAATATCTCCACTCTCATTTGTAGTACGTCTTCATACAATCCCATCATTATACCGTTCGGTGTCCAAGTCGATCGGTCACTGGCGTATCTACTTGTTGTTGGTCGATTGAATGTCCCTCTACGTCATCATAAACAAGATAAGGTTTCCGTTTCTTCTGGCCGGAGGATGGATTCTTCAACTTGTCTAGTGATTCCGGTGTATAAGGTTTTGGGTTTGTGGGTTTTCGGTTGTCCAAATGGTGCAGCAGCTGCGTCACAGAGTTCCAGATAGCACATAGAAGATAATGAGATCACCCATACATACTGTAAATTGCATAGCCCAGTATCATAGTGTCTATTACTAATTTTAATAATCCGACAAGCATAAATATTTCGAAGGTCATAAATTTGTCCCATATGCGGTTCCGAGTTGTATTTTCTAATGACTGAAGCATTTCTTGGTAAATGAACTGATCGATAGATATTCCCTTCCCTTTTATGGAATATCCGGCCATATCCAAAGCAACATTGTTTAAAACGGATGATTTCTCGAGAGGAAAGATTATATGATCTCGTAGATTGCTTAAATCGGTTTCAGTATATATACCACTGACTGCAACGGCTCGTGGCGCCAGGCGTGGAATTATTGGGTATACCATTTATAACGGTGTGACACGTATTTTGCATCAAAATATTAATTTAAATAAACAAGGCAGACAATCACGACCCAACTGCCGTCGTTACGAGAGCCGAACAATCAATTTATTTAACATTGTTCTTAACGGGAGGATTATTATTATGTTGGTTTGAGGGAATGAGGAGAATGAATATCCGAGGCAAACACGGACACCCACACACACCACGAACTAACACAGCTGAACGATCAGCAGACGCGACTGGTTGAAACGAGCAGCCGAGAAGAACACACACACACATCCACACACATAAACGCACACACTACGTCGACGACGACGACGAAGAGACCGCGACTCGAGATACATGGCTGCAACAGACGCATACTGACGCTTAAGCTGGAGCTGTTTGGCTCGTACAGGCTCGCGTCGTACCCGGCTTGAACGGCACTTACCGTCGTCAAAGATATGCCTAGCGGCTCCCCCTCTCTCTCTCTTTCTCTCTTTCTTTCGCAAACTCGAGGAGGGTGAATCGCTACCTACACACACACGGGCAGGTTACAACTCTCTCCCGATGCACGCAGACGCTGAAAAGTCTTGGCTTCTTGTGGGCGGCACAAGAGCCTTGTTATTCTGAATTTTCTCTAACGAAATGATTTTAAATGTTATTATGCACCGTTTTTATATTGATTGAAATTAGAGATGGCGTGGTTGAATAAATTAAACACTACACTTAGAGGGAAAAGCCATTCGGCATAAAAACCCTTATTTATTAAATACACATACAATCCCAAACCCCATAACCCCAAACCCCATAACCCCAAACCCCATAACCCCAAACCCCATAACCTCAAACCCCATAACCCCAAACCCCATAACCCCAAACCCCATAACCCCAAACCCCATAACCCCAAACCCCATAACCCCAAACCCCATAACCCCAAACCCCATAACCCCAAACCCCATAACCCCATAACCCCAAACCCCATAACCCCAAACCCCATAACCCCAAACCCCATAACCCCAAACCCCATAACCCCAAACCCCATAACCCCAAACCCCATAACCCCAAACCCCATAACCCCATAACCCCAAACCCCATAACCCCAAACCCCATAACCCCAAACCCCATAACCCCAAACCCCATAACCCCAAACCCCATAACCCCAAACCCCATAACCCCAAACCCCAAACCCCATAACCCCAAACCCCATAACCCCATACCCCATAACCCCAAACCCCATACCCCATAACCCCAAACCCCATAACCCCAAACCCCATAACCCCAAACCCCATAACCCCAAACCCCATAACCCCAAACCCCATAACCCCATAACCCCAAACCCCATAACCCCAAACCCCATAACCCCAAACCCCATAACCCCAAACCCCATAACCCCAAACCCCATAACCCCAAACCCCATAACCCCAAACCCCATAACCCCAAACCCCATAACCCCAAACCCCAAACCCCATAACCCCAAACCCCAAACCCCATAACCCCAAACCCCATAACCCCAAACCCCATAACCCCAAACCCCATAACCCCAAACCCCATAACCCCAAACCCCATAACCCCAAACCCCATAACCCCAAACCCCATAACCCCAAACCCCATAACCCCAAACCCCATAACCCCAAACCCCATAACCCCAAACCCCATAACCCCAAACCCCATAACCCCAAACCCCATAACCCCAAACCCCATAACCCCAAACCCCATAACCCCAAACCCCATAACCCCATAACCCCATAACCCCATAACCCCAAATCAAAATGATGGAAATTCTTTGAGGGATTGGTTTTTACACGATGACATCGTTTTAATCGATAGAGGGTATCGAGATACCATACCGTTTTTACAACTTTTAGGTATTGAACATAAAATGCCCGCGTTATTTCTACCAGGACAAAGGCAATTGTCCACCTAAGGTGCGAATGAAACACGTATCATTAGTAAGAGTAGGTGGATACTGGAAAGCAGAAATGACCACCTTCAATCGATGTTCAAGTTTCTTCGAAATACTTTAAACGTGCATCATGAAAAACATATAGGTGATTTTTACCGCATGGCTGATGCAATAATAAATCCATTACATCCCGTTATAAATATGCAAGGGGCAACTGTGGAACTTGCTCAACAAATCTTATTAAGATCACGAACTCCTAATATAGTCCAAGCTAGAGTTGACACTGATAATCTTCACAGGAGAAATGGCCTTTCATTTGCTGGTTTGACTCATCGTGATATTCCGGATTTCCCTGTTCTTGACTTAGATTATCTGAGGGACTTAACAGCAGGGATTCATGAAGTTAATCTTACCCCATCTTACATACAAGAAAACTCATAAGAGAAAATGATGAGGAGCTTCAACTGGATGAACATATTAACGAACCAGGCTTTTTGAAAATTAGGATATATTCCAGGATTCAAAATGCTACGAAACATCAAACATTTATTGCTTGCAATCATGTCTATGAGAATGGTATAAATGGCGCTGATAATGCTAATGATCTCATTAGCGGATATTATTGTACATATCAATCTGGAGTTAGAACTTTGGGTACATGCGCCCATGTTTCTTCTATTTTATGGTTTTTAGGCTATGAGCGACATCAAAATAATGTTCAGTACCTCGATGACTCCCTTTTCAATTCAATGTTAGATGCTAAAAACAGACAGGAGCAAGGAGTAGAGTAAAATGTTTATATTGAAATAATAGAATACAACACACCTCTACGAACTGTCATGATATAACAAGTACAAATCGGCTCTTTTCAGGGCCAAATGACGTGCAAAGTCCGATCGCCCAACCTCCCCGCGGTGCACATCGGGTCATGCTAATGTCGACGACAATCTCTCTCTTTATCTCCTTATATGTATACATAAAGACATACAATCGTACGTATATACGTATGTTTTTTTTTATCGAGGTTACGAGGATTTGATTTATAAGGTTTCGGGGTTATGAGGTTTAAGGTTATGGGATTTGGGCTTACGGGTTTACGGGATTTCCGCTTACGGATTTACGGAATTGGAGCTTACGGGTTTATGAGATTTGGAATTATGGGTTTCTGGGTTCATGAGGTTTGGGGTTATGAGGTTTGGGGTTATGAGGTTTGGGGTTATGAGGTTTGGGGGTTATGAAGTTTGGAGTCATGGGATTTGGGATTATGTGGTTATGGGTTTATGGGGTGTGGGGTATGGGGTTATTGAGTTTGGAGTTATCGGTTTTATACACGCATATATATACATGGACATACGGTCTTACACTAGATCAACGCTAGTATGAAACGCATGAAATGCCCAACTTCAAAGGGCCATATCTTAAGACCATGAGTTTTTAGAACTTAGTGACCATTGACACTTTTGATCTACACATTAAGGACTACCAGAATCGAAAGTTGCAGAGCGTTTGACAGAGAGCCATTTCCCATAAGAATTCTGCGAGATCCTTTCTTTTGTGTAAGTTATCTACTTTTTTGAAAATCTTTTTTGGAAGAAATTGAGGCTTTGAGAGTCTTCCGGAATATGTTTGAAAATTTTTTCGCCGAAAATTGTTTTTTTTAGTCATCTCCGGAAAGTTGTGGCGTCATAAACCCAAAGTGGGTGTATGAAATTATACGGCGAAATACGAATTATTGGCGAAAATGATTGCGGCGGCGCATTGATGTAGATTAGCGACGGAGAAAGAGCGTCTGATCGGCCTACTAGTGACCCACGAGGATGTTGAGCAGAAGAACTACTCAAAAAGAGCAGCAAAATCGGGAAGTGTTTGGCCAATTTCGTAAGAAGAGAAGAATCACCCGGGACTGGATAACACTAATGAAGTTCATTTAACTTCGGGTTTTTATGGGAGGGGGGGGGGGAGTGGGAGCTGCAGCGGGGTGTAAGAAGTTCCCTACTCATCACTGCCCAGTTGACCCATGCGCCACTCCAATACCCCCAATCCTCGACACCAACGACCGGTCGACTATGAGTGGCCAGTAGAGTCGAGCAACATGATTCTCTACCGCCCGGAACAGCGACTCGCTTAAGGCGACGGCCTCTAGTGGAAGGATTGGCGGGGAAGAAAATCAAATTGACGGGGATCATGTTTATTCACGGACTGATCCTTATCGCTAGCGACCCCCTTCTTGACCCTCCTGATGGGTCCTGCAATAATCGCTACTAAGATTTCGGGACGGTGAAAGCAATACTAGCATTGATAATGGGTTTTGATGATATTAAAAAGAGCTTAAAAGTTATGGAGAGAAAATTGACAGATCAAAACTGTACTTAAAGCTAGTAAGAATAATAAACTAATAGTATCAAGCGTCTTTGAAGGAGATGAAAATAAATATGTAGCTATTCCTCATGCTATATTAGTTAAAATACTATTTTACATAAAGCAAAAAGATATTATAGGCATCCGATTGCTTCGGTCAGATAATCTGAGACCCTCAGTACCAGAAGCGGACAAATGCGAGCGGAGAAGGTCACCGTGGGTTGTTACTCTATCTCAAATCGATTTAATGGATAAGATCAGCGTGCAAAGCATACTATTACAGCTATCATACGAGGGATATCGACGACTCTCATCTTGATCAAGAAACAAGGCAGCAGCTTTTAAATGGGAAAATCTTTATTAATGAAATGCTAGACAGCACTAAATTTGTAAATTATAGAAGTTTAAGAACACAAGCAAAAACATTAGGATTTAAGTATGTATGACACAGAGGAGGTAGCTTCTTGGTCAAGATGCGCGACGGTGGCATTTCTGATGTTTTTACAACAACAGCTGATCTGCAAGCAATTTCTTCACTATATGATACGAGACCTGCGCTCCCAATAGTACATCAAGTTTGTGTTAATACCTTGTCAGAGCAAAACACTCCATATACACCGAAAATACAGATATGTGGTGTTGATACAGATGCGATCTGACTAGGTGAATGCGTGGAGAGAGAGGATCGCCATGAGGGACTGAGAGCAGGTTTTATCAATGTGACTCCTCTCCAAAGTCACATTGAGACACTCCGCCAACACCTTTCGACTGTTCCCTTCTACCACCTCTTTGGGGTAGCTGAGATGTACCTTTCACCTGACGTTGAGCACATTTGCATTTATATTGAAGGTTACTCAATAGTAAGATTAGATAGAAATAATTTTGGGGGGTGGGCCTGCAGCGGCGCAGTCGGTAGCGTGTCGGATTCCTATGCCAGTGACCCGGGTACGAATCCTAGTCTCGATTTATCACCTTGAAAACTCTCACACATGATATATGTCGAAATAACAGACGACAATGACGTACTGCTTGACACCTACAATCAGATGGAGCCTTTTTGCAGCAACTAACATCATCAGTGTTGAAATTACTTTTGGAGCCAGCGCAGTTCCTAAAACTAGAGTGTTTAACTACAGAAATTTTAAGTCAATTACTCAGGAAGACCTTCTGTCTCACCTGACAAGCTGTGTCTCGTCACCGTTTATGTCACCTATTCGAGGCTATAGATACATTAGCTCTAGAAAAGCAATTTAAACCGAAAAACAAGGCAAATCGTCCATGGGTTGATGCTGAGCTAGCATACCTCTTCAAAAAAAATGTCGCTGTTCGGAGACGTTATGTACGGACAAAGGACTTCCGGCTGGAGTACCAGACTCTCGCGTTCAAAGCAGAACAACGCTTGAAAACAGAATGGGACGCTTATATACAAAGTAGGATTTTCGATGCTTTTGACAACAGAAAAGACATTTGGAAGGAACTAAAGGGTCTGGAGCTCTTGCCAATGGTACGAGAGGAACTTCACGGTTTTGCACTGGAGGAGCTTAACTCTCACTTTGCGGGAGTATCGGTATCCCAGAACGAGGGTGATGTAGATTTGGACAGCATTCTGGACTCAGCCAGTGATGACGGCTTCGTACTTGCAGAGGTGATACTTTCAGATATAGTCCTGGCTGTTGCTTATTTCACATCACAAGCAAGAGATAAAAGATGGTAAAAGGTAAAGATGGTATTCCCCAAAGTTTGATAGTTAAGGCTCTTCCACTTATTAGCAATTACATCATGCAAATTTTCAACTACTTTCTGTCCTCGTACATTTTTCCAGCTACCTGGAGCTCACCTAGTGCCACTTAAAAAGACTTCTGTGCCATCCTCAGTCTCGGATTTTCGCCCGATAGCACTACTGAGCTTTCTCTCCAAAGTGCTCGAGAAGATAGTCGACGATCAGATTACAGAGTTTTTGCAAACAAAAAGACTCCTTGACCCAATGCAGACCGGTTTTCGACAGCATCCAAGTACACAAACAGCACTGCTAAAATTAACTGAGGGCATTCGGACTGGCGTAAATGACAACAAAAAACTCTTAATGATACTGTTATTATTCGACTTTAGTAAAGCGTTCGACACCATTTCACCTTCCAAATTTTTACGAAAATTATTACGTTTGAGTATCTCCAGGGGTATTCTACTATGGCTAAAGTCATATATAATTGATCGAAGACAAAAAGTTATTACTAATAATGGAGACTCAAATTGGCTGACCACCAATCTGGGTATACCGCAGGGTTCAGTCCTAGAACCTCTACTGATTAGTTTATATATTAATGACTTAAAAGAGGCTCTCATTGGTGGTGGTGTCGAGGATTTGCTATACGCTAACGATCTGCAAACCTACACTTAAGTGACCTGGCGGAATATTCTCATGAATTAATCTTGTCTTTACCTAACCTAATTATGTCATTGAATATTGCCCGGTTAATTTTAGGTATTAAAAATATATTAAAATGAAAAATAATGATCTGTTTTCGTAAATCTAAATTAGTGTTTAATTATTATTTCTATTTTTGATATGCGCCAGCCTATTCTTAATATGTTTTGGTAATAAAATTAACTGGATAGTTATTAGCTAATAAAAATTTTATAACAAGTAATAAATTATCAATATGAAAATATTCGTGGGCCAGTAAAATGCACTTATCAACAAGATTATATATAATCGCTTTTTCTAGGAGAGGGGGTGGTGAGGCGCAACATTAATAAATTTACCCAGTGCTGTGTCCTTCCTAAACCAATTAGTTTTGCAAATATCATTCGGAACTTTAGTAATCTCCATATTTGAGAAACTAATTTTATTATCAGATTCTAACTCTACTGTAAGTGGCAAGAATTCTGTCAATTTTTTCTGTTATTGCAATAACAAAACAATCATCTATATAACGTTTAAATAAAGTGATATTATTTTTTAACATACTTAAACAGAGGTTTTCTAATAGTTCCAGAGACATATCTTTAAACTAAGGGCTAGTGTAGAATCCCATCGGTGCCCCTCTTATCTGCTGATCATATCGCCCATCAAATTGCATATATATAGAGTTAAGTAAATGTGAGACCCCTTCTAGGAACTCTGATTTAGATAAACAATTTCTTAAATAGACTTTAAGGCTATTTCCATTTTGTCCAACTGCTTTGAGAATCAAATCTTTGGGAAGGTTCGTAAAGAGAGACACAACATCTAGAGAAATCAATGATTGGTTAGCGGGAATAATTGTCTGATCAATTATATCCTTGAGTGCAATGCGGTTTTTCAAAGAAGACTTTGGCCTGGGTATGCAAATATTAAACAATAATGATAACCATTTATCAAACCCATAAGTCGGGCTGTTTATAGCCAATACTATAATTCTTGTAGGATAGTTAGTCGTGTGAATTTTAATAAAGGCGTACGCGCGTTGCAAAATCATTTTGTCTAATTTTGCATTATAAGCTAAGCGCTTATCAAAATCAATATTAAAATTTTTCACCCAAACTTAAAACATCCGAAATATATTTAGGAATTTGGACACTAGAAATGTTCATTAACCACTAGAAATTTTAATTAACCATTTGTTTTTCAAAGCCGAGATCTCAGCTTAATGAACATTAGATTGGTTTAAATTACTATCGTTATTGTAACAAATGTTATTAATATGAAAAAAAAATTTCAATTTAACACCTTCTCGACAAAAGGCAAGAAAGTATAAAATGCAAACTGATTGCTTGTTGGGTATTTAATTATTTTAAAGAGAATCTAATGGACTCTACGAGCTATAAACCCTTATACTACTCAAACGGACTTTTGTCATTCCACTTTCTCCAATTCGGATAGGTGACTCTATTATAAGTCTTTTACCCCCCGAAAGAGAATTAATGCGAAAATAACTAACTGGCAAAGTATTGGAGCCGAAACGCTATTATATAATTTTATAATTATTTCTTAATAAAAACTTATTCTTAACTTTCATTTACATTCAAAATATATATTCGTTTTTTTTGCTCAAACTCTCCTCTCTTTCGGATGTTATTTTCGCATTAATTCTCTTTCGGAGGGTAAAAGACTGTTATAATACAGTCACCTATCCGAATTGGAGAAAGCGCATGACAAAAGTCCGTTTGATTAGTATAAGGGTTTATAGCTCGTAGAGTCCATTAGATTCTCTTTAAAATATATTATATTATTCTCTATAAAATGTTATTATTATTATCTATGGATATCACCACCCTATCATTATTTTTAATATTCGATTTGTCCTTAAGGCAGGTTTGCGGTGGATTTTTTTGGAAAAATCATTTTTTTTTATTTCATTATTCGATAGCAATACTATCTAGAAATATTTTAAAACTCATACAATTAGTTCCTACGGCCGGGAACAGGCAGAAAAGAGGCAGCACCTATCGCGTTTGAGCGCGCGCGCTCGGCTGATCCTGCAGCGGCCGGCGTTGCGCTGCCGCTGCCCCCCTCTCCATCTTTAATCCTAGTCCTGCTCCTATCCCCCTTCGTAAATAGCAGTTTTGGCGGTCATTTACCTAATTCAGTGCCCGCTCAGTCATCCCAAGCGTCGCGTCGTTGTGAAATTGAACCGTTGTGAAAAAGTAGTATTTTTACTATGTGTGATCGAAAGGGCAGCAGAGAGAACGAAAATAAGCCAGGCCGATCAATAAACCGCTCGTTTCACAGGAATCAGCATACTTCTGATGCTGATTCAAGTTTAACTAGTACTTCGATCCAACTATGCTATGCTGTATAGTCTCTTATAGTGTATTCTTGGCCTTACAGAACATTGTGATTTCTAAAACATGCAAAAGTGAAATGCGCTTTTCGAAATTGAATCAGAAAGGTTTAGGCTTTGATTTAAATGTGGCATGTAAATGTGAAAATGACGTTCGCATTCCATCGAGTCCAAAAATTAGCTCTGGTTACGAAATAAACAGAAGATTTGCTTTCGTAATGAGGCTTCTTGGCATAGGTATTCAGGGTCTGAATCATTTTTGTGGATTGATGGATTTGTGTACTGGATTTAGTGAAAATGGATATTATGATATTGTTAATCACATTCACATAGCAGCCAAATCAGTAGCATTATTAGCTTTTAAAAAAGCTGTATATGAGGAGAAAAAAGCAAACGCAGCAGCTGGCAAGATTGAAAATTGGCTTACAGTCTCCGGAGATGGTTCATGGCCAAAAAGAGGTTTTTCGTCGTTACTTGGCTTAGTCAGTTTGATAGGCAAATATAAAAATAAAGTTTTAGATTTCGAAGTGAAGTCAAAGTTTTGTAGAGCGTGTGAAACCTACGATGGTGACCATAATACTCCTGAATTTGAAGCTTGGTTTGAAGATCACTCTGCGTGTTCTCAAGATTGCACAGCTAATCATGAAGGTAGTTCTGGAATGATGGCATCGAATGGAATTCTGGACATGTTCAAAAGATCCATTGACCTTTATAAAGCTATTTATGAATATTATATAGGTGACAGTGACACTAAAACCTTCAAAAATGTAATCGATGAAAAACCTTATGGAGACGAAGTAATTGTAAAGAAGAAAGAATGCGTTTTACACGTGAGAAAAAGGATGTTTCGGAGAGCCAAAGAGACTAAGAAGCAGTTCACTCAGTTAAAAAAAGCTAAAAAAGCTATAGAAGAAGCTGCCTTGAAAAAATCAGGCGCGAAAAAATCTGGCGCGAAAAAATCGACATCCAAAAACAAAAGCCGATACTCCGAAAACTTTGGCTTTAACTGGTAAAGTTATGTCCGAATTATCCGCTTTTTATGGCATTGCTGTTCTGAATCATCCTGACTCACCCGAAGAAACGAAAAAAGCTATTTGGGCCACATTCTACCATAGAAGCTCGACCAACGACAATCCACAGCACCAATACTGCCCAGGCGATTCTTGGTGTAAGTATCGTTTAGCAGAAGCACAGAATAAACTGAGTACTTTTAAGCATCCCCCCGCTTTTGACAACGATACTCAAGCAGTACTTAAACCAATTTATGAAGACCTCACTAGTGAAGATTTATTAGAAAGATGCACTGGCGCAAACACTCAGAACAATAATGAAAGTTTTCATTCTTGTGTTTGGGCCATGGCTCCAAAACACACTTTTTGTGGGAAAAAAATCGTTGAAATAGCAGCTTATACAGCAGCATGCACTTTTAATGAAGGCTTCAGTACAGTATTAAAAATAATGAGTGTTATGGGCGTAACAATAGGCTGTGAGGCTCAAAAATACGATGAGAAAGTCAATGCAACGCGCGTGCGGAAAGCCGAACGGGTTGCTTCTCAGGCTTCAAAAGAAAGCAGGGTGGCCCGCAGAAACGCTAGAATACGAGAAAATGATGCTTACGAGGAAGCTGAAGGAGTTATATATGGAGCTGGCATCGCTAATTGAGTGTAAGACCCTTTTTTTCTCAAATTTTCATAAAAAAAAACTTTGAACGCGTTTTTCTCGAAACAACGCTTTTCAACTCTATCGACACGATTTAAAAAAAACTACTGCACCGATTCAGTTGAAATTTGAACAGCTTACTCCTGACATATGTTCTTTTTGTATGATCTAGGATTATAACGATCAATAAATTTTTCAAAAAGTTATAAACAATTTATGTTGCAAAAAAAGAGCCAAAAAATTCAAAAGTCCGCCATTTTGTTTTTTCCGGTAAAAATGAAATATCCTAGACTATGCAATAGCCAAAACTATAAGTTTTAAGAATCTTTTTAGTTTTTTGATTTCAGATGATCCGTTGGTGTGATATCGTGTCTACAGTCAAACAAAAGAACAATTTTGAGGCGGCTATTTTGTCAAGAAAAATCCGTAAAAAAAAAATTTTTATATCTTTAAAATGTGTATTTTAATATGTAAAAAGTTTGAACAATAAAGATTATTTTTTGTATGAAATAAAAATTATTGAATGAATAGGGAAAATCCACCGCAAACCTGCCTTAAAATAAAAACCATTAATACTACTGAATTTACCGCCGAGAACTCGATTTTTCTATTTTTAACTATAACTAAAACGTTGCTATAATACGAATAAAACTCTTTTAAGACACTCGAATGTAATATTTGATTAATGTCGTTGTCAAAAATTACATTAATCATTTCGTTGGGGTAGTTCATGTGAAAAAACAAATCAGTGATTTCATGCGTCCACATTTTTTTACGTATGAGCAAGGCTATGGAGTCAGATTTTCTCGTATAAGACGAGCTATGGAAATTTAGGTTTTGCACCCGTATAGACAAATTCACTATGTGCCTAGGATAAACATCATAAGTCCTACATTTTAATAAAAATTTTCGTTTACATTTAGCGATATTAAGTCTTTTAAAAATTTAGGAAGTTTACTGAATTTGTTGTTACTAATTATTGATCACACAATTATTCCCGCCAACCAATCATTGATTTCTCTGGATGTTGTGTCTCTCTTTTCTAACCTTCCAAAGATTTGATTCTCAAAGCAGTTGGAAAAAAATGGAATTAGTTTTAAATTTTATTTAAGAAATTGTTTATCTAATTCAGAGTTCCTAGAAGGGGTCTTGCATTTACTTAACTCTACATATATGCAATATAATGGGCAATATGATCAGCAGATAAGAGGGGCATCGGTGGGATTCTACACTAGCCCTTGGTTTGCTGATATGTCCCAGGAACTATTAGAAAACCTCTGTTTAAGTGTGTTAAAGAATAATGTCACTTAATTTAAACGTTATGTAGATGATTGTTTTGTTATTGCAATAGCAGAACAAATTGACAGAATTCTTGCCAATTACAGTAGAGTTAGAATCTAATAATAAAATTAGTTTCTTAAATATGGAGATTACTAGAGTTCCGAGTGATATTTGCAAAACTGATTGGTTTAGCACGGACACAGCATCGGGTAGATTGATCAATTTTGCGTCTCACCACTCCCTCTCCCAGAAAAAAAAGCAATTATATACAATCTTGTTGATACGTGCATTTTACTCGCCCACGAATCTTTTCATATTGATAATTTATTACTTGTTACAAAATTTTTATTAGCTAATAACTATCCAGTTAATTTTATTAACAAACATATTAAGAATAGACTGGCGCATATCAAAAATAGAAATAATAATTTAAACACTAATTTAGGTTTACTTAAAATTTGAATTAAAATTAACGGGGCTTTATACGAACACAACATTAACCCTATCACCTGTAATATCAATAGGCTCAATAAATTAGAAGGTTGTAATGTTGTGCATAAAGTGGACTGTACGAATTGACCAGCATCTCATGTTGGCCGTACTATACGAAAATACGGAAAAGACGTAATGAGCATAGGAATGAGGTGCTTAACTACAATACTGATACTTTAGTTTTAGCGGTCCATGTTGATAAAACCGGAAACTGCATTAATTTTGATTCTTTTCAAAATATAGATATTAAAAATAATAAAATAAAGAGAGATTGTTCAGAGATTACAAATATTTTTTATTCTGATAACACGTTAAATAGAATTGAGGATACTAAAAAGTTAATTAACGTTTATAAATATTCTATCAATTTAATTAAAAATCATAGATTATGATACTGACTGTTTTATTTGTCGATAACCTCCATTTTGTTTATACTAACGCACATACATAGACCTACCAGGATCGGGAGTCTAGAGTAGAAGAAGAGGTGACGCACGGCCGAGCGTGATCATGGTTAGCTCGCCGAGCTCAGCCGTGGGGTTCCCCCGCTGCGAAGTATACGGGCTACGTGTGTGTGTGTGTGTCTATACACAGCGCTGCGCATGTGTGTGTGCTCACGTGCACTGGATTGTAAACTCTCATGCACTTGCTTCTACATGCTTGGAAACAGCCGATGGCTGTTGGTTCCATCTCCTTACCATTGTCCTTCTCTCCCAATCAAAATTTTGCACGGAACAGCAGAAATTCGATATACCTGCCTTCACTAGTCACCCACCTACGAACGAATGAGTATCGCGATGCCCATAACACCTTTTGGCTATCCAGCTCCGCTCGTACGTGATGAGTCTCACGAGGCGGTTAGGTTGTAATTTTTTAGTTTTTTGATTATTATTTAAAGCATTATTATTTTACATTAATAAATTAACCTTTTCCTTAGATTACTTGATGGGTTTAAGAACAATTAAAAGTATTTTACATCTAAGATTCTAGACGAAGACACCACTATATAATCTGCCTTTTTGCGTTTGGTTAATTTTGCTAATTGTTGTGTATTTATGTATTTAATTATTTATTTGATTGTATAGTACTTATGCATATGTTGGTAATAGTTTAATTATAGCCTTGAAAAGAGGTCTATGAGAAAGACCCGAAACGTCCGCGTCGCCGCCTCTGCCAACATTGCGCCCAAGGTGCAGAGCATCACCGCCAGCAGCATGCCGCCGTTCTGATGCGCTCATCCTAAGCTCTGGTTTCTGCAGGTGGAGGCCATCATGCAGGTGAACCAGGTACGCTCGGACAACATTAAGTACAATCTACTGATCAGCGCCCTTGATCAGGCGACTGCCTCGGAGATGCTTGATGTGCTCGATAACCCTCCGGACACCGGCAAGTACGAGTCGCTCAAGGCGAGCATTATTCAGCGCATCACCGACTCAGTTGACCGGCAGCTTGATAGAATGAGCTGACACTCGACGGTAAGAAGCCCTCGCAGCTGTTCCGGCACATGAGGGCTCTAGCTGTCAACAAGACCACCAAAAAGCACGCGCTCAAGTGGGCGCGCGAGTGCCTTCTCTGCCAGCACGCCAAGATACACCGGCATACCAGAGTGCCGCCCACAAACATCGACGTGTCTGACCAGCACTTCAGTCACGTACACCTGGACATCGTCACCATGCCTCTGCTCGACGGTTATAGGTATTGCCTGACGATGATCAACCGATTCTCCATGTGAGCTCATGCGATTCCGATGAAGGACATGCAGACCGAGACCACAGCAGCTGCTTTCTACAGTAGCTGGATCGCCACCTTCGGCACACCGCTCACCATCACCACGGACCAGGGAGCTCAATTTGAGTCTGCGTTATTCGCTGCCCTCGCCAGGCTGATCGGAGCAGGAAAAATAAGGACGACGCCCTACCACCCACAATCCAACGGGATGTTGGAAAGGTGGCACTGGACGCTGAAGGCCGCGCTCATGTGCCATCCCGACTTTCCATGGCTCGAACGCCTACCAACCGTCCTTCTTGGGCTCAGAACCGCCTACAAGGAGGACCTCAAGGCCTCACCAGTCCAGCTTATGTTCGGCACTTCGCTACGCATACCAGGTAATTTTTTCACGACGCAGGAGTGCCCTGCAGACACATTATCTTTTTTAAGGAAGCTGCAGAACCACTTCCGAACGCTGAACCGCTGCAGACTGACACCGCCCTTCACAGGGCTGCACCGTGTCATGCGCCGCTTGGACCAACAGCGCTTCGTCATTGACATTGACGGAGAAGCAGAAACGGTCTCCACCGGCGACATCAAGCCAGCTTACATCGCTGGAGATGAGCCCTCGGTCTCCATGAACCAGCGCCCTCAGCGTCAGCCCCGCTGCACCGTCACCTTTCAGGAGTCACATAGCTCTCCACCTCCACAGGCACCATCATCATCATCATCATCGTGCCCTCCTCAATCGTCAGCCACTAGGGGGGGAGTGGCTGTGGCACCCTCGGAGTTGCCGCAACAATCGGCGCAAGCAGCGCCTGGAGCCGAGAGCGTTGTGCTAGCCTCGGCCGCGTCGCTCCCCATTCTACATTCGGCTACGAAGCCTCGCGAGCTGCACGTACAGTAGCTGCATGCATCAGCTCACTCGTACGCCACAGCTCTGGCGCATTACCTCGAGTTATCAGTTCATTTCACGGCTGACCAGCCACTTGTATATATCTTGTACATATTAAATATAGTGCTGAAAACCATTAAAGTCTGTGTAAAACTCAGTCTCTCTCCTGCCATCGTCCGCCTTGCTGGGGCGATTCTTCACGCGTCCTGGCAACCCCGCGGCCAAGCCCGCATAAGTGTACGATTTTCGCAAATTCTATCGTTTTCGATGCCGCAGTTTTCGCTATCTATTCGTTTTGTCAATCCAACCCACCACGGGTATACCTACGTAAAAATTTAATAAAACCATATACAAAAATTTTTACTTGTCACTAAACTTTTCTGAGTTTGAATCTCGTTTTCAAAATCAGAAGTGTGTAAAATTTTTCGCAAAATTGTTCAGAAACGTAAAATAAGTTACAAACTCTAAACTTGAACGAACCCACTTCTCCGATAATGATGTCCAAAACGCTTTCAACTTTAGGTAGGAATGTTTTCAGAATCTTATTTTTTAATTTCGAAGAAAATAAGATTACGAAAAAATCAGAAAAATTAATTTTCCAAAAGAAATTTAAATTTTCGGAAATGTTCGATTTTCCAAACAAAAAATTATCGTTTTTTTCTTAAATTATGTATTTAATAATAAAAAAAATGTAGACTTATTTCTCGTTTCGTTTTTAAAAAGTCTTGAAAAGAAGCGCTTTATTTTTTTTTTATTTTTGAGAAAAATTGAATTTTTATGTTCCAAATGGTATTCAATAAGAAATTTAATTTTTCCAAAAGTTTTCTAATTTCTAAAACAAAATAATTTACTCATAAATAAATTTCTTCCATTTTCTAAACAATTGTTCATTAGTATTCGATAAACAATAATTTTGCAGAAAATCAATTTTCTAAAATAAAGAAAAGAAAATCCAAAAATCGATTTTATTCCTCTTAAAAATTTAAAAAATCCAAAAAAAAATCTAATTTTCTGAAATTATTGTTTATTAATAATTAATAAACAATACTTCCGCAAAAAAACGAATCTTGATAAATAATAAATTATCATAAGGCGTGGTGTTCACCCATCCAAGTACTGCCTGCTACCAATGCTAGTGCCTTTCCTTAACTTTGCTTATCGCTCTTGGATGAATTTTTTTTCATAAAATATCAAAACTCAAAAAAAAATTTTATTTCTGGTGATAATTGTTTATTGACCCTCTGTGAACAACCAAAAAATTGAAAAAGTCCATTCTTGCAATAAACAACCATCATGAAAAACAAAAAAAAATTCACTGATCCGAGTACTGACCGTACCGAACGCTCCTTAACCGCGATGCTCGGACGACCACCGGATCACCGAGCATGGCGCGGGTGCCTCGGCGACTGAACTAAATTTTCACACACTTCACTACCGTGATTGATTGCCTTTGCTCTGACTTCCAATAAACATTCGTAGTTTCGCTCGACATTTTTATCAATTATAATCGGGTGTTATAATTTTAAAATTCCTAAGGTTGCGAGTCAGAGCAAAAGTTGATTAAAATATTTATTTTTCTTTATTTCTTCTATGTATTGTGTTCAATATAATGTGTATGTAGAATATAAGATAATTTAATAGTAAGCCATGGCAGTCAATACTAGAAAATATTAATATTAAAAGTAAAAATTTATTTCATATTAAAAATCTGTAACTTGTCATTATCTAGATAATTATTATTAAAAGCATTTATTTCTCTTTTATGGCTCAGAAGGAAAATGCAGACTTACTCAGTCATAAGTTTTAATAAAATATAAAATTTGTATGAGCAAAAAAATGTTATGCAAAATAAAAGTATTCAAATTTCCTATAGAAAAATTGTTTATTGTCTTAAAAATAAAAATTATATAGGTATGTTTTGTTAAATTAGGAGAAGTTGCATGCATATCTGAATAGAAAGCAAGTTACTATTTATCTAGAAATTATTATATAGTTCTTGAAATTCTTACTCGATGAACATTTATTTTTAGTAATACACATTCAATAGCAAGTCTACTGAATACGGAGTAATGTAAAAGATACATAAACGTCTCTAATCTTATTTGTCTATTAAAGAAAACAAGCACTTTTTTCAAAAGATTGACACATTAAATGTATTTGTATCATATTACTTTATGAAAAGCACGTACCTGATATTTATTATGCATAACAAAATAGCTTTAAGGCTTTCAGCATCCCATGGTCGTACAGCATTCTACATATAATAATATGAAACATTAAACATATGTATTATTCATTTTTTCTTATTAATATTTTAAGTAGATTTTTATATTTTTTTACTCATTAAAACGTCTATTAACGTTATAAAGTTCTCACTAATATTTCATATTACAACTTTCTCACTAAAAACTGAGTCAATTATTTAGCAAAAATTTAATAGAAAAGATTTAAGAAGTCATTCATGAAATATTTAACACGATTGAAGGTTTAAATTAATGTAACTTATTAATGTTATGATTGTGACTATTATATACGGACATAAAAATACCTGAATAAATAGATATATTATTTATTTTCATTAGAAACTTCTATTTTGTTACATAAATCCAAAGCGTAGTTCATTACTTTTTTCAATTTTTACTTTTACTTTCCTTTTGCATTTTATAAGAAACACCCGGAAAAGATTTATAAACAAAGTATCTATTTACCTTAAAAATAAAATATATAAAAATAATAGTTGTAAAATGCTCAAACACTTATCTGAAATCCTCAGTATTCTGACAACAATGTAATAATTCTTCAATTCTACAATTTCAAGAACAACAATTACTTCAACAAGATAACCTCCGATGATACGCGTGTGGTAAAGCAGTGACGATAGAAATGAACTAGACGCGTTCTGCGCAATCAGCTATCAGAGCCGTCAGTGGTTCTCAAATTGCGATGCTGCGGCTATGTTACTTAGGAGCTACAAACTCGTAAAATCCTGTTGTATATTTTTACTTTTATAAGCGATATATAATGACTTTTTGGAATTTATTATCCAAATTATTTCTCACAAGTAAACATCAAGCTAATACACTTTTAATGAATTTTAATCTGCGACCCAACTGCGACCCAACTGTGACCCAAACCCGGTCGCTTTTTGCTCGCTAGGGATACGCATGGCTTACAACTGAATATATTCAAAACTGTTTTCAAGGTTGCAAATAACAACAAAATCCATTAAGTCGGAAAGCATAACGAGCTACTTTTTCAAGAAAGTTTGTTTAATCTCGGATATTTATTTAAAATACAGAAGTCGATAATACAGATTCCTGTAAAATATTAATTTTTGAAATAGAACGACTTTCTATGCTCTTCGATTTATATAAAAATTATCTAGTTAAATTTTGATAACATTCGGTTATTGGGCAGATTCAGAAAACAGTTTTAGAAACTGGTCTTCCACCTTCGCCTAAAGTAGGGTTTGTAGATAAAATTATAATTGTATATTTCATCCAATGATTCTTTTACCGAGAAATTGTGATAAAATGTGTAAACTGTAAAAAACTGAGAAACTGTGACAAAATGTGTGAAATATTCTATATTTTTTAAAATCCAGTTTCAAATGTAACCAAATACCATTTCCAAAGTTTTTCACGACATTCTCATGACTACACACTTTTAATGTGATACACACTAAAAGATACACGGCGCACGAACACACATATACGCATAGACTGACATGTATACAGGCAGATATATATACACTCAAAGATTTTTCAAGTAAATAGTATAATTTAGTTAATAAACTAAAAAAATTATTTCTTTAAAAAAAAAAGAGAAATTTCCTTAACCCACATGGTTTTAATCTGGTTCCCACATGGTTCCCGTGCAGTTCCCATATGTTTCCCTTGCCAAAATGACATGAGGAAACCACATGGGAATCATATAGGAACTACATGGGAAGTATATGGGAATCATGTGGAAACCATGTACGAACCATGTACGAACCATGTGGTAACCACATGAGTATTTTCAGTAGGGTAGGTAACGTTGTCGCCAGAAATAAAGAATCAGAGATGAATGTCGCCAAACTCAACGAAGCCAATGTATCTGGACTTGAAGCTATCTCGCAAACCGGTCTAGAGCTTGCGCAGTGGAGCCCCTTGCGGGTTGGCTCTCCACGCGTGCTTTATTTGAATTCGCAGTGGTTTTCCGTTCCAAAACGTGGCAAAGCGAACGGACTTGTGATAAATCCAAGGCTCGGAAATGTTGTTTTTTTATAATTAAATCTTGATAACCCTTGTATGAATGTTCAATACATAAAATAATCTGTATTAAGGGGTCAGTATACCATTTTCTTTTTCGAAAAATCGATTTTTCAGAAACCACAAATTCTTGTAGAAATGCTATAGAATCTAAAACTTTGGTAATAAAGTTCGAGAACAGGTGGAAAAATGTGAAACAATGGAAGGGTCTGGATCGCGCTGGGCGTACACTTAGCGCGTCAAGCGTACAGCTGCTGTGTATACCTGCTTCTCCATCCCCTCTTTATAAATTTTGGGCAGCTGCTATAGTGTAAGATTCCACTGGATCGTGTGAGATGGATAGAACACGTACGAGTTTACGGAATACAAGAGCAGATTCTAAAAAAAAATCATTTCACAATGCAGGAAAACCAACATTACGACGAAGCTGAAGGATTAATGTATGGAGCAGAAATCGCTAATTGACGGAAAGAACCTGTTTTTTAAAATACGTCAGAAACATCATATATCGGGAAAGAAAAGTAAATCGCGTTTTTCTTAAAACAACGTTTTTCGACCTTCTTGACATCCTAAAAGAAAAATTATTGAACCGATCAAGCTGAAATTTTTAGGGCATATTCTGCACATGTATAGCTGTGGTTCGAACTAGAATTATAATTATTGGTTAATATTTACTTAATTTTTTAAAACAATTTACATTAAAAAAAGAGGTTGAAAGTTAAACGTCCGCCATTTTTTTTAATCGGATATGGATAATTGTAGTTCGGACGATAGCGACAAGTTTACTTTTCAATAATATTTCTGAATTTTTTGTTTCAGACGGTCTAAAGTTGAGTTATCGTGTCAAACAGTTTGGAGCAGGTGCAACTTCAGGCAGCCATAGCAGCAAGATTTTCCACAAAAAAAATTTATAACATTTTAAGATCTCTTTTTAACATGTAAAAACTTTGAAATGATAAAATAAATTCTTCTATGAAACAAAAAATTCTCGAAAAAAGTCGTCGAAATGGTAGACTGACCCCTTATCTAAACCGTAAATGATTAAAACTGGGTATTACCCCACGCACGAAAGTTTAATTATTAAATAGCATAAAATATTTTATTAACAACCGTGAATAGTTAAAACCAATTGCCCCACGTACGAAAGTTTAATTATTAAATAGCATAAATCGTAAACTATTAAATCTCAATAAACCATGTGTGAATATTCAATGCATACAATATTTTGTTAACAACCGTAAATAATTAAAACCAATTACCCCACGTACGAAAGTTTAATTATTAAATAGCATAAAATAAACCACATATAAATTATTAAATCTCAATACTCTATGTATGAATGTTCAATGCATAAAATATTGTGTCAACAACCGTAACAATTAAAACCAATTGCCCCACGAACGAAAGGAGTCCTATATATTTCATACGGATGTTTTTGTGTTGTAACCTTATGTTTAAAAGTCGCATATATTTATCGGCATAAACTAAAGTAACTTGTATTAAGAAACTATATAGATAACGTTATAAATTATATAATTTGTGGATTCATTGAAAAAATTATTAATGATTTTTACCATATTGTAAAATCATATATAATAGTTAAATTAAAAAAAGATTAAATTTTTACAATTACAATAATATAACAAAAAAAAGGAACGTAGTTTGGGCAGTACCTCTTGTGATATGTGGAAAACTGCCCTTACATCGCTTTAGCGTTCAAGACATAACCAAAAATAAAAATACTGCGTATTTTTATGTTTATTAATACGTTTAAGACGTAAACAAGTGCCGTGATGCTTATGTCGATAAATATATACGACTTTTAAACATAATGTTACAACAGAAAACATCTATTGAAATGCATAGAATAACTTTCGTACGTGGGGTAATTGGTTTTTATTGATTACGGTTGTTAACAAAATCATTTATGCATTGAAAACTCACACATAGCTTATTGAGATTTAATAGTTTATGGTTTATTTTATGCTATTTAATAATTAAACTTTCGTACGTGGAGCAATTGTTTTAATTGTTTACGGTTGTTAGCAAAATATTTTATGCTATTTAATAATTAAACTTTCGAGCGTAGGGTAATTTGTTTTAATCATTTAAGGTTTAGTTAATACAGATTATTATATGTATTGAGCATTTACGCATGGGGTATCAAGATTTAATAGTAAAAAAACAACATTTCCGAGCTCCTGGGTTTATCCCAGATCCGTCCGCTTTGCCGCGTTTTCGAGCGGAGAACCATTACTGCGAGTTCAAATCAAGCGTGTGAAGAGCCAATCCGCGCGGGGTTCCACTGCGCGCAAGCTGTTCCATTCCAATATGTAACTTTATATATATATATATATTTATTTACTTATAATTTCGTAAAATTATGACTATCGCGCACACTGACTGAATGTTGTACGAACGAGTGAGAATATGCGCATGCGCGAACAACTGATCTACAAGATCGACTAGAGGCGGCGGCGCTGCGTGCGACTCGTTACCGCCACGAGCGATAGACGCGCGCGGCGGACATCTTTAGATTCTGAATCTCACTGCGTGCGGAGCTACCTCGCGTTTTTGGCGATTAACGACCGTATCGCAATTATTGCGAATATCTTTCTTGTCGGCTAACGGGTCGTCAGATTCATTAAGAATCACATCAAATCGCCAATCTGGCTGGACGATTCATTGCGAATCATACCGAATCGAAAGTAACGTGCGTGAAGCAGCGTGTGTGCGCGAGACGTCAATGCAAATTATTTATCGTATCCTTGTTCCTGGTTTTTTTATATAGATTTATATTTTGTTCAGTGTAAAATAAATTTAGGGTTTTTTATGCCATCAAGGCTTTTTCCCATAATAGTGTGTTTTACTTTACCGACCTAACCTAAATATAAAAATTCACAATAAATAAAAAATGAAAAATAGAACATCAATCCTTTATCGAATCAATTCATGGTGCCTCCTGTGAGTTTTGTTCCTCGCGCAAACAAGTGACGTCTCGCGTGCACGAGTCAGCGCGTGCTCGAGTCAGCACGTGCAACAAAGGGACGATAGCGCGCGGCATTCCAGAGCGGGCTCGCGCGCATCGACATCACGGTCATTCTGCAAACATCTTGATCGCTGCATTGCACCATCTCGCCGTCGTCGCTCTCATAACAGGACGCCTCACCACCCAGTGGACTGCTGCATCGAGGAGCGAGAGAGTGTGGAAAATAAGATAAGCGGTTTTTCTTGTGCTACAAATTCTTATCAATTTCGCTTTTAAAATTATATCGTGATCATACCGTTAAATATTTTGTGTATTGCTTATCTAGTTCACATTAGTAGTTAATGGAAATTTTAGAATAGATCAATAAATTAAATTCATCGTTTTTATAATTGATTTTCGTCTGTCTTTTTCGCTCTGAGCCTTGGCGTAAATTCAAAACCAAGGCTCCGGGGGGGAGAACAGGCGTCGGCAAGCGCGCGCTGTGAACACGCGCGTTCGGGAATCCATAAAATCGTGCGTCGATTCTCGGAATAGGGGAGAGAGAGAGGTAACGGAGAATAGCGCACGCTATTGACACGAACAGCAGCGATCGTTCTAACAACACTAGTTTTTTTGTTTGCCTGTTTAATTTTAGTTATCCAGGATTTTCGAGCACAACAGGAACGCGAGCTTTAATGTAGGCCGTGTACCTTTTCTATATTTTTAATATTCACATATGGTTCAAATCTCCAGATTTTTTACATTTCTTAAATTCGCTTAAAGTAAATTAATTTTAGTTTCAACTTTAAAATTTTATTATGATTTAAAATTTTCTCTTTCAAAGAAAATATAAACTTTTAGTTCAAAACAACATAATAGAAATCATTTAATTATTTTTAACAATTGCTCATATTCTGATAATTGAATTAGTAGTTAATCAGATTCAATATTTTTAAATAAGTCAAACATTTTAGTAGTTTTCAACGGTTAAGAGTATTCGGTTATTTGTGTCATTATCATTTCTCTCAATAAAAAAAAAAACTTTTTTTTACGATGTCTGTAAACCAAGAGAAGCTAGCACGCATTGCGTATATTGTGCAAAAGAGCAAAACTTTTGAAAATAAAATAGAAGCTTTGAAATCATATGTAGAAGCACCCAGCGCAGATCCCATCAATGCGAATTTACGTTTGAAGACTCTAGAGACTTTATTTGTAGGTTGTAGCAAATACATTGATGAACTGACTTATTTTCAGGCAGATAACCCTGTATTCGATGCATTTATTGAATTAGAGTCAAACTACTACACAGTTGCTACCGCGGTCACTAAATTGCAAAACGTAGGACCTTCTTTAAGCTCGACTTTAAACACGACAAACGTCACTATAACTGATAGACATAACCTGCTTAAGCTTCCAGAGATAAAACTCCCCACTTTTGATGGTAAACGTGAAGATTGGTTATCGTATAAAAACAGATTTGACGCTTTAGTGCATTCTCGCACCGATCTTAGCAACTACGTTAAGCATACTCAATTGTTGAGTTCTCTCACTGGTTCGGCTGAAGATAAAATCGTAGAATTTGAACCTAGTGAGGAGGATTATCTTAAAGCTTGGCAGGCGCTCATCGACTCATATGATCACAAGCGCATTGTGGCGGTCGAACATCTCGACGCAATTATAGATTTACCAGTGTTTACTAGTGCGACTGCGAACAATCTTTCCACGCTTCTCGATAAGACTCGTCAACATGTTCATATGTTAGAAAGACTTGATGCTAGACCTAGTGACGAGCTTATAGTTAGACACGTGGAACGATGCCTACCTCCAGCGACTAGAAATAGATGGCAGGACAAACTGGAATTAGACAGTTTACCAAATTTGAGCGACCTTTTCAAATTCCTTCAAGCTAATATTTTTAAATTACAAGCGTTGGAATGTTCGACCACAGCAAGTCGCAATAACAACCAAACTAAGAAAAGGGCTGGTGAAAAACTCGAAAGGGGACAGAATAAGGTAACTAGAGTCAATGCGCGGTCCTTAGTAACTACTACCTCGAATGTCTCTAACAATGTTTGTCTCAAATTCAATGAGAATCATCATCATTTTAAATGTCCAGTTTTCGAAAGGCTTAAGGTTTCAAAACGTTGGGAATTCGCAAGGGCAAATAAAATGTGTTTCAATTATTTGTATGTGCACCCTTTACCGTGTAAGAGTGAAAAAAGTTGCAAAAAGTGTCAATAAAATCATCACACTTTACTTCATTCAGACAAAAAGTTTCAGACATCTAAAACAGAAACTCCTAAAAAAGAAGATGCTTCTACATCTACAACTCCTAAAATTTGACTATTACGTCATTCATACGTTTCTGGTGTTCTTCCTTTTGATTCTCAATTAATGACTACTGCAGTTTTGAAATTTCAGAACAATCGAGGAAATTGTGTCATGGCCCGCGGATTATTAAATTCTTGTTCCACAGTAAATTTAATGACTGAAAAATTTGTTAAATTATTAATCTTATCAAAACAGACTTGTTTAATTAACAATGGAACCGTTGCTGGTTCATGTGCGGTTTCAAATCATTATGTCAAAGCTATTTTTAATTCTACTTACAATAATTTCAGACGAGAATTAAATTTTTTAATAGTGCCTACCATTGCTGATTCCGTGCCTAATGACACATTTCCTCGGGAGTTATTTGATATACCCAAAAATCTACAACTTGCTGACCCTCAATTTCATGTACCTAAACCAATTGATGTTTTATTAGCATCACCTACAACTTTATCAGTATTAGCGATAGGTCAAATCAAACTTAAAAACAAAGATACTCAGATCATACTTCAGAAAACTAGTTTAGGATGGATAGTAGCAGGAGGGTCAGATGCCCTCACAACATCAGCAAATTCCTCATGCAATGTAGTTAAGCTAGACAAACTTCTCGAGCGTTTTTGGCTAATAGAAGATTTCGATCACGAGCCTGCAAAATCCCGCGATGACATCGCAGTATTACGTGGATAACACTCAGCGCGATGAAACGGGTAGATATATTGTTCATCTCCCTTTTAGAGATAGTAAATTCAAATTTGGTGAATCTAGAAGATTAGCTTTGAAACGTTTGTATGCCCTCGAAAGAAAGTTTGAATCCAATCCACAGTTAAAACAAGAATACTTGTCACATGTCACTCTGCGACGACACTAATGATGGATGTTATCTTCCTCATCACGCTGTGATTAAGGCATCCAGCGAAACTACAAAGGTTAGAACGGTATTTGATGCGTCAGCCAAAACTTCTACTGGTATTTCATTGAATGAAGTTCTTGTGGTAGATCCCACTATTCAAAACACAATCTTCGAACAGCTTTTTAGATTTCGCACACATCGTTACGTCGTCACAGCTGACATTGAGAAAATGTATCGGCAAGTTTTAGTTCACCCCGATGATAGGAAGTTTCAGAAAACGTTGTAGTATCATCAAGGCAAAATCCGAACTTTTCAATTGAACACGGTCACATTTGGAGTAGCATGCGTACCCTTTCTAGCTATCCGCACACTTCATCAACTTGCTCGTGACGAAGCGAAAAACTTCCCACGTGCTTGTAAACTTTTGACGCGTGATTTTTATGTAGATGATTTCATTTCAGGCGCGGACTCAATCGATGAAATTTTAAGCATTCGCGACGAAATGATCGAATTGTTAAGTCATGGCGGCTTCGTGAATTCAATCTCGATTGCGCAATTAAGTTAAATCCCATTCATAAAACTCTCGAAATCATTTGGGACTTAGAGTTAGATTGTTTCACATACAAAGTACAACCTTTAGATCCTCAAACGATTTCAACCAAAAGAAAGCTGTTATCAGAAATTGCCAAAATTTTTGACCCTCTTGGTCTGTTAGGGCCAGTCATTCTTTACGCCAAGGTGTTAATTCAGGATTGCTGGAAAGCCAAGATCACTTGGGACGAATCTCTTCCTCAAGACATTCATACTAAATGGAAGTCTTTAGCTGATCAGTTACCATGTTTACAAGATTTTTCAATTCCCCGACACATATTTAGTGTTATTTCTGTGAGCATAGAAATTCATGGTTTCTGTGATGCAAGTCTTTCTGGGTATGGTGCATGTCTTTTCATTAGATCCATAGATTCAAAGGGTATCGTCAAAATAAATCTTGTGTGCAGCAAATCTAGAGTTGCTCCATTGAACGGCGTCACTATCCCTCGTTTAGAACTTTGTGCTGCTTCAATTCTCAAAAAACTCTATGTTGAATCAAAGGCTCAATTCGATTTTCCTTTAGAGAGAGTAATTTTCTGGTCAGATTCCACAATAGTACTTTGTTGGCTAACTAAGGCTCCTCACTTGTTGAGAGCATTCGAATCTCATAGAGTAGCAGACATTCAAACGTTAGGCAATCAAGTTCAATAGAGACATGTCCGTTCTGAGGACAATCCAGCAGATTCTCTATCTAGAGGACAATTACCATCAGATTTTTTTAAAAATTCGCTATGGACTTCAGGTCCTCATTGGTTGTCTCATCCTGAAGAAGAATAGCCTAGGATGATAGAAGTCCGATTTGACAAAACTCCCGAATCAGAGAAAGAAACTTGTTTGTTAGTTGATCAGACAGAAGATTTTTTCAAAAATTTCTATAGTAAATTTTCGTCTTACTCTCATCTCGTTAGAACCACTGCAGTTACATTACGGTGTAAAGGTTTAGAATACTGGAAATCAACTAGATGTCAAGGTCGCAGGTTGTCCCTAGTAGAAGTAGAAGATGCAGAACGGTTCATTTTAGCTAAGGTTCAACGTGAAAGTTTCGATAGGGAGATTAAACTTCTCAAAACCGCTCGGGACACCACCCCGGCGAAATTACCGTTCCATTTCGGAAAGGGACCAAGTTAAATGAAATGAATCCTTTTCTTGACGAACTAGGGATGGTTCGTGTGGGCGGTCGTTTGAAGAAATCAGAACTGATGTATAATCAAAAACATCCTTTATTGCTACCTAGTAAACATCATGTGTCTGATCTCCTCATTCGTGAAGTCCACGAAGGCAATTTACACGCTGGTATCCAATCAATCCTGTACGCTGTTCGCGAACGCTTCTGGATCCTCAATGGAAAAAATCAGGTTAGAAAGATTGTACATAATTGTGTCGAATGCATTCGTCAACGTCCAAAAATGATGCAAGCGACAATGGCGGATTTGCCGGAGCCTCGGGTAACTGAAGCCCCAGTGTTCAGTCGTACAGGTCTAGATTTCTTTCGACCTATCCTCATCAAGGAGAAAAAAGATCGGAATAGAAGTTTCATCAAAACTTACGGTTGTGTGTTCGTGTGCATGGCTACGAAGGCCGTACATATCGAATTAGCAACTGATCTGTCAACTGAAGGGTTCTTAGCAGCTTTTCGTAGGTTTATCAGTCTAAGCGGTATACCAGAACACGTCTATTCAGACATAGGTACCAATTTTGTAGGAGCCAATAAAGAACTTCGTCAAATCTTCGAATTGCTAGACACTCCTAAATTCAGAGAAGCGATAGGAAATGTCGCTTTGACAAAACGAATTGAATGGCATTTCAATCCGCCTTTATCACCACATTTTGGGGGTCTCTGGGAAGCAGCCGTAAAGAGTTTTAAACATCATTTAAAACGAGTGATTGAAGACCAAAAGCTCACTTATGAGCAGATGAACACGTTGTTAATCGAGATAGAAGCTATCCTGAATTCAAGACCGTTATGCGCTCTTTCGGCTGATCCCAATGATCCTCTAGCCATAACACCGGCTCATTTGCTCATCGGTCGACCCTTCAATTTCTTACCCGAGAAAAATTTGATTTCAGTTCCTAATAACAGACTGTCGGCCTACAACTTCATCATCAAAGCCAGACATGATTTTTAGAAACAATGGCACAAAAATTACCTGAACGAACTTCAAAAGCGCCATAAATGGTATTACTCGAATGCAGAGTTGAAAATCGGATCTGTAGTCGTCTTAATGGAAGATAATCTCGAATGCGCAAGGTGGCCACTGGGTGTGGTCGTCGAGATGTTTCCTGGGAGCGACGGCATCGTTCGAGTCGCCTCTGTCAAGACTGCGAGCGGCGTTTATAAACGCAATATTACTCGTCTTTGTTTATTACCCGTTACTTAAGTTATAATTTTAAGGATTGAGTTTGACTAATTAATTTATAATTAAATTCATGTTCTTATACTTAAAGTTACTTTCGTTTAATTTGTAAGATAGTTTAAAGTCAGTATTATTTTCAAGTAGATACTATTCTTATCAATTTTTATTGTGATAATCAATGCCAATCAATAAATCAGTCCCTCTAACGGAAACTGGTTTAACTTGTATTATTCACCAAAGATTCGGTAAATATAAATTTAATTTCGTTATAGTTCGTATTTTGTATAATGTTGAAAATTAATTTAAGTATAGATTCAAGCGTGTTTCATAATTGCGATATATTATATCTTTTATATAGTTTTATCAAACTCTGTTATATTCGTTGTAATCCAACTCATTCCTCAGCTTCGCCCGGGAGTATGTTCCATTCCAATATGTAACTTATATATATATATATATATATATATATATATATATATATATATATTTATTTACTTATAATTTCGTAAAATTATGACTATCGCGCACACTGACTGAATGTTGTACGAACGAGTGAGAATATGCGCATGCGCGAACAACTGATCTACAAGATCGACTAGAGGCGGCGGCGCTGCGTGCGACTCGTTACCGCCACGGGCGATAGACGCGCGCGGCGGACATCTTTAGATTCTACGACTGAATCTCACCGCGTGCGGAGCTCCCTCGCGTTTTTGGCGGTTGACGACCGTATCGCAATTATTGCGAATATCTTTCTTGTCCGCTAACGGGTCGTCAGATTCATTAAGAATCACATCAAATCGCCAATCTGACTGGACGATTCATTGTGAATCATACCGAATCGAAAGTAATGTGCGTGAAGCAGTGCGTGTGCGCGAGACGTCAATGCAAATTATTTATCGTATACTTGTTCCTGGTTTTTTATGTAGATTTATATTTGGTTCAGTGTAAAATAAATTTAGGATTTTTTATGCCGTCGAGACTTTTTCCCATAATAGTGTGTTTTAATTTACCGACCTAACCTAAATATAAAAATTCACAATAAATAAAAAATTAAAAATAGAACATCAATCCTTTATCGAATCAATTCACAAGCGCTAGACCGGTGTGCGAGATAGCTGAGGGTGCCGTCTCATGGACTATGAAAAATCGGAACTGCAAAAACGGAATCATAAAATCAGAATGAATTTGAAAATGGCGCCACCTTTTTCCTTTCATTTTTTGTTATCTCTCAGTCCCATGGAGATTAAAAATAAGTCAAATCAGAATCGCCAATAATCCGATGAATAATTTTGTCTTTTAGACTAATTAAAATAGATTAATTTGATAAATAATCTATTTCGTGAATATTTTTCTACTTTCTGATGCTAAATGATGTGTTATTTCAGTAAATATCAATGTATTTTTATCAAAACGAAACGGAAAAGGTGGCACCATTTTTAAATTTATTCTGATTTCGACGTTTCGATTTTTCATAGTTCATGGGAAAGCAGCCTCAGGCCTACACAAAACCGGAATGGCAAAGCCGGAATCGACCGTTTCGGTTTCGATTCTAACTCCCTACTGTCCCATGGAGCATCTTTTCAGGAAATAAGCATCATCGTCACCTCACTTTCGATCACTAATAATCCAAATTTTATTAAACTCAAGAGAATTTAGCATAAAATTGCACGTAAAAGTTACTATCAAGTATGATTTCATATAAGAAAATGCTTTTTGCACAAAAGTTTTACAAAAAATACAGCCTCAGGCTGCTATCCCATGGCCTACACAAAACCGGAATGGCAAAGCTGGGTGCACGTAGACTTCAGCGCCTCCAAGTATCGAAAAAACGACTCATTTGGGTGAAAAGTAAACAATCCATTTTGACCCAAATACTCTAATTTTAACCTAAAACACGTTGAAAACTCCGAGAAATCATTCCATAAGAAGCCAAAAGTTATTATTTTGTCCGTTTTATGTACAAATCTGCAGTTATCCGTTTATTTTTGTCACCCAAATGATTTGTTTTTCAACTACCGGGGGCGCTGAAGTCTACGTGCACCCAGCCTTCTGACTAGAATCCAATAATGAAGAAGTAATTCAATTCATTCTGCACGTTAATGGGAGGTCAGAGCCGATTACAGATTCCTGCATTAAATTTTACATTATTCTAATTTAATTGTTGATAAAAGTTAAAAGCTTTAGTTGTCCGGTGTTCTCAATCTTCTAAGGAATATCGGACAACTGAGATAATTGAAAAAAAAATAAAAATTGAATGATAATATTGAAAAATACGAAATTATCGCTAAGTACGTAACTGCATGTGAGCTCAGATCTCCCTTAAAGATGATGAATAAACCTGGTGTATCAACTTGCTATTACGGATTAATTCGGAGGATCATTGGCGTATAACGTTAAAAACGACTAATAAATATCTTTTATTTTCTGTGAACTTTTGCGCTACGAATTAATGCGTAATAAATAAATAAATAAATAAAAATTTTCTTGTAGAAATCAATTTTGGTTATTTTTTAAATGTCCCAAGATATACAGAATATGCTATCTTCAACGTGTGTCGATAAGAATAAACAATTCATATTTTTTACATACTTTCTGTAGGTTCCCTTACGAAAAATGTCTACATATGAATCTGCATATGAATTTGCATGTAAACCTGTAGGTGAATCTGCACATAAATCTACAGATCTAACTGCATATCGACCTACAGATTAGACTGCATGTAAATAACCTGCAGGTAAATCTGCATGTAAATCTGCAGGTAAATCTGTATGAAGCTCTGCATAATAGCATGCATAGATTTTGCCCTGCATGCATCCGCGCATGCGATTATGCATTTGAATCTGCATAGAAACATACACGAAATCCTGCAAATATATACACCAGCACTTATTTTATATAAAATCCTACATATTATCCTGCGTGTTATCTTGCAGATTACCGTGCATGTAATTTCGCATACAGTTATGCATGTGAGGCTGCATATAATCTTACAAAGATTCTTGCATATTAACAGACAATTATCTCGAGTTAATGTTTCATTTCGCAAGCATTTTTACTTTAAAATATACATGCGATCCTGCTTCGGAACCTGTACGCATTTATATAGGCAAATATATAAGGAAAGCCTGCATAGAACAAAGCAAATACAAGTACACATTTGACATACAATCCTGCAGGTAACTCTGCATGAAACCCTGCATATGATTTTGCATGTAACTACTTACATGTGAACTCGCATACAAATTAACATGTATTAAAACATGCAGGTTACCAGCATAAAAACCTACATGCTTTCCTGCGTGCAGCTATTGCCGTATTTCTGCATGCAGTGATGGATGAAGTCCTATAGGTACAAGTTTGCAAAAGAAGCAATTTTTTATATATATTGGCATTCAAAGATTTGCATGTAAACAAGTAACGATTCGAAGCTTTACGCAATCATATGCATGGTACATAATAAATTATTTATTATTTATACAATTAGAATCTATTATAAGTAATAAAATATAATTTTACGTAGGGAAGACCGAGGCAAAACTGAACGCGGGATCGAATTTTAACAGGGTCGATATTTTTTAGTTTAACGCAGAATTAGAGGTTATGACGTTGACAAAGTGAGGATATGAGTAATAATATTCTTCCTTCGTCAAAACCATAATCTTCAGTTCTGTGTTAAACTAAAAAATATCAATATGTACATTTTTAATTCGATTTCGCGTTCAGTTCTGCTCCTTTCTCCCCTATATTAATTTTTAATTTTGATTCATTTACTTTGTTTGCCAGTCAATTATAAAAAATAATTGATAAATAATTAAATGAATAACTAAAATCATATTTTAGATCAATAAGTATAACAATTACTTTTTAGGGCGTTTTTGAGACCGCCGGCAAGTTGGAGCGTTTTTGAACCCGCCACCTAGCTAGGGCGTTGTTCTACTCAGGTGTCGATATTATAAATACCTTATATTAACAATATGATATAACTTTGCGTACATTCATTTTTTTTTTAATTCTGATTCATTAAATTTTGTAGATAAATATTTAAAGAGTGAAATGAGTTTTAAAAATTGATAAATAAAAAACTGTTTTCGGGTTTAACTATTAATCTTTTCAATAAACGATTCCCAAGTTTGCAACATATGAATTTTTTTCTATAGGTCTTTATTGTTGCAAGAACTACATTATGTTACAAAATATCAATAAATACATGTAGAACAGCATACTGCTACCATCCGCGGTATATTTATCAGGAACCTTCAGTTAAATTTTCAAAATTTTTCATTATTAATTCGAAGAAAAATGCGTTGGAGAATATACAACTATAGTTAAATTTTTAAACACATTTTTCTCTTATAGTTTATAATGAAATCTTTTGAAAATTTAATTCAAGATTCCTAATAGGAATACGGAGGGTATAGAATGACGTTTTTTAGAAATATTTATTTATTTATTACAGAGAAAAAATATAAATGTGATACCGGTAATGTAGGTATTTTTATTTTACTTTTACGACTCCATAATAAAATTTGTATTTGTACTTACTATTGATATTCTTCTAATCTGTTTCAAATGTATTTGCAATGGGAATGATGCATTTTTTTCAGATTTCCCTTACGAAAAATATCTACATATTAATCTGCATGTAAACCTGCATGTAACTGTGCATGTACACCTGCGACCAATATTGCATGCGTTCCTGTATGATAACTTGCATAGATTTTGCCCTGCATGCATTTATGCATCTAATCATACATATAAACCTGCATAGAATTGTGTACGCATTCATGCAGGTAAGCATGCATAAAAGAACACTCACCTTAAAACCTATTTTACATATAATTATACAGATAAACCTACAGGTCAATCTGCATGCCATCCTGTAGGTTACCCTGCATACAATCATGCATGCAGTTGTACACATGCGCCTGCATGGAGCCAAACAGGAATTACTGCATGCAAGCATGCATATTTTCCTGCATGCAGCTATGCAATTCTTTCTGCATGCAGCCATGCATGTATTTCTAATTTGAAGTACGGTATATAAAATGCTTCTTTAGGACTATAAAAATATTATTAAAATTTGAAATCCTTAAACATTGAAATACGGATTTGTATGAAAATGATAAAATAAGAAATTAGTATGAAAAATAATAAAATAAGCAATTGGGTCAGAATTAATAAAGTAAATTATATAAAATTCAAAATAACACGAAAAAATACAATACTTACTGCTACACAGTAATTATATTTGGAATAAATTACAAAATTCATTATTTATTTATTACAATAATATTCTTTATTAAAAAATTACATTAATTCCTATTTTTTTTAATATTTTAAATTAAATATAATAATTGTTGAATGTAATTGAAGTTTGTAGCATTTTGACAAACAATTTAATACTGCTAGTTTTTAGTAACACGCTTAACAAAAGAATAAACTGTTTAATAATAAACATTTAAGTTTTGAAATAAATATTTCACTTATAAAATATCAAAGTTGAAATAAATATTTTTAAAAGAAGTTAGAAATATCATTCACTAAAAAAAATGAAGTGGTAAACCGCTTACTATAATGCAAACTGGTACACTGTGCCAAATCGTCAGCTGCAGACTAACCAGCTAAACCGCTAGGTGAAAACTTAGCTGACAGAAATTATATCCAAAGACAGTTGATTACACACAGAAGAGAATAAGTTTCTTTCCAATATGGAACTTAAAAATTTTAGTATGGAAGATATTTTTCTCACATTTTCCAACTTAGTATATTCATACATTTTTCTCAGAAGACAAATTTTCTAAATTCTGATTTAGAAAGACGTTATCAAAAATCTATACTATTCTGTTTATAATAACTGTATTTAGAAATTTTTACCTCATAACTTTTCACCTAGCGTTTGAGCATGGTTATCAGCTGGCAATTTGACACAACGTAACAGCTGGTATTGCAGCTGGTTTACCACCCGATTTTTTTCGGTAGAATAAAACGTTGTAAAATAAACATAACAATAATAAAGTTTTGAAAATACGATTGGTAACTTTGACAGTATTTAAAATCGTTGGTAACATTTCGGAACGCAGTCATTACCTCAAGAACGATTTAACACTGTTACGTCTAGATCATAGCCTAACATACACCTTCTCATCGTCAAGCTATATGTATCTTACCATACTGAATCCTACTTATCGACCTACGCTATATAACGTGTATCGTACCTTGTCTACCCCATACTCTACGATGGCATACTCATCCACCCCAATATTTCCCGAATTACCTTCCGCGACTCTATACCATTGTCGCCCCCTCCTCGAGTACGCATAATCAATTCCTAGTTTAGGCTAAGCATGCGACCCCGCGTGGTTATAAAAGGCATACTTAGCTCCCCATGGCTCCTGGCCATTTGCCCTCACACTTTTGCCTTCAGCATAAAGCCTTCTGCATTCGAACTTTGAGATTTGTGACTTCCATTAATGGTTTTTCAAGAATCTGAATACTCATCGTACATACTTCTTTGATCTTCATTATATCTAAATGATTAAGTATGATTTAACATAAATATTTTGTATATCTAAAACCCGATAATTCCGTAAAACAAGCATTACTTATATACTTTAAACATTTATGAACAAAACCAGTTGTATTGAAACTAATTTCGAAATATGACAAATTATGTTATTTGTAAGTTACTCAAAACTAAAAGAAGTGTAATTGTGTGTTTTTGTACCAACACTCTACTCTTAAGGGGGTCCGAAAGTCAACTTAAAATTTAAACGGAGTGTTTTAGGAACATTATTCAAATGCCATTCGTTGAGGTATTAAAATTAACTTGTAAATTTATAAAATCCCTGGTAGAAAATTAACGAGTTTTTATCGATAACGTATTAATCAAATGAAGACATTATTATCTAAAATTTACTACTTAAGACTATCAAAATGATTTAAAACTATAATTTTGCCACATTAACAATGAATGCTTTAATAGTATATGTATTAATTATTTATTTTTTAAATTATTTCATAGAAAGCAAAATGTCTTTTTTAGCTAGAAAATTAAGCTAGAATCTAGATAGAAACCCGGTATCATTTCTACCAGGGATGGTAAATCATAACATAACGGAGTGTAACGATGTCGTCGTTATGCTCAATTCACTTTATATCATTATTTATAATGAAAATACTTGTTCCTGAGCAGGTAATTTTTGGGCGCGAAATTTGAATTTTAAATTGGCTTTCCGACTCCTTTAAAAACTGTATATAAAGAAATCATACCACTCTTCACTGATTGAACGAGACATTCATATTTTTGAATGTTCTCATTGCATGTACAATTATCTTGCACTTTTTCTTTAAACGTTTCAAGGTCTACTTCAATTTTCAACTTTTCAACTTGCAAAAGTTCATACTTAATTGTTTCTTTTTTAAGTTTATCCATTAATTCTAAATTTGCTGCTTTTAATTCCTCAATTTCTTTATTTTTTTAATCAATTTCTTTTTCAAAATTTTTATCCGAATAACTCTTTAGTTTACTGCCATCCTTCAAAAATTCCCTAATTGAACCATTTTCATTATCAGTATCTTGATCATTATCAGTCTTTTCATTATCAGTATCTTGATCATTATTAGTCTTTTCTTTATCAGTATCTTGATCATTATCAGTCTTTTCATTATCAGTATCTTCATCATTATCTTTAAACTCATCGTCTTCATCACTATCATTGCTAAACTTTACCTATTTATCCAAAAAATATTTACACTTTATTCAAAAATTTATTATTCTATATTTGTGTAATGTTTTGCAAGCATAAACATGCGCATGTTCATATTTATGCAACGATACACGCACATAAAATGCACAGATGCATGGTCTTTACTTTTGGATTTACATACAATTGATCGACAACATTTATAATTACAGAATAATTATTTACATAGCATAAAAAATTTAAACAGTTCATGCCTATAAAAGGTAACATTAAGAATCAAATAATTAATATTATAAAAAGATATATAATATAAAGTGTAATTGATAACTATATTTTTTATTTTTTCAGCGGTTGTTAATATTATACAAAACATACAACAAAGAATACAATTGTTCAATCAAATATATCATGTTATATTATAAAGAGTGCCAAAGTCTGCTTCATAAAAATAAACAATAAATTTATTTTGTTAATTATCTTAGAAAAGATATTCTTTTTCGATTGTAATATACTATTCATCAATAGCTCATCTTGCTTTGTACTATTTATCGATACCTTTTTCGCTTTTTTCGAAGCATTTTCTTCATTAGAGGAGTCACTACAATCACTGCTGTCGTTTATTCGTTTTTTCTACAAGTTCTTACGACATTGTTTCGATGGAGATAGTACACCATATTTTTTAAAATTTCTTTCCTTTCTTCTAATATTAGCCCACTCTATAGAAATTAAAAATTTTATTCTATAAAACTTTGGCTATTAAGAAAATTTTTTTAATATTAATATATTTAGAAAAATTATTAATGGGAAAATCTGTACTCGATAATAATTTATAATTTGTGAACTTGTCGACCACTCTGAATTGATGAGTGCTAAAATATTTACACAGTTATTTTTGTTGTTGGTTGACTGGTTGAACCTCAATCTATATTATAAATTAAAAATTAAAACAAAAAATTAACCTACAATATTTTAAACGGCTGACATTAACAGTTTTGCATTTATTAATTTTGATTAAGATAGGATTAACCGATAAACTGTCTATGAATAATAGATTCACAAATAAAAAATTATCACTTCCAACCATACATATATTAAATTTATTTACATTTTTATTTTATTTATTTATTACACATAACTGGCAAAAACCATACTCTATCTGCAATATCTGTGTCGCGTTGATGAACCGTATACCATATTCCATACATGAAATATATCAATGATTGGTGGCACATAGAGTGTACTTTATTAATATGTATAAATTATTACATATTTTAAATATATTGAAATTTAGAAAAACTATCTAATTATTTTTATACATTTTTGAAGTTTTTTTATTTTAAAAATAAAATTAATAAAAAAAAATAAAAATCAACATATCAATTCTGTCTCTTACCTCCATATGCCAAAATTTTTACTACATGATTTTCAAATTGGACATCCTTTAGTGTAGGTTTCAAAAACTTAGCAGATGATACGTCACAATCTTCAGGCCACCATATTTAAACCTCCCTTTGTTCTTTGATTAAACTCTCTATATTGGTTGTATCCGCTTTATTAAGCCATGATAAAAATCCGGTTTCCACAAAGTTTTCATCATTAACAAATTGAACAAGAATGCAATTGTCATTATTAATGTCTATTAATTTATCTTGAAATGTACGATTTTCTGCTTTTGTTTCATCCATTTTATAGGTAAGCACACAATTACAATAATAGAATTGAAGATAAATAACACAGCCCCACAAAAAAGAAAAATTGTAAGTCCCAAAAACTTGACCACGGTACTTATATGTTTTTGGGATCGCTGAATCCGAATCCGGGGTCAGTTTAACCCCATCAGAACTTTCTCAAGGTCAGTTGAAGGTCAAATTATCGAAATACATGAAAAATACACTAAAACCATGGTATCTTGGGATTTTTGGGGTCGCTGAATCCGAATCCGGGGTCAGATTAAACAATCAGATCTTTCTCAAGGTCAGTTGAAGGTCAAATTATCGAAATACATGAAAAATACACTAAAATCATGGTATCTTGGGTTTTTTTGGGGTGCTGTATCTGAATCCGGGCTTATTACAACCCTATCAGGTCATGGTCAAGGTCAGTTGAAGGTCAAATCATAAAGATTCATAAAAAGTAGCGTCAAACCATGACATTTAGGGGTTTTTGGGGTCGCTGAATCCGAATCCAGGGTCAGTATAGTCCAATAAGGTTATATTTATGGTCAGTTCAAGGTTAGTTCAAGGTCATGGACGTAAAGAGAGTGAAAAAATTAGTTATAAACTGAAACAATGCAAAAGGTAATGTAAACCATAAAGCAAAGAACAATGTATATGCAAGTACAATCGTATCCTTTAAAACTATATCATGGTTTGCTGCTCCTTCATTTACTTTAAATTTGTTAGAAGTATATGCAATTCAATAAAATACCCGTAAAAATATTAAGCCCATTACTCTTTTTTATGGTAACGAACTATTTTATTGTCAAATGATCTACGAAGTGGATTACGCTTCCGCTTCTCCGATGTTGATGGTAGATCTCTTTTTAACGACCAACAGTAATCTGCTAACATATTTACGTCCCATCTTCCTTGGTACCTGCGCTCCATTTCCTTGATATCTTGGTGAAATCTCTCTCCCTGCTCTTCGCTGTAATCACCTAGGTTTTCTGGAAATTCATCAACATGCGAATATAAAAAGTGTAATTTTAGATTCATTAGGCAGCCTTGATTTTTGTAACTATTTACTAAATTTAAAACTATTTGTTGGTAATTTGGGCTCTTATGATTTCCAAGAAAGTTTTTAATTACGTCCTTGAAACATAACCATGCTTCTCTCTCTGTATGATTCATTTTCGTAACACAAATTTCATCATTTATTATCTTACGAATCTGAGGGCCATCGAAAATTCATTCATTTACTTTAGCATCACTTAATTTGGGAAACTGATTTCGCAGATACTTAAAGCAGCTACCATCTTTGTCTAAAGATTTTACCCATTGTTTCATAAGTCCCAATTTAATGTGCAGAGGTGGTATAAGAATTTTTGATGGATCAACAAGTGGCTTATCTTTTATATTCTTAGAACCCGCTTCGAACTTTTGTCTAAGGGGCCAGACACTCTTTATGTAATGATTCTTTCTATCCCTACTATCCCATTCACATAAATAGCAAGGATATTTTGTGAATCCCGATTGTTGCCCTAGAAGTATTGTTATGATTTTAAGATCCCCACATATTTGCCATTTATGATCATTGTATTTTATTCGGTCTAATATTACTTTCATGTTACAGTTCTCTTCATTCAGTATTACCGAATATCCTATGGGAATGGCTGCATAAACATTTGTATTGTGTAACAGAACGGCTTTTAAACTTCTCGTTGACGAATCGATGAACAATCTCCACTCGTTAGGGTTGTAACATCCATGTTTAAAGCAATTCATCAACCCAACTATATCTTTGCAGTAAACTAAGGAAAATTCTTCATTTTTAGCGAAATAATCACGATATTTCTTATCTCACTGACCAGTAGATAGACGGTTTATAAATATTATTATATCTACGAAACTAATGATTTTTCAAGCATTATTTCAAATTCTAATTGCATAAAAGTTTGTTACGATTGCATTTAATATGATATTTATGAATGAAATGTTCGTTTTATTTGCAATAAAGTATCTTCAAAAATATCGTCTATCTATTGGGTCTTCGCTATGTATAACCTAAAAACCCAATAGATAGACTAACAAAGTAAATGGACATTGTCAATCGTCTATCTACTGGGATATACGTGCTCTTCGCACTATTTTTGTAATTTCTAATTAAACAAAAACTTCTAACACTTTTAATGTTTTGTTACTGATAAATTGAAGTTTTTTACATTCGATAAGTGTAAAATTGTTTTAAACAAACGATATTATCATACAAAAATCTGATTTATAAAGTGAGAAAATCCTTAAGCGTCTATCCATTGGGTAGAGCTGCTAAGTTCTGTGAATTCTGTCAACTTCTCTGATCATGTCTCTGCACATTATAAGTTATTTTGTATATAAACGTTTCGTGCTCCTGAATTTGTAATTAAGTCATTAGGCCTGATTATTCACTGTTTGGAACGGTTGCATGTGTGATATCTCTTGGACGTAGAAAAGTAATTTTTACAAGAAATACGCAAGGTTTTAATCCAAATTATTTTTTCCTTCGTTTGAAAATGTCGCAAGAGGATGGAGAAATACCAAAAAAAAAGGAAACGGTACAAAAAGTACGTTCGAGATCCTTCAATTAAAGTTCAACGATCATCGCAACGTTATCGCTTATCTAAAATGGAAAGAGAGGACGAAAGAGATATCATATTTAAGGTTTGTTAAATAAATTTCATTTAATTTTCTATTTATCGTTGTAGTAAAACGTAAGCAAAGTAAATGTAAAACAGATATCCCAATTTTTATGAAATATTTCTTTTATAAATGTTCCATAAAGATATTTTCAATAGTTCTTTAAATAAGTTCTGAACATTATATTCTAATTATAGTATTAAATCATTCAATGGATAAAGTGTTGTATAGTATAATAAATGAGGTCCAAAAATAATCCGTATAAAATGCCCCTAATCCTATTTGCAAAATGCAGTTCCAAAATTATATCTTTTTTAGTGCATATGAGTGTTTCTAACCCTTAGACTGTCGGCAAAACAACTTGAGTGGTACGAAATATATTAGTCTTCAGATTTAAAGGTTGTGAATTATACATAAGCTTCTGGTATTTCCAGCATACCTCTCAGTATTTAATTATGATTTGATTTATTACAACAACAAGCTTCGTTTTATTAGAAATATTAGAATATTCCAACTTTTACAAGATATTATAAAATAAATATATTATAATTATAGAGATGAACGAGTATATGCACTCCAAATATACTTCGAACTCAAACTTACTTAAAAGTGCTTGCTTTAAACCACGTTTCAGAAGTGTTCAAATTTTCTGTTAATAAGGTTTATAGATGTTCAGAAAATATACGGCTATCAAAATACAGATTAACAGAAAAAAATAGAAACGTAAAAGATTTTTATAACATCCATATAAAGGCTTAGGATATTACATTATCTTAAAATTTATAAACAACTTTAAGAATTATTATTTACATACATTGTACAACATTTTCATAAATAAAATGTGTGACGTGTATTTCACGTCCCAATGTTATAAAAACACGGGCAGTCAATCGCGACCAAATCACCCGTCACCAGAGCCGAGCATTTTATATTAAATAATTATTGTTATTAATGGGGGGAATTGTTATTTATTTTTGTTGAGGGAATGAGGATAAGGAGAGTCGCGACCGAGGAAAGCCGCAGACCGGCACACACACGCACACACCCATACCAGCGGCACCAGCTGATCGCCGCAGCGTCCACCGATCGGAGCGAGCAACAACGACGAGCCTATACACACATGCATGGCACCAACACCACTGCACTCTGTACGCGCGACCCTCTCTCTCGCTTGCTCTTTCTTCCTCGCCTCTCGAGGATGATGAGCCACTGCCCGCGCGCACACACACACACACACACACACACACACACACACACACACGCGCGCGCGCGACCGCCCTCTCTCCCGATGCACGCAGACGCGGGAGGAGAGAGGATTCACAGCAGCAGCGGCGGCTTCCTCAAGGCACACCATCTCGGCTGTAGTCACGAGAGAGAGAGAGATACCGACACGGCTGTCGACAGCATGGGGAGAGCTAGCAGCCGCCGCGCCGCGAGCCGCATGAAGCTGCCGGCCTATCGTAGCGTAGGCCAACGCGCGCACGTCGCCGCTGCCAACTGTGATGGTCCGGCAGCGACAAAACCGAAAGCGCCCGATACAGATATACACGCCGGGTTGCCCGCGCGTGTATATTTAGCAATTTATATTGCCCGCGCTTCGTGGGCAGGGCGGCAATCACGGAGCGGACCAATGGTAATTAGCGACTCAAATCGCCGCAGACTTAGCCTTGATTTTCGCATTTAGGGAATATCAAGGCCAATCACCGTGAAGAAAGGGGCGGAAGCAACAAGTGTGTGGGCTGAAGGTGGTCGAGAAGAAGAGGTAAAATTTTGGCAGAGATTTCCGCCCTCTCCGATTTCGAGCATTGCCTGCCCGCCCGTGAGAGAATACAGACGTACGTTGCGAGAATTGCCTGCCCGCCCGTTAGAGAGTATAGACGCACGTTGAGAACACTTTTTACGTATTGAAAAATCGGCAGACATTATCAGCGAGAATATTATCGGAGGAAACCATAGCTGCCAGAGTATAAGGAGCACCGTTAGGCGTCCAGAATTAGCGACGGTGAGTGGACTATAATTGTCGAGCTTCCCTCGGCACTTGTAGGTAAAAATTAATTTAACAGATATCGCACATTGCCGCCATATGCTCGGGGTTAATGAAATAAACTCGTGGTGGTGGGACACCGTTGTCTAGGATCAGTGCGCGTCGGGCCAGCTTGACTATTATGAATATTAGTGTGGGTGGAATTACGCGATTCGGGAAAACACGGGAAACGTGGTGATTTGGTCGTCGCGGGAGATGCGTGCGAGGGCTAGCGTAGCCATATTTGTATAGCGACCGGTTAATAGTGTGAAAATCTTGTAAATTTGGCGACCGTACGTATTGTAACTTGTAATATAGACTAGGTACTTAAAGAGTGAGATTTTTGTGTATTTATTCTATAATTAGTCATTCCTGATTTTCCACTTCACGGAACTTCCTCTGGGAAAGGGCTCGTGCAGAGTTAGCCGCGCTTTACCTGGCGCCCATTAATATAGATAAATTCGGTAAAGTGCCGAGCAAAAGTTTAATAAATAACCAAAGTAACGAAATACCACGTTACAAATGTTATTTATCTAACATTTTATTTTTGCTTCTAACCAGCCATGTCGATTTTGCCATAGGGACAACAATTATCTAACTGTACATACAATTAGTATTGAATTTATTTTATATAGCTTATAACAATTTGTGCCTCGTAAAGTGTAAATTGATTTACACAATCTTTATTGAAATAAATTGAAATTTCAAACATCTAATACAAAATCGATATTTTTACATGATTTTAATATTGTAACAATAAAAAAATTGATTATATAAATAGTTTTATTAATTATTGTTTTTATTTTGACTGAATTTTGAAAAAATGATTTGACCCCTTAACTGTGGGGAAACTGGAATAAAATGAGGTGAAAAATATAAGTAGAAAATTCCAAGTATGGTTAGACTAAGGGTATTAGTTTTTTTATGAAATTTTTTATGAATAGGAGGCCAGTTATGGGCATCCTCCTTTTAGCCGTTTTTGGTTGTTTTAGTATGTAAAAGAAAAGTGTGATTTTAAAGAATTCAAAAGAAAATTTCTTATAAGTACAATATATTTTTGACTAATGTCACCTGGTGACGTTTCGACTTCTCTCAGGACCTAAGATATATATTATTTCGAATATTTATTGCTTGCACATAACCTACAGAATGTTCTATTTTAATGTCCATTTGATTAATGACTTTTTATTTACATAAATAAAAAATAATTCAGGTACAGGAATAAAGAATTTAAATAAATTCGACAGTACATTTCAGATCACACACATTGTCACATACGCAAACACCCTCACACTCACACACATACTTGACACATACGCACGCATTCAGTCACACACACGGCACTGTAAAAAAGGAATTGTAAAATTCAACTGCTCAGTGCTGGAAATAAGGCTCACATACTCACGCATATACACTCACGCATACTCTCACATACTCACTCACACTGAGGAAAAAATGATTTGATTTAATTACATAAATTGAAAGCATCGGTGAAATAACGTGTTTAGTTTTCGGACGGGTGAGAAAGTAACGTCAAGAAGACCAAATTTTTAGTTGCGGAAATGAATTTTAAAAAATACCATCACGTACAGAATAAGAATATTACAACTTTTTTGTACTAAACTTATTGTTTTTTTTTGTACAATACTTATTTAGTTTCAGAAAAAAAATTAAAAACTTTCTCGCCCTTTGTGAGCGCTAAGCACGTTATTGCAATCATGTCTTCAATTATTGAATTCATTGATACAAATAATCAAACTATTGTTTTGAATCATCATATGTATAATTGATGATTTTTTTCTACGCTCCTATATTTACAAAATACAATTATAAATAAAAATTTATTTGATTTAAAAAAAAAAACGTTGATACCTGTTAATACTCTTAAGGATGTTGTATGTTTAATCAAAACAGTAGCCAAGGGCGTGATTTAAAAATATGTTATTATTTATGATAAAATGAATGCCTCTGTGAAATTTCGGGTAGGATTGCCGGTCAAATATGCAATAAAATTGATTTTGAATATTGACATTTTTATACACGTAACATGGGGAAACTGCAAATTTCAATAGGAACTTAGTAAAATTCTTATCATAGACAGTAGCCATCTCACGTGCGCGGACACCCGAGAGAGAGCGATCGGAGCGCGAGGAGTCTCAGCGGCGTCATCCGTAAGGACGACGACTAGAACAGCTGATGAAGAAGCGGGCGCGTGCCATGCGGCTGTAACCGATCGGGAGAGTAGAGGGAGAGCCGAGCGGCAAGAGAGACGGAAGACGGTCGGCCAACAGAAGATGACCAGATAAGCATCAAATAAGATGGGAAGAGAGGCGCGCGGAAGGAGAAGGGAGCAAGGCGCGTTTACAACGAACGCGTCGCGCTCCGACAATTCGCATGTAGTATATATCGAGTAATGGGATATAAGTTGTGACGTAATGACACGTCACGATATTTGTGACTCAAATATTCGCCAGATTTCATACATCGAAACGCGCAAATATTCAAATTGGGTAGGAGCTCTAAAATACATAGCGCACATTATTTAATAGATAGGCGTAACGAAAAACGTTAGCAAAATAAATCACTCGATAGACGCAAAGGCTCGGACAGGAAATACAAAATAACAGAACGAAATTCTAAGGGGCTCGCTTAAATAAACAAGACCATAAATAATAAGTAAGAAGAAACCAACGGCACTGCTCTCGCTCGATACACACAAAGGGCCTCTCATAAATTAACAAGGAAAAGCGCGGAAATAAGAGTGTCCCTTATCGGGCGAAAAACAACACGACAAGCACTCGAGAAGAAACACGTGTGCTCATAAAAAAAGGGTCGTGGGAAGCCGAGGATCGGTGAGCGAAAAGAGAGAGAAAGCACGTACCTACACTCAGTCCCAAATCAAGATCGAAGAGAGGGAAAAGCCCGATCGCCACCCTGTGACCTTCGCTGATTGGCCAAGACTGGAGAGCGAGGGTGGAGACAAGGAGAGCGGCACCAGAGCGCGGGGTTGGGAAGCAGCGGATAGGAGAAGACAACGGCAGTCCTGCCCGAGACGCGAAAGCCTTTATGTGTATTTTCAAATATCATTCTTGACAATATATAGAAGGACTTAGACGGTTAAGCTAAGTTCTTGTTTAAACTAAACTCCAGTATTTCATTTAGACTCCTTTTATCTCCTACTAAAAGCACTCCTTCATTTTCACATTAATAATATGAATATAATAATAATTATAATCTAGACAAATTCATTTTAAACACTTTCAAATTACGCGCCCGTAAATCCACGCTACCATTTACTGACCCGACGGGCTGGGATATCACAAAGTATCGGAGAAGCATGCAGTATAGAGAGCGCTGTTAATATTTTAAATTACGCGCGTCCCCGGGGCGAAATCCATGACGGGTAAAACTAGAGCAGTAACTAACCTCCGGTTACTACTCTAGTGAAAATCGAGTTGAGGGCCTATGCCAACAGGTGTTAGAAAAGGAGAGGAGATCGAGTAAGGCAGAATAGAGGGAGCTAGGGTACAGGGACGCCACGAGGAGAGGACTCGAGTCCTTCCTCCCTGCTCATTCCGTCCGGAGTCTTCGCCGAACACAGTCGTTTGTTACAGGAGCAGAATTCGGGTAGAGGTTAGCCGCACCGCGTGGTAACTGTGAAAAGGAGGAGCAGTCGAGTTAGCAGAGAAGGAGTCACTAATTTGTATTCAATTCAACGTGAGTCGATATACTTTCGGTCGGCCAGTATTTGCCCACAAAGCGCCCGGCCTGTTAGTTATTCAAGAGAGTTTTGTAATTTGACTTGAAAATTACTTGGTGAGAGTAGTCCATTATTTTACTCTGTTTCAGTGCAGTCGACGTTCGAGGCTTGGTGGAGAGTCGGAGTTGCTGTGAGTGTTCGCCACCGAATATTTTTGTGTGTTTTTAGGTCGAGAGAGTTCCCGAGTTCGAGGCATTTTATTACAGGTTGTAGGTAATACCGGCAACGCGGTCGGCACTTGGTGCGTGCGAGTAGAGGCGGGGAGCGGCCATTGGACCGCCCACGTGCGACCATAATTCAGTAGCTAAGTAGTTAAAATCGGGCGATAAGTAGAGTCGTGGTGGTTATAAAAATTTAATTTAGTTAAATTTCGGGGTTTTATAAATATATATTTCAGAAATTAATGTTACAATTAATGAATTGAGTAAAGTGACGGCGGCATATTAACTGTTAACGAGCCGGCCTAGAATTTCTTATAGTTACGATTGATAAATGCAAATTGATGTATAGCTATTATTATCCAGAAATAAACGTTAAAAAGATTATATGCATATATATATATATATATATATATATATATATATATATATATATATATAGATAATAATTAAATTGTTGATAATTATTTATTTAAATAACTAGAGATTGGATCTCCGTGGGTTGCGCCGTTTGTCCAGGCGTCTGCTCAGCGAACCTCCTCTCGAGATCCGAGGAGTCAACCAGAGGGTAATTTTCGAGTAATAAAGTGCAGTATTGGCCGAACAATAATAGTATATTATGACACTGTTGTGGGAGATGGTTTTCTATCTTGCTCGAGGGTTTTCGCACGAGCGAAGTGAGTGAGAAAATCGAGCAAGGTAGAAAAACACCTCCCACAACAGTCTCATACGATATTTTATAGCACAACAACCTCAAAATCGACAATAAAGTTGGCATTTTGAGGTTAGTGTGCTATAAAATAATTAATGAGTTGTATGGACAGAATCCATATCGGTTAAAATACAATATCATAGTATTTAAAGTATCAATTTTTACTTTTTTCTATAGTCCTCCATTGACTAGGGAATCCGCATACAACCTCCTTAAGACTGTTATTTCCTCATCTTCAAAAAATCTACAAATTTCATTTGATTTAATATTTTCGAATTTTATTATATTATTTAATGTAAAAATCAAATATTCATTGTTGAGTTTTTCTATTTAATTTTTTTAGTTGTCTATTTTAAATATTAAATAAATTAATGAATTAACTAATATAAATGCCATATTTCAGCTAACATTATGTGACAATGAGAGCGAACATGAGCAGGAAGTAGAAGTTACTGATAATATCGAAGTACAAATGTACAGTAGTGATTTAACATACGAAAACCTATTTAAGGAAATTAATACAGATTTATCAAGCGAAGAATTTGACAGTAGTTGCTCAAATCCAGACTTGGAAGTTACAAATGACGAAAGTATGGATACTAAAACTCTTACAGATATACCAAAGATTGCTATAAAAGAAGAATCTGATAAAGGAATGCCATATGAATATGAACCAAGTCAACTATTAAGTGACTCTGAATCTTTGGTATCCAGAGATAACACTGGTAATAATGAAGATGATGGCTATACTGACAAAAACGAAGATAAATATTATACTGATGAAAATGACGATGAGAGTAACTATTTTTATAATGAAAATCCATTCAGTGATGATAATAGCAATATTAATATAAACTGTACAGAAGTAATGGATCTTCATAATGAGGTAATAATTTAACAACTATTAGTTTTAATAAACCAATCACCAACATGTTTTTGGCATTTTAGTTCTGTTATATTTCTTGTTTACACCGTTTACCTGAATTTGCCACTCATGAGAGTGTCCACGTAGGACCAAATAATATGTTTGGGGAGCATGACTTATCATTTTATGATTTATAGTTTTGAAGTGGAAAAATTCATAGCTTTTGGGTTCATGTTCTATTCGAAATATTAAGCGAGCTTAAATAGGCACCCTACGTCTACAGCACCATCAAAATGTAAATTTCTGTCGTACTTTGTATCATAGTAAATCTATGTACACCCAACGGTAAAAATAACTTTGAATGCGGTGGCCAGTTTTTTGTTCATTTTATTATGTGTTAACTGGGAGTTTGTAAGGTTTGATATTTGGTATATCTAAAAATCTATTGAAATCCCAGTTAACACATAATAAAATGAACAAAAAAATGACCACCGCATTCAAAGTTATTTCTACCGTTGGGTGTACGTGATGGACGTAGATATATTTACCCATTGTATATTTTTCCAACAACAGCTTCGGTCACGATAAACACTAAAGTTGTATTCCTATTTCAGACAGAGTGCATAATATATGCATTTGTTATCCTACAAATAGTTCTAATTTTTGCTACTTTATGTACTTTAGTATGTATCTCGCAGCGTTACTCATCACTTACAGGGACCGCCTTAAAATAAAAAATAAATTGGTTATGTGTTTTTAGTTTTAAATGAATTCTGCATCATATGTGGCTCATTTAATTTTGTTTTGAAAATTTGACCATTTTATAAAAATATAAAGGAAACAAAATTTTTGGTTGTTGTTAGGTGCCCTCAAATGGCCATAATATCAACTTGTATATTTATTGACCAACCGGTTTTGAGAGCTAAACTAATCGGATTAAAGCTTTGTGGTTTTGTTGTGTTCTAAATGCATATAATTATGAGATGAGTGTGGTGTTTGGAAAAATAAAATTATTGATCGTAGTTATAACTTATTTAAGTCATATTTTATGATTATATACTATATATATATATATATATATATATATATATATATATATATATATATATATATATATATATATATATATATATACGATTGATGAATTTGCTGGTTTATGAGCTTATGATTTATGGTTTATGGGTTTATGGGTTTACCGTTTATAATTATATGGTATATAGTTTTATATACACAAATATGCTATATGGGCTTATAATTTTTTGCGTATTATGATTTAAGTGATATGTGGCTTACGGTTTTGCTTTTCATGGATTTCTGTTTTGTAGGTTATATATAGAATTATTGTTTCAGAGTTTATGTGGTTTTTTATTTTATTTTATGGTTTAGAAATTTGTGATTTAGATTTTACTGATTTCAGGATTACTGAGCTATCGTGAACTGTTTATGACTTATGATTTTATGGTTTATGGGTATACGAGGTCTGTCCCAAAAGTATCCGACCTACGTTCATATCTTCGCGCGGAGAGACTCAGGCGACCTCTGGAGGGTATGAACGTCACCAGCAACTCCTAACCTTCTCGTCAGTAGCCTGAGATACCGATGAAACGCCTTAGTTCCCGCGCAGCGTGTATTTGTTTACAACGACTTTTTTGCGTTCGTCGCAATTTGCTTATTGCTAAAAATGGCTGAACGAACCGAACAGCGAATTTGCATAAAATTTTGCTTTAATCCCGGTAAAAGTTGTGCGGAAACTATTGAAATGTTGACAAAGGCCTTTAAAGATGAGTGTATGGGCAAAACACAAATAAAAGAGTGGTATAGGCGGTTCAAAAGTGGCCGCACATCTGTTGACAGTGATCCTCGTTCTGGTCGACCTTCGACGAGAACATCGTCGGATAATGTCGAGCGTGTGCGTGTCGCAGTTGAACAAGATCGTCGTTTGACTGTGAGAGAACTGGAAGATGAACTTGGAATACCAAAAAGTACTGTTTGGCGAATTTTAACCGAGAATTTGGGAAACCGGTGACTGGCTTCTTCATCATGACAATGCTCCAGCGCACGCATCAAACCTTGTGCAGCAGTATTTATTGAAACACAGTGTTGCGCAGCTCCGCCAGCCTCCATACAGTCCTGATATAGCTCCCTGCGACTTTTGGCTGTTTCCTCGATTGAAAAAGCCGCTTAAAGGACATCGATTCGACAATAAACAGACTGTTGAAACTAATGCGACGAATGCACTAAAGGCGATTCCGAAGTCTGACTTTCAAGAGTGCTTTAATAAGTGGAAACATCGATATGAGCATCTTGTTCAATCAAATAGGGACTACTTTGAAGGATGCCACCCCCCGGATGACGAAGAATAAATCAAGCGCCGAGAAATCGAGGTAGGTCGAATACTTTTGGGACAGACCTCGTATACATTCATAATATTTGGATCTTAGGTTTCTTTTTCGTTTGTATAGTATTTTATTATGATATTTTATTATATTTATTTTTATTTTTATGGTTTATGAGTTAATTATTTAAGGGTGTATGCTTTATAAGCTTCTTGAAGATAGTTTTATATATATATATGTTTTATACACTCTTTGTGTGGTTCATTTATGGATTTATAGTTCAGGTATCATTAATTTAAGGTATAGCATTTATGGACTGTTGTTAATGTTCTATAGTTTATTGGGTTACAGTTCGTATATTAATAGATTACGGGGTTATGGGTTTAGAGATTTATAATGTAAGTTTGGCTGATTTATACTGCAGAATTTATTTACTGCGAGTTTAGGGTTTTTAATTTATGGACTTATTACCCCATTAGCCAGATGTATTGCCAATTGTTAGCAATTTGACATACACGTTTTGCTATCGATTTCCGTAAGTTTGACGTAAAACTGCGTCCGTATATGCTGGAAATTTTGTATCAAGTATTGAAGTAAATTATGAGGGCAAAGTGAAGGCAAAATTACAGCAACTATTGCTCATGATGTGCAGGCGTATCATAGGCATACATTGACATCATATTGTCGTCACATTTTTCGATTTTTGTGTTACACAAATTTCCATCAATATGCTGTTATAAATTTCTTCCCTTTCTCTCTTGCACTGTCGCATATATGAGTAATTTTATTGAATATTACGTGAATAATATTGAAAATAAAATAATATAATATATTAATAATATTGAAAACAAGTTGAAAGCAAATTGATGTACAAAACTTGCAGCAACAGTTACACATGTAAATCTGCGTCCGTATATGGCAGCAATTTGATGGCTAGCATGTGCAGTCATTTTTACGGCACATTGACATCAATCCTTGATATTCGTCATTTCTTGAGTGTAAGTTGGAAGCAAATTGCTAACAAACATTACATAGCAACTATTGCCGCGGCAAGCCTGGTTAATGGGGTAGTTAATAAGTTAATGGGGTTATACGTTTATGATTTATGGGTTGTGGCTTATGGGTTTATGCATTTATGTTTTATAGGTTTGTGGTTTATGGGTAGTTTCCTGATTAATGAGTTTATGGCATATGGGTATAAGATTAAGAGGACGCGAAAAGTGAGGTTAGATTTCGCGTTCTGAAGTTTTCTCCAAAAGAAAATAATGTTAGGTAATTTTTTAGGTCTCAAAATGTTGCTTATTTTAAGACGAATTGGGCTGTACAATTAGTTTTTTGATTAACAAACTACTTTGTGAGTAAATAGCACTAATGTGATTAGATAAGGACAGTAGATACGGCATCCTCTTAAGGGGTTATAGTTGATGGATTTGTGACTTATAGATATATGATTAACAAGTTCATGGTTTATGCGTATACGAGTTTATGGACTTCATTTATTCATGTATAGCTTCTATGTTTATCGTTTGAAGTTTAAGATTTATGAGTTAAGTGAATATAGTTTTAATGGGTAAAAATAAAGTGCTAATTATTTTACGTAATAATTTTCGGATTCATGTTTTATTCATTTATATTTTATGGATTACGGTTTATGTAAAGTAATAATAATTATTAAGTGTAAACAAAAAAGCTTGTTTTATACTGAAATTTAATCAATTATAATATTGTTTATTTGATTCTTTAAATTTTATTACAGGAAAGGTCTACTCTATATGAGGGCAGCAATATAAGCAGAAAATAGAGCGAGTTAATGCTTATGACTTTATCACTGAGACATAACATGCCAGATATTGCTTTAGAAAATGTTGTGTAAACGATTGATTATCATCTCCCTCATACGAATACGGATCTAAGTACCGGTTCTTGAAAGCTTTCCCAACAAATGATTTAATTGAATACTATTATTGCGAAAGTTGCCATGCCATTTTAAGTTTCGATCAACATTTAAATGCTATATGCAATATTTGTAATACCACGTACAATAAGAAGGCCTTAAAAAACGAAGGAAAATATTTTATCAATATTCCGTTAAGAAAACAGTTGGAAGAACTTTTAAATAGTAATTTATATGTAGATTTTCGAAAAGAGTGTACTGAAAGTGATGTAGTAAATGGAAAAGTATATAAACAATTAAGAGAGAAGAAAATTGTTGACGTTAATGACATTACAATCCAACGGAATGTGGATGGGGTAAATTTTTTTAACTCTTCGAAAGCAAGCATGTGGCCTATGTTGATAACCGTAAATGAATTGAAATATCGAACCAGAAAAAATAACGTTTTTTGTGGTTTATGGTACAGCGAGAAAAAGCCATGTATGAACTTATTCCTTAAACCATTTGTTGAAGAATTAATTGAACTACGCAATGAAGGTATGATCTGTACAACGTTTGTAAATAAAGAGAAAATCAACATCAAAGTTCATACACTTCTTTGTGTGGTCGATTCCGTTGCGAGATCTATGGTGCACAAGATGAAGCAATTCAACGGAGAATATGGATGTCCTTATTGCTTGCATAAAGGAGAGCAAGTTAACGTTGGAAGAGGCTCTGCTAGCGTATACGTCAGTGCTAAAAAGAAACTTCGCTCAAGCTCATTGCATGAATTACATGTAAGACTTGCTCTTGAAACTAAGAAAATTATTGAAGGTGTTAATTGTCCCTCTATCACATCGCTTGTGCCTGGTTTAGATATCATTGATTCATATCCACCGGATTATATGCATTCTGCACTCTTGGGTATGTCTAAACTCTTTGTGATCGCATGGTTTGATTCGAAAAACAATAACAAAAGGTATTATCTCGGATTGAAGGTTACACAATTTTATGACAAATTATTATCTATTAATCCACCAACTGAAATAACGAGAAAACCTCGACCAATCACAGACAAATATAAAGCTAATGAATGGAAAAACTTTGTCCTTTACTATTCATTATCATGTATACAAGATTTGATGGGTAAAAAGTACATAAAGCACTGGCAGTTGCTTGTTTACGGCTTAAATATATTTTCAAAAGAAAAAATTTCTAACCAGGAGTTTAAATTAGTAAAGGCTGCTTTCAATAAATTTGTAAAAGATGTGGAACATTTATATGGCAAAGAGTATGTTAAGTTTAATGTACATCTGTTGTTGCACATACCCAGATATATAAATAATTATGGTGCACTATGGGCATGGTCCGCTTTTCCTTTCGAAGGTTTTAATGGTGTTATCAAAAAATTAATTTCACGGGCCCCAATACGTAGGGGAGAACGGGGTAATGCCGGTCACTGGTTAATTCCGGTCACCCTTACTTTCAATAATCTAAACATTTTTAGATAATAATTCGCATAGTATAGTAAACGCAACATAAAGTACAATTAATCTAATATCCAAACAACCTTCTTGTTCCGTCGCAGACGTCAGTGGTACGTGGCGCCACCTTTTCTCGCAGACGCGATGCGAGCGGCGCAAACAGCGAGCCACGTTTTCGGCGACCGATAGAAGCGAGCGCGGTGGGGGTTCGCGAGAGCGCAAATGACAGGCGCGAACTCGCGAATTCAAGTCAGTCACTCTTGAGCAATCAAGCCAATACGTGCTTTTGTGCAAGAGTCCGGCATCTTTCTTTCGCTTTGTCCATAAGTGTAAGATATTCTCGTCCGTCCGTCGTTTTGTAACTTCAGCATCTTGTCGGGTGTGCATCACTTTTTTCTTTCTATTTTTTGATTAACGGGAAATAAAATCATTGGGTCGCGTTTGTCCGGTACACGGTAAGCGGAATAGCAGCTCACGGTCGTTTTATAAAATAGGTGTTCTGAACACCATCGACGCGATCCGTGACTAGTGCGGATCCGTGTGGCCCTGCCACTACCGACGCAATTCACCAGGTGAATTCGTGTGGCCCTCGCCACAAATCGCGATCGAAAGATCCGCAGGAGGTGCGCACTCCTTGTTACACACGCGTGCACGCAAATACATACACACACACATACAAGGATTCATACCTCAATTTCTCACAGTTTGTACATCGACAACGAGAGGGGTTTTATGCCGCGAGGCTTTCCCCTCTCAGAGCCTAATAAATTCATCTTTTTGTGGCTAAAAATTCGAGTCCTTTATTTTACCCTCTCCCTTTTCCCCTTTTTCCTATAAAAACAAATATCGGGATTTTCCCGCGTGTTGGAAAATCTCGACCACAATTCATGGTGCCTCCTGTGAGGTGTGGATCTCGAGGTTAATACTCGTGTGCAAAGGACCCTCGTGCAAGAGCCCGCCGATTTCATCGCCGACGAACTTGCAGTCCAAAGACGAACAGTTGAAGATAACATCGCCGCATACCAGGACGACTTACTCTTAGCTACCACGTGCATCGTTGGAACGTCTCCACCTCGAAAGATAAGTGTTCAGTTTTTTGAGGATTTGCGTGTAAGAAATCAAGCGAAAAGGATATCTTTGTTTCTCGCGTCAGGGATTAGCACATCGCGGCGCGCCGCCGCTCGATTCTAAGCGCCGCCGCTCAATTGTTAGAGCCGCCGCTCGGTTCTTAGAAGCGCGCATACGCGTAGCAGCAACGAACACGCGCGGCCGTGTCACTATTTCTCGCGCTTAGTATATTTACGATTTCTCGTGCGCAGTAAATTTATAATTTCTTTTTGGCGGTTAGCATCACGGGTCGAAGTTAGGCGAAGCGATGGCGAATCGAATCGCAGTCATCACGCAAAAGCGCAATGCGTTATGCAAACAGCTCGAAACGCTGACAACCTCGATCGAGCACGGTGACTACGATCTCGTCAAGGCAGGTTTACGTCTGGATCGCGTCCGTACGTTATTTCACGCGTACGAAGATATGCACGACGAGCTGGCGCTTTTGGAAGTCGATGAGGACGGCGTTAAGCAAATGGACGAAATAAACAACGCGTTCTACGACGTCGCCGCAAAAATCGAATCCGCAAACAAGGCCGATCGTTCAAACGCAAATTTTGCAGCGCCTGGCGTTACCATGGGCAACTCGACATTCATCGAGAAGCAGCGTCAGCTCAAACTCCCGGTTGCAGAGTTGCCAAAATTCGACGGGGATATCGAAAAATGGCTTTCTTTCAAGAACACCTTCAAGGTGATGGTAGAGTCACGGTCTGATATAAACAATCTCGTCAAATTCGTGTATTTGAAGAACTGCCTTATCGGCGAGACCGCGAGCAAATCGCCATATACGACGTGAGCGAAGCGAACTACAAAGACGCCTGGGCGCTGTTAACGGACGCATACGAGAGAAAACGAATCCTCGCATCAAAACACCTCGATGCCATCCTCGAATTTCCTCGTTTGATAGACGCCACGTCAAAGGATCTATCAAAAATGGTCGATACGGTGCGGCAACACCTTACCATGCTCGCGTTGCTCGATTTCCATCCGCAGGAGTTCACCATCGTGCGCACGCTCGAGAAAGCATTGCCGAGCGACATCCGGATAAAATGGGAAGAATCATTGTCAGTAGACGCACTTCCCACTCTCCAGGACTTTTACAAATTCATCGGAGGAGTGGCATCTCGACTGCAAACGATGGAGCTCGAAGCCACGAAGGATAAAATCACGCGAGGAGGAAAACGTCAAGGAGATCGCGTTGCTCAGGGTACGAAGGTTAGGAGAACCGAGTCAGGCGCGCGCGCTTTAGTAACGTCTACAATCTCCTGTTTCCAATGTCAGGGTAACCATATTGTCTATCGTTGCCCAGTGTTCGAGAAGATGACCACTCAACAGAGATGGGACGCAGTCAAAGCAAGGAAACTTTGTCGGAATTGCTTACGTAAGCACCCCGGCGAGTGCAAGGCGTCGAAATGCAAGCACTGTGACCGCTTCCATCACTCTCTCTTGCACACGTCGCGATCGCCGACATCGGCTTCCTACACGAGTGCTTCTGGCAAGCCCGAAGGGACTTCAAACCCGTCGAGAAATAATGATTGACTAGGCGTGGGGGTTTTTAGTACAGCATCGCGATCACTGCAATCTCAGCTGCTAATGAGCGCAGTCGTGCGAGTGAGGGATGTCGACGGGCTGTTCGTCGAAGCACGCGTACTTTTGGATACATGCGCGACGGCGCATTTTATTACGACTGAGTTCGCGCGGAAACTCCGTTTACCTTTGCGCGCTTGTTCAATTCCGGTCGGCGCCATTAACGAAATGCGGACAGTTTCCAAGAACAGCGTCGACATTTCTTTTCGTTCTCTGTATTCTGAATTCGGGAAACGCTTGTCGTTCCTCACTATTCCGAAAATCGCCGATGCAACGCCCGACGAAGTCTTTCCTCGCGATTTGGCTCCTATCCCGCGTAACCTACGATTAGCAGATCCACAGTTTCATCTTCCTAGACCGGTCGATATGCTCATAGGTTCAGGCGCGACTTTGTCGTTACTGTCGATCGGACAGATTAACATCTCTCGAGACAATTGCGATCTATATCTACAGAAAACTCAACTAGGTTGGGTCGTTGTGGGCGGTGCAAAAGAGGGTAAGATTTCGGCAGCTTCATGTCATCTATCCGAGTTAGTAACGCAACTAGCGAAGTTCTGGGTTATAGAAGACGCGGCGGGCGTATCTGACAAATCGAGCATAGAATTAGCTTGCGACAAACATTATCGAAATAATACCGAGCGTACTTCAGAGGGGCGATACATAGTGCGGCTACCGTTTCGCGACAGCGAGGTCGCTCTAGGTGAATCGCGAGCGCAGGCGTTGCGACGCTTTCGTAGCCTCGAAAGGAAGTTTGCGAGAGAGCCTGAATTGAGGTTAGAGTACTCCCGGTCATGCAGGAGTATGTCGAGTTGGGACACATGACTCGGGCACGCGACGAGCAAGCGGACGGATATTATCTCCCTCATCACGCAGTGATCAAATCGAGCAGCACTACCACAAAGGTTCGTGTGGTCTTTGATGCGTCTGCTAAATCGGATAAAGGCGTATCCCTCAACGACGTCTTGCTCGTAGGACCAACAATCCAGGATAAGTTGTTCGCCCATCTGGTTAGATTTCGCACCCATACATACGTATTAACGGCTGATATCGAGAAGATGTATCGACAAATTCACGTTCATTCGGAAGATCGACGATATCAGCGCGTTTTTTTGGTATCACGGGGAGGCGCTGAGAGTTTTCGAGTTGAATATCGTAACTTTCGGCGTATCTTCTGCTCCGTATCTCGCGATACGTACAATTCACCAACTCGCAGAAGACGAAGAGGCGCTTCATCCGCAAGCGGCCATGATTTTGAAACGCGATCTATACGTCGATGATCTTTTCACGGGAGCGAACTCCCTTCAAGAGATCTCGCGCATTCGCGACAACATAATCGCGCTCCTTAAACGGGGTGGATTTCATATCCGACAATGGGCATCCAATCACGATCACGCGCTTGATAACCTTGATGAAAAAGTCTTGAATTTGAGCACAACAGAGGAGGATTCAATTTTTAAAACGCTCGGTGTCGCTTGGGCTTCGCAACGCGACGAATTTGTATATTCAGTTAAACCGATTCAGATTCCAGACAAGGTTACGAAACGGATCATCCTCTCCGAAATCGCGAAAATCTTCGATCCTTTGGGACTCTTAGGACCGGTCATTTTACACGCAAAGACGATTATGCAAGAGTGCTGGCAAGCACAAGTGGCCTGGGACGAATCCGCACCACAATCACTGCATACGCTTTGGGTTACATTCGCGCGGCAATTACAACTTCTTTGCAACGTATCGGTCGAGCGTAATCTCCTTGTAAAATCACCGTTGCGTGTAGAGATTCACGGGTTCTGCGACGCTAGCCAGAGAGGTTACGGCGCGTGCGTGTATATCAGGTCGATTGGTCAAAATCACGGTATCACTGTTCGGCTAGCGTGTGCGAAATCACGAGTGGCCCCGTTGAAACAACAAACAATTCCCCGATTGGAATTATGCGGAGCTTTGACCCTTTCTCGATTATTTACAGAATCACGTCCCGCTTTTGAATTTCACTTTGATCGCGTCGTTTTCTGGAGCGATTCTACAATCGTCTTGCACTGGCTGAAGAAACCACCACAGGCCTTAAAGACGTTTGAATCAAATCGAGTCCGTGAAATTCAATCCGTAGGAGAGGAAGTGGAATGGCGTCACGTGTCTACGAAACACAACCCGGCTGATGCGTTGTCTCGCGGCCAACTTCCGTCGGAATTTCTAAAAAACGAAACCTGGTTTCACGGTCCCAAATGGTTGCAGCAATCCGAGGACATTTGGCCCGCGAGCGCCGTTCCTTCGATATCCGATGTACCTGGTTTAAAGGGAGAAACTTGTCTTCTCATAAAATCCGTGAACGACGAAGATCTGTTGCGATTCTCTTCCTACCGTACGTTACTTCACAGCGTCGCGTTTTGTTTGCGTTGGCGTCCCTTGAATAATTTCCAGGGAAAACGCATCAGCGTCCCGGAGAAAACGGAAGCGGAAAAGCGAGTCCTAAAACTCATCCAGAGCAAGCAATTTTCAGACACCATCGATAGGCTTTCTAAGAACAGAGAGGTCAGAGAATCGAGACTCGCCGCGTTTAATCTTTTTTTGGACGAAGACGGTATTCTTCGAGTCGGCGGTCGATTAAAGGGCGCGAATATCTCCTTTTCACAAAAGCATCCAGTTTTGCTACCATCGCGTCATCACGTCACGGATCTCATAATTCGGGAGTTACACGAGTCAAATCTTTCAAGCACCATTTCTTACGCGTCACGCGCGGTCAACTTCTTACCTTTGAGGAGATTAACACGCTCGCCATCGAAATTGAAGCGATACTAAACTCTCGACCCCTCTGTTCTATCTCTACTGATCCGAATGACCCAATCGCGTTGACACCCGCGCACATTTTAATAGGTCGGCCTCTTACAATGTTACCCGAGACTGATTTAACACCTGTTTCAGCTAATCGTCTATCGGCGTGGAGGTTCATCTCTAAGGCTCGCCAGGATTTCTGGAAACGATGGCACTTAGAATATTTAAACGATCTGCAAAGGCGCCAGAAATGGCATCACTCAACCGGCGAGTTAATTCCAGGGATGGTCGTCATCATCATCGACAAAAACCAACCTTGCACGCAGTGGCAGCTGGGAGTCATCGTAGAGGTACATCCTGGTGGCGACGGGATATCCAGAGTCGCAACTTTGAAAACATCGCGAGGCCAGCTCAAACGCAACATCACGCAGCTGTGCCCCTTACCAGCATCAATATGAAGAGATATATGCAAAACAACATGTATACACATACAACACAAACAATTCGCTTGCTCCATTCTCTCGCAACGGTGGAGTATGTTCCGTCGCAGACGTCAGTGGTACGTGGCGCCACCTTTTCTCGCAGACGCGATGCGAGCGGCGCAAACAGCGAGCCACGTTTTCGGCGACCGATAGAAGCGAGCGCGGTGGGGGTTCGCGAGAGCGCGAATGACAGGCGCGAACGCGCGAATTCAAGTCAGTCACTCTTGAGCAATCAAGCCAATACGTGCTTTTGTGCAAGAGTCCGGCATCTTTCTTTCGCTTTGTCCATATAAAGTGTAAGATATTCTCGTCCGTCCGTCGTTTTGTAACTTCAGCATCTTGTCGGGTGTGCATCACTTTTTTCTTTCTATTTTTTGATTAACGGGAAATAAAATCATTGGGTCGCGTTTGTCCGGTACACGGTAAGCGGAATAGCAGCTCGCGGTCGTTTTATAAAATAGGTGTTCTGAACACCATCGACGCGATCCGTGACTAGTGCGGATCCGTGTGGCCCTGCCACTACCGACGCAATTCACCAGGTGAATTCGTGTGGCCCTCGCCACAAATCGCGATCGAAAGATCCGCAGGAGGTGCAAATACATACACACACACATACAAGGATTCATACCTCAATTTCTCACAGTTTGTACATCGACAACGAGAGGGGTTTTATGCCGCGAGGCTTTCCCCTCTCAGAGCCTAATAAATTCATCTTTTTGTGGCTAAAAATTCGAGTCCTTTATTTTACCCTCTCCCTTTTCCCCTTTTTCCTATAAAAACAAATATCGGGATTTTCCCGCGTGTTGGAAAATCTCGACCACAATTCACTTCTATTCAGTTTTATTAAGGAATTATACACAATCAAAGTGTAGGCCTACATTTCTTATAAGAAATCTGGTCTATAAAATAAACTTTTATGCATATTATTTGTTGCTTTATGCAGTTATTTTTTGCATCTTTATTAATTTGAACAATTTAAGAATACGAAGTAGTGAAGAAAAAAGAGTATAAACCTATTACTTTTTTGTCATTTCAATTTAAATTACTAAGCAGAATGGGGGAAATCCCGGTCACAATGTTATTTATATGACGCTCCCGAAAGTGAGGCTAAGAAAACGTTTCGCTGCGCTCTCAGGTAGGGTGATTTTGCTTAAGTGTTGATTGAACAGTGGTTATGTTATTATATGTTTCACTATGTAAGTGCGAATAATAATGCGACGGATCATATGAAAGTTCATATAATTGATTTAACGAAATTTTTCACCTATAAAAGTAACTTTCTAATAGTGATCGGAATTGTACCAAGGCTGACCGGTATTACCCTTTGATGTGGAGTAAATTCGGTCAAAATGCTTTTTTTTATTTCGACTTATAGCTTCGATATCTTACATTTTTATATTAAACCAATAAGAAATATTTATAGTCAATGGTTTGAACTAACATAATAATTATTTAAAGTTAAAAGAAACAATTTGAAAGTGGAAATAACAAGCACGTTTGCTTAGGTGACCAGCAATACCCCATCCTCCCCTACCACAACAAATTTGCAAAGCTTATACAAGATTAAGATATATAAGGAACAATTCATACGTATTTAATAATGATGAATGTAGTGGAAGAACACTCTATATGTTTCTCAAGTTAATGAATCAGTGTACTGTGAAAAACTGTATTGAGTATTCGGATGAAGTACAAATATTCGGAAAGCCAAAAACAGTAACTTTGTCACTAACGGAAAAAGTTGCTATTGAACAAATAGTAAAAGAATCGGTTGATGAAGAATGTGATGCACATCATCGGTTCATTTATAAAAATATACTTTTTCATTCAGAAAATTGTGAAAGACTTCAAAAGAGGAACAATAGTACGATTTTAACAATTGATGGAACGTTAATAACAATTTGTAGTATAATGAAAGTATCAAGAGTTATTTCGCGAGACTTTATATATGTAATCATAGGTAAAAAATTCAGAATTATAAATGAAAAATTATGTAAGGATAAGAATTTTGATGCGCAAGAATATTCTTCCATTGCAACACAAACTACTAGTGTAATTTGTTGCAAAGTATCATCAATTAAGGCAAAATGTGTTAATGTTCCTTTCAAATCTGAAAAAAATGCATCATTCCCATTGTAAATACATTTGAGACAGATTAGAAGAATATTAATAGTAAGTACAAATACAAATTTTATTATGGAGATGTGAAAGTAAAATAATAAAAATACCTATCATTACCGGTATCACATTTATATTTTTTCTCTGTAATAAATAAATAAATATTTCTAAAAAAAGTCATTCTATACTCTTCGTATTCCTATTAGGAATCTTGAGTTAAATTGTCAAAAGATTTCATTATAAACTATAAGAGAAAAATGTGTTTAAAAATTTAACTATAGTTGTATATTCTCCAACGCATTTTTCTTCAAATTAATAATGAAAAATTTTGAAAATTTAACTGAAGGTTCCTGATAAATATACCGCGGATGGTAACAGTATGCTGTTCTTTTAGAAATATTTATTTATTGCGGAGAAAAAAATATAAATGTGGTACCAGTAAGATATAATTGTATATTCTCCAACGCATTTTCTCTGAGTTAGTAATGAAAACTTTTGAAAATTTAACTGAAGGTTCCTGATAAATATACCGCGAAGGGTAGTAGTATGGCGTTCTTTTAGAAATATTCATTTATTGCAGAGAAAAAAATATAAATGTGGTGCCGGTAAGATAGGGATTTTTATTTTACTATCACATCTTCTTAACATTATTTTCTCAAGGAGCAATATAGCCCTGACGTTCTACAATGATAACTAATTTTAGGAATGTACTGCAGCCAAGTATATAACATTATTCAAGGTGACTTTCTGGTATAAATATTAAAAAATAAATCTGAAGTTGTAATCTACATGGCCCAGAATACCTAGCATATTTGTAGTATACAAAGTTACGCATAAAATTTCATCAATTTCTAACCGATGATTTGACTGTTACTTATTAAAATTTGTATTTTAGTAAATTTTAGATATACTGTAAATGATCTTTTTGCAAAGCGAATCAATGAATCTTAATAGTATTTCAAAAGAATATTTGGTAATCAATTTGTAAAAGAGTATGTTCTGTTTTTCCACTTATAGTATATTTCATCATAACTATGCTACGTCTTTTTGTTATACTTTTTATTACTAATTAATTAAGATTCCTCGCTATATATAAATATAAATACATTTTTTACATTTTATTTTTGTATCATATATACAGAAAAACTGGAAATGCTACATGTATTTATTGATATTTTGTAACATAGTGTAGTTCTTGCAACAATAAAGACCTATAGAAAAAAATTCATATGTTGCAAACTTGGGAATCGTTTATTGAAAAAAATAATAGTTAAACCCGAAGACAGTTTTTTATTTATCAATTTTTAAAACTCATTTCACTCTTTAAATATTTATCTACAAAATTGAATGAATCAGAAGTAAAAAAAAATGAATGTACGCAAAGTTATATCATATTGTTAATATAAGGTATTTATAATATCGACACCTGAGTAGAACAACGCCCTAGCTCGGTGGCGGGTTCAAAAACACTCTAACTCGGCGACGGCTTCAAAAATGCTCCAACTTGCCAGCGGTCTCAAAAACGCCCTAAAAAATAATTGTTATACTTATTGATCTAAAATATGATTTTAGTTGTTCATTTAATTATTTATCAATTATTTTTTATAATTGACTGGCAAACAAAGTAAATGAATCAAAATTAAAAATTAATATAGGGGAGAAAGGAGCAAAACTGAACGCGAAATCGAATTAAAAATGTACATATTTTTTAGTTTAACGCACAACTGAAGATTATGGTTTTGACAAAGGAAGAATATTATTACTCATATCCTCACTTTGTCAATGTCATAACCTCTAGTTGTGCGTTAAACTAAAAAATATCGACCCTGTTAAAATTCGATCCCGCGTTCAGTTTTGCCCCGGTCTACCCTACGTAAAATTATATTTTTTTACTTATAATAGATTCTAATTGTATAAATAATAAATAATTTATTATGTACCATGCATATGATTGCGTAAAGCTTCGAATCGTTACTTGGTTACATGCAAATCTTTGAATGCCAATATATATAAATAATTGCTTCTTTTGCAAGCTTGTACCTAGGTATAGGACTTCATCCATGACTGCATGCAGAAATACGGCCATAACTGCACGTAGGAAAGCATGTAGGTTTTTATGCTGGTAACCTGCATGTTTTAATGCATGTTAATTTGTATGCGAGTTCACATGTAAGTAGTTGCATGCAAAATCATATGCAGTGTTTCATGCAGAGTTACCTGCAGGATTGTATGTCAAATGTGTCCTTGTATTTGCTTTGTTCTATGCAGGCTTTCCTTATATATTTGCCTATACATATAAATGCGTACAGGTTCCAAAACAGGATTGCATGTATATTTTAAAGTAAAAATGCTTGCGAAATGAAATGAAACATTAACTCGAGTTAATATGCAAGAATCTTTGTAAGATTACATGCAGCCTCACATGCATAACTGCATGCGAAATTGCATGCACGGTAATCTGCAAGATAACATGCAGGATAATATGTAGGATTTTATATAAAATAAGTGCTGGTGTATATATTTATTATGCACATTCATTTGCATGATTTCGTGCATGTTTCTATGCAGATTCACATGCATAATCGCATGCAGGGCAAAATCTATGCATGCTATCATGCAGAACTTCATACAGGTTTACCTGCAGATTTATATGCAGATTTACCTGCAGGTTTACATGCAGTCTAATCTGCAGGTCGATATGCAGTTAGATCTGTAGATATCTATGCAGATTCATATGCAGATTCATATGTAGACATTTTTCTTAAGGGACTGACCCCTCGTCCTAGCTCTCTACGAGCCTAGAGCTGCTCCAGAGAAGCAGCCCAGCGACAGTCGTGGCCCATGAGACAAACTCAAGATAGAATAGATATATATTGAGAGGACGGGGAAAGCAAAATAATTAAACAAAAAGTTTAATTAAAAGCCGTGATTTATTTTCCAACTTAGATCTTAGCCGTATAGTTGTCTCTAGGCGTTACTAGGCAAGTTACGTAAGCGAGATTCCACGGGTGCCGACTACCGCGACGGCCGGTCCTATATGGATTTGCTATGCCTACTCCTACCACGTTTGGACGACGCCACCTAGCGATGGCGCGCAAACTACGGCGGCGCGAATATTTAAACTCAGCTACCCTGAACTGCGCGAAAGAGCATAATATTGGGCGTATAACAAAATTCAACAAATATAACATTTTTAGATCTATCAAAAGCGTTCTACACTGTTAATGGCAACATACTAATGAAGAAACTATACTGTTACGGTATTAGAAGTAATGCATATGAATTGCTAGTCAGTTATATTTCGAATAGAAATCAAAGGGTTAAGATAGTGAGTATATAATAAATTAAACAATGAGTACCTCAAGCCACAATTTTAGTCCAAACAAAATGAATAGTTACTAAGAAGAGGTAGTGATATGGATAAATCTAAATAAACTGACATTAAATGTCGACAGAACGATGTATATATCATCTGGAAATTATTGTAATAGTGTACCGAGTGATATTGATATTCAAATAAATGGTAAAAATATAAAAAGAGTTGAATATTGTAAGTATTTGGGTATTCCATTGGATTTCAACCTTAAATGAGACAGGCACATATAATCCATAATAAATGTAATTAGACTAGTTTACGCATTTCATAAACTTGATAGTCTTAGAACGATTTAATGAGCAGATAATGAATTTAGCCGATACACATGAGTAATCATGTTGAAAACGTTCGAGAAGACTTTTTGATCTAAATGCAAGTTACAAAATAGAAAATCTAGTTTATTTATTATTTTTTACTAACCTTTTTTCCGTTTTTTGGCTTTGTTGTTCTTTAGCAAGATTGACTTCCTCGGCATCGCTATCTTCCTCGGCCTCGTTGCCATCCTGGGCCTCGCTATCTTCCTTGGCCTCGTCGCCATCCTCGCTGTCGTCCTCGACCTCGCTGTCGTCGTCGGCCTCGCTGTTGTCCTCCTTTGTCCTGTTGGATAAGCGCTTTAGTCTGAAATAAAAAAGAAATAATAAATATTGGTGTTATTAATTTGCTTTCTATATAGCAATTTATTAATTTAATAAAATTATTACTTCAAACACTCAGCTACTAAATTTATCTACGTTTTCATTTTTTTATTACAGATAGGCACATGATCATATGATTTTATATATGTTATTAAATCGGCATGCATGTCCTTTTTTTTAATTTTTTAAAAATATTCATATCAATTAAATCAAGTCAATTTTTAAGTGGCTTTACATTTGATTTCTGATCATGTCCATCTGCATACTTGAGCGACTGCTGTGAAATAATTAATAATTATTAATTAATAATAAATAAAAAACGTATTACCTGTTAAATTTAAATCAATTACTCAATGATTATTCTTATATAAATTGTCAGGATTCCCTGAAACATAGGTATTTTGTAGCGGTTTATTATCCAAAATAGAAAGAAACAGATTAATAATATGCATTCTGTTCAAATACTTCAAGCTTTCGTTTAAATCTATATAAAATTCTCTGTGTTGTCTATATCTTTTGTGTCCTAATTTTAAAGTTCAACTCCAATGCTCCCTACAATGTTATTCTGTCTAAACATATTGATTATATTCGTAACATTTTTATACACATGGTGATTTTTGTTTGATGCAATCTCACTCCAAGCGTTAAATATTTAAGTCCATAATTTCATAATATTCTCTACTGCTGGTGCTACAAATGATGAGAGATTTTTCTCAATATTTGTTGGAGATTGATCTTGAACTAAAAATATAATATCAATTATTATAGTATGTTTCTTCTGACCACGAGGATAGTACTCACTTTTCTGTGTAAGAGCAGGTAGTCGAAATTAGGAGTTTTGGCCTGACTCTCTGTAATATTTATCTGCTTTCTTGTACTGAGTAAACAGCAACATGAAAGTACGTACTTTCCTCGTATAATAAATATATTTTTTGTAAATTATTCATTATTATAATTAAAAATTAGTAGTACGTAATACCAATCGACTGAATTGGTCTTTGTAAGTTTCTTTATATTCATTTAAACACTTTACTACAACTTTGACTATCTTCATCTTGGTAACTGAAGACGTATTATTTGCACATGCTGAATGCATGTTTTTAAATAATCTGATTTATAACTAACTGTCTTTGATTTTATTGTAACTACCTCAAGATCTCTATTTATGTACCCTACTAAAATCAACAAACAAATATTTCCATTATTGCCATTCTAGAACCATTCTTTATACGTCTTTTAAACAAATAATTTGTTTGCTTGATAAAATATATTTAAATTTATTAAAAAAAAACAAGAATACAAAAACATCAAGTAACATATGATGTAGAATTTATTTTTACCTAAAAATATATAACCATTGGTTATTAATTTGTCGGTGGCTTAGGGGCGCTTAAGATTTTCACTGCATTTTTAAGGGGGATATGAAAGGCAAGAGAAGATATCTATGTTATCAACTCAATTTTTAATTTATAATATTTTCTTAAAAATTTTATAGAATTACGATACATCCGGATTTTTCTTTATCAATGAAGAATAACTGAAATCTTCAAGTAATTCCATTTATTTAATCGCTATGAGGTTTACGTTCCAGACATCAAATACGGTTGTTTATAACGAGGAACAAAGTTCATAGTGACAAAATGAATAGATTTACTTGAAAAAAATTGTAATTCTTATTTATTGATAAAGAAAGGACCTATGGCGTATCGTTTTTTCTATAATAATATTTAAACAATTATTATTTAGAAAATTAAAAACGTAGAGTATAGGAATGTATAGGAATTCCCCTTCTCATCCCCTTAAGGTGATATGAAACCCATTCTGCTACAGACAATTACAGGGATCCATTATTTTCATTTAACTTTCGATTTTAAGAAAATATCTCTATATAACGTCATTCTTCTTTATTAAAACAACAACGCTCCAAAGAAATATTTACTCATAATTGAAAATTAAATTAAAATAATGGGTCCCTGTAATTGTCGGTAACTAATTGAGGGTCACATCTCCCAGACTCTACGTTTTCTATTTTCTAAATAATAGTTTAAATATTATTATTGAAGAAACGATGTGCCCTTTCTTTATCAATAAATAAGAATCAAAAATTTTTTCAAGTAATTCTACTAATTTTATCACTACGAACTTTACGTTCCCCGTTGTAAACAACCGTATTTGATATCTGGAACTTAAATCTTGTAACGATTAAATAAATGGAATTGCTTGAAAAAGTTTGGTTATTCTTCATTGATAAAGAAATATCCGGATGCATCGTCATTTCTAAAAAATTTTTTAAAAAATTTTATAAATTTAAAAATTGAGTCGATAACATAGATATTTCTCTTGCCTTTCATATCCCCCTAAAATATGCACTGAAAAATCTTAAGCTCATCTTTGCCACCGAATAATTAAAAACAAATGGTTATATATTTTTAGGCAAAAATAAATTCAACATCATACGTTACTTGTTGTTTTAGTTATCTTATTTTTTTTAAATAAATTTAAATATATTTTATCAAACAAATAAATTATTTGTTTAAAAGACATATAAGGAACGGTTCTTGTAGATTCTTTTAACTTTTGGAATTTTAAAACGAAAAACGTTAAAACTAACTATAAAAACTGGAAATAAAAACCGGGTCGCTCGCTTACGTAGTTGTTTGAAGTTCGAACTAAATAACTTCATGGGTTAGATGACGCTACTAAGTTGACGTACTCATTACAATACGATAAATTGAGCTGGAATTTTAAAACTCAAAAAGTTGGCGACAACATTCTTAACATTCCTGTAGACAGATAAGTATAACAAGGAATTCTGAAAAAAATAGAACATATTGTACGTATGATGTACTTCAAAGTGGCATAGGTTAGATATAATTAAATCCTAAAGTTATTGTCTAATAAATTCAGAATTACACGAATTGTTCGATGACGACAAGCCACGGTAATTACTTTTTCTTAACACAGGCATGTAAAATGTAATAGGCCCTTTTCCATGCATCTAAAGCGAATGGCAAGTTGAGCATTTCGAGCGTTTTCGCTGCAGGGGATGGTAATGACCATTACCTCCCGATCCTAAATAAAGATTTTGAAAAAGTTTGAAAAATTTTGGAAAAATTTGAAAATTTAGGAATATTATTATTTTGAAGATGAAATTGTAATTTAATTCTGTAAATAAATGGCGCACGACTGAAAATGTGCAGCTTCCCATTCGCCCTATATGATTAAAAAAAGGCCATACATGTATACATGCACTTGTCAAAAAAAGTACAGTGTGTAACAAGGGGGAGGGCAATTTCTAGCTCGGGTGATGATTTTAGTACTCATCTCACCCTCGCTAGAAATGGCCCTCTTACTCCCCTAGTTGCACAATATACTATTAAGCTATATATATTACTTGTGTGTTAAAAATATAGCATAGTTGTCTTAGTTTTGTATTTACGATGTTCAAATTCATCGTTTTTAAGAACTTCAAACGTTTACCAGACCGTAATAATATTTCCTTTCTACTAGTCTATTGGCGACTCTAAAAATACCTTCTTTTTGACAATCACCCACATATACAAATCAAGTTCTCCACGACTCCTGTAGAGGGCGCGCTTGTATAGTGAGTGCGAGAGAGATGCAAGATTCATCCGCTCCATGTTTGTTTCTCCTACTTAACATAGGAATTGCTCTACTCTCCTTTTTCTGTTCTGTGGGCGACGGGCGTAACTAATAAAGGGAGGAAAAAGTCAGCTACCGCTTGGCATTTATAGTACTTCGTTTCTGCTTAACTTCCTAATATCCTTGTTAAAAGAGTCAAATTAGTGGCGAATCTGCTACAACAAAATCTTGTGATTCAATTTATTCTCTGTATCCATTGCTACAAAAATACAATTATAGTAGGGTAATCATACATTTGAATTAGTGTTTTAAATATATTCACAGTTACCTATACCAAAAGTCTTTATGTCTAATGTTAATCAACTGCAAACGATGATTGCAGTTGCGAGTTGCAAGATACAATACCTACATATTTAACCTCTACATGGATCATTACTTTTCGTTCTGTTAAGTGGTAGAAATGAAAGAACAAGCTGTTAAGACCACCGAACTCGTGCACGTTGTTGTTACAAGCCGTTTTCTCAATCTAGACAGTACCTAACTTGACATTAAGTTGATACTAGGTCAGCGTATAAAATTTCCTTGTATCAGTAGTGTGCAAATAGAAACTTTAAGCAGGTGAAATAATTAAAACTAAGTATGATGGAGACAAATGAAAACGAACAGTATGTTGCATTTCCCCTGGATACTGTACATGAAGGTATTATGATATTTCGAATCACTAAAATCGTATTTTTTTCTTTATTTATGCTGTAATGATCATTCTATCTTTAAAGTTTACTTAATAAATTGTACATATATTTTTAAATTTAGGTATACAAGATAATATATCTCATGAAGAGATATGTGAACCTGTCGATGAATGTGTCTTCCCAGAAAGTTTAACAGAAGTCACAGTTGGCAATGAAAATCCTGATATAACAGAAACTCAAGTTGCTGTAGAAATTTTAACTGAAAATTCAGAAGATGAAGAAGAACGGGCATCTATTATATATCCCATTTACATTAAAAAAAAAGCATCACAACAATTCACAACCGGAGACGAATCAATGGCTGTGGAAGCCTTGCGCCAGTTAGGAGGAATGTATCCTTGCTTTGAAGATAAAAAAATTGCCTGCCCTAATTGTGCTAATATGTTTACACAAGCAGAACTGACTAAACATCAGACTACATGCACATCTGGTAAGCATGTTTGTAATACATGCGGGGAAAAATTTGAAAGGAAAATAGATTTAAACAATCATATGGTTTGTCATCAAGTAGATCGACCTCATGCTTGTAGAACTTGTGGGAATTTGTTTCGTTCAAAAGCCAACTTACAAACGCACATGGTTGAAGTTCATCAAGTTGAGCGCCCACACAAATGTACAGTTTGTGGAGCAGATTTCCAAAGACCATCAAGCTTGTCTAATCATATGAAAATTCACAGTTATGTCGCGGGAAGAGCATTAATGCAAGGAAACAATATAGCTACAAATGTTGAAACCTTCAGAACTGTTTCTGATTTACAAGATGCATCAGTTTTAACAGCTACTGTTCAAACTATACAAAATTTTGAAATACCTCAAGTACAGTGGGCTGTACAGACTTATAATTTTACTACTGACCAAAGTAATGTTGATGGAGTTGTCAATCAGTCTGACAAAATGGATACTTTACAGGAGTTTACTGTATTGCCCAATGGAGAAGTTGCACAATTTGAATACACTCCACAAAATGCAGTGGACAATGAAATTAGTCAACAATATAGTTTAACTTTAAATTCTTTTAATAACTCTGATACATTGCTGAAGGTAGAAGCTGCTAATTTTAATAATGAAAACAAAAGGGCTTATGTTGAAATAGATATGCAAGAAAGTAGAGGGCATACTTGTAGTCAATGTGGTGTCAGTTTTGCACGTGCATCATCTTTAACTTTACATGAAAAGACTCATGCAAAGAGTGATTGGAGCTCTCCAGTGGAATGTGAGTATTGTGATAAACAATTTCAAGATGCTAATTTTTTAGCAACTCATCAAACATCTTGTACTAAAAAGTTGATGCAAAGTAGTACCTCAGAGCCAAATACATCTAATGCTAAATGGGGAAAACATGCTTGTTCAGAGTGTGGGAAAAAATTTACTACGAAGCAAAAAATGTTTAGACATCAATGGATTCATAGAAAAAAGACGCACTCCTGCGAAGTTTGTGGCTCCCAGTTTGAGAAACAATCAGAGCTAGATGAGCATAGATTATCAGCTCATCCAGGGGATTCACCATTTACTTGTAATGAATGTGGCAAAAGTTTTGTGTCTCGACAAGGACTTTGGGAACATGGTAGAACGCACGCAGGAAGTCCAGCTTATTTTCATTGTGATACATGTTCAAAGACCTTCTCTTCTAGACAAGGATATTTAATACATCATCGCACACATACAGGTGAACGTCCATATGGTTGTAAATTTTGTTGGAAAGCCTTTCGCGATGGAGGTACTTTGAGAAAGCATGAAAGAATACATACTGGTGAAAGGCCTCATGTTTGCCCACTATGTGCAAGGGCATTCAATCAAAAAGTAGTTTTACGTGAACATGTTCGATGGGTTCATGCTGCAGGGAAAAATGAAACTGAAGTTACTGAGCCACCATTTCCCTGTCCTTTATGTGGATCCTTAACCCAAGACCGAGATGAACTATGTGCACATATTGTCAAGCATTCGGATCAAATGATAGCAGAAGCTAAAGCCAAAAGTAATAATGTAGTTGCGAAAGTAAAACCACAGAAGAAAGCTAAGTTAGAAGGAAAGACAACGAAAGCAACTCGATCAAAAGCAATAGGTGGACGAGTAATTTCTGCTTCAGAACAAACTGAAGCATTACTTTCTATTACAGAACAAGTGGATGGAACAAGCTCAGCAGAAACACAAGATACCTATTTAGTAGTAAAAAATGAATATGATGATGCAGTGTGCATTAAAGCATATACAAGATCGAATGATGTTTCTCGGGCTGATGGACAAAATGAATCCATTAATGTAATAACAATTGCTAAATCTTCTGATATCAAAGATCAAGAAGTAAATACTATGCATTTGATACCTTTCACCACATCTGGTGAAACAATTCATCTTATTTCTACGAATAAACAAAATAATACTTTACATTTGATATCAAAGCAAAATGAAAATTTACCAGTTTTAGCAATTCCTAATCCTCAAAATAATGAAAGTTTTCCAAACCAAATGTCTCAAATAAATAATTCTGAAATAACAACAGACATAACTACCGAAAATTCTCCATCACCTAATGAGGATTGTAAAAAGGAAGTTCATACAGAAACTGATTATATAAAACCTGATATTAAACATGAACAAACTGTAAATGAAGAAGAAAGTGATGATGAAAGTGAGGAATTGGTATGTGGTATTTGTGGAAATGATTTTGATGACAAAAATGTACTAATGGAACATGTGAAAATTCATATATAAGCAAACCTGTTAGAATGTACAGTTTTTGTTATATTATTAATTCTGTAAAATATTATTAAGTAAATTAAATTAAACAAAAGTTTCGACTTATACAATCATTGTTATACTAGGATATAAACACTTATCTGCGATTACCACAATCTTGTCGAAAACTAACATTTTCAAGTATTATATATTATTTGTAAGTAGAACATTTGAATAGTTTATAGTAATAAATATGTTATAACAAGGCCAGTCTTACATCAAAAACATTAAATGTTTATATGTATGAAAAATTATGTTATGCCTGTATATTTTAAGACATTTTAAATATTTGTAAAAATATGTACTTGTTAGGATACAAGTGAAACAGTTTTTTAAATATCAGATGTCTATAGATATGTAATATTTTTGTAAATATTTAAAATAGAATAATTTATAAAAATCTATCATTATAAGCTATCATTTTTTTTATTTTGTAGAATAACTTATGTTAAATTTGTATGTGTCTAAATAAAAACATTTGTATATTGTATGAAAAGAATTATTAAATGTAGATTTGTCTATAATCGTATTAAAACAATAGTTTATGAGATTTGGAATCAATTATTAATTACTAAAACAAGTAAATATTGAATTAATAATTAGTAGATTTTACTCATTTTTAAAAATTTGTTCAAAAATCCAAAATTTTACTTTTAAATTCTTATTTTCTGTTGTTTAGAAAACTTATAACTTTGCCCTTCCCTTTTTACCAAAACAATTGCAAACCATGGAGTTAAATTTAAATTTACCAACGAAAACGGTGTAATAATCCCGCAACAGTAGTAGTAAAATTCGCACATGCATTATAAAAGTACCACATACGGAACGTTTGCGTTGACGCCATCTTGGACGCAGGAGAAACTGTCAGTTAGCTTCCGAAGTATTTTGTATGACAAAACAGAAATTAAAGTTAGAGACAGTCTATAGGCTGTTGCATAACGTATAAAATAGTAATTAAAAACACTGTTTAAGAGTGACAAAGTGTTTCGAAATTTCTAAGTGTCTGCATAGCCAGACTAAAATGGCCAAAAAGCAACGAATTTGTGAAGTGAAGTCAAAAAATTGCAATTCTCTCGCGTATGAAACCAGAAACATACTCAAGTAATTTATTAAAAGATACTAAAAGTATACATTACTAAGATGAAACCGTATACCGCTTAATTACTGTTTTATCGGCATTTACGTTATTTTTAATATTTATACATTTCTAGACTTTCTGGAATTTTTGGAATCATTGCCAAACATGTTTTCCTTTTTACCACTTATCGTTTTGTAGCTGGATTGTTTTTGTAACTGGTATAAAAATTAAGAAAAGGTTTGAAATAAGTAATATTTACGTAAAATTTCTATTCTTAACCTAAATTTCACCATGCTCATTGAAATTTTACTATTCGGGTGGTAAAATTACTACTTCGGTAATGAATTTCTACTCCTAATCCGTCTACTCTTAAAATTACTACCCTTCGTATGGTAATTTTATTTCAGTACGATAATTTTACTGCCCTATGGTAATTTTAGTATTGTTTCGGAAAATTTACTACTTTGGAAATAGGTCGGTTTGTTACCTACTTCCTATGTGGTAATTTTACTACTCAGTTTTTTTACAGTATGTAGTAGAGCAATATTCGCGCTCTTTTTTTTTGCTCCGATTAAAGGGTTATGCAGGCAGAAGCCCGTATGCTACCAGAGATTAGTAGAGAGATTGCCAGTGAGCATGGGCGGATTCGGGGCGATTCTTGTCAGTCGTGAGCTAGCGAACCTAGCGGCTGATCGCCTGAACTATACACATAATTTGATCACAGCGCGGAGGGGGAAGTGTGTGTGCGCGCTTGAAGGAGAAGAGGAGAAGTGTGTATAGACCGAATTCACCGAAAGCACCGGTTGCCGGTTGAAAGCGCGCGTTCGCTAAATTCTCTCGCGTACATATGGGTAAATCTCTAAAACCTTTGACTTTTTCACATAAAAAATCAGGTAAAATTAATTTAGGATCACAGTTCTAATTTTTTTACACAATTTCTTAAGACTATAAACTACTAAAATATAATCACGAACAAGCCTAAAACACGTGTCTAATTTCTCAAATATGTCAGAAATTTATAATTTTAATGATCTAAAAACTATAAATTGTACTACTTTAAATATTTAAAATGATTATAAACGTATTTATTAATAATTTAAATGCTTAAAATATTATTAATTGTACCTCTGAGAAAACAATAAAATATTATTTTTATTGTATTTATTTTTCTGCTTAATCCTTTCTTTTTGTTCGTGTACATCTTTATTTCGCTTGTGCAGCATATATTCTCTCTTTATCTTCACTTTCAAATCGTTCGAAATACATTACATGATTATAAAATATTAACATATCACGTCTAGTATTGTTATTATGAAATTTATTAGTTACAAATAAAGGTTCTGACTTAAATTTGCGGCGTTTAAGGGGGCAGATACACCTTAAAATTTTAAATTAATTGATAATACATTTTACGGTAAAACTAAGGCACTTATCATATATTACCTGATTTTTTCGGTAAATTTGAACATTTTATCAAAATATAACTCTACAAATTTTTAAAAAATTTGGAAAACCTCTGTATTTCTTCGACTACCGCAAGGTTTAGAGAGCCAATGTGATCGAATTGACGCTTTCAAGGTTTTATTATGTTCAAAATATATGTGTGGGGCCTGCGGCGGCTCAGTCGGTAGAGTGTCGGATTCCCACGCCGGTGACCCGGGTTCGAATCCTAGTCTCTGCCGATTGATACAAGCACCACTGTAAAAATTACATGTGCTTTGTTTACAAACACACCGTAGACCCCCGTCGTCGATTAGCACCACATGGAAGCACAAACATGGCGACGTTAAAAAAAAAAAAAATATATATATGGGTGTGGGAATTTGTATTTAAAAATTATTGACCAAAGTTATAGTCTATTTAAGCGAAAATTCTTCGTTTTTTAAAAATTTTATTATGAAATATGACTTAAATTGACTATAACTTTGGTCAATAATTTTTATATACAAATTCCCACACCCATACCCTAACTACACGTAATTTGAACATAATAAAACCTTGAAAGCGTCAAATCGATCACATTGGCTCTCTAAACTTTGCGGTAGCCGAAGAAATATAGAGGTTTTCATTATAGCCAATCAAAGGGACCTAACGACCTTCATTCATTTTTTTTAAATTTGTATAGTTATATTTTGATAAAATGTTCAACTTTACCGAAAACATCAGGTAATATATGATAAGTGCCTTAGTTTTACCGTGAAATATATTATCAATTAATTTTAAATTTTAAGGTGTATCTGTCCCCTTAAAAAAACGCGTGTTGCGGATAAATATTGAGGACGCCACAAATCGATGTACTTTTGCAATTTTACTGATAAATATAAGGATTTTAGGTATCATAAATAATTGTATGTGAAAGGTACATAAAATATTACATTTTAATCACTTATTTTATTGATTTAATTAATATCCACTACATAAGCAAGCATTGCAGACGTGACATTTTTTCGTTCGTTTTTGAATCAGCTCATTTAAAAATCTTTTAAATCTTTTATGATTATTTTAAGAATAAAAATAAAGCAGCATCTTATTTAAAATAATACTGTTTTTATATTCTATGTACTAAAAATAGTTTTTAAAGTAATTTAATTGTATATCATTAAGTTACTTTTTGCGTTGCGATATCCAAAATCTATAACAATATTCAAATCCATTTAATTTCGGTTTTATGAGAAAAATGTAATTATTATTCAGATCATTTGATTCCTGAATGTTTTTCAAGTGTTAAGGTAATTTTTTTATTTTTTAATTAGTAATTTATAGTGACGATTAACGAAAATATATTTGAAATCGGGCATTTGACGTACACAAAATATGATATTTCGAGTTTTTAATTAATAAGTATAATTAATTTATGACAGAAAGTGAATATAAAAATATTAAAAATAATAAATTTAAATCTTAAACAACAGTATATATAAGCATGCATGTTACAGTTAAAATTTACTTAAACGTGTAAGAAAAGTAATTTAAAGTTTATGACACATAGGTTAAAGGTTCTAGAGATTTACTCATATAGCGACTTTATATTGTACATAAATCGGTAGTAGACGGGGACATCGAACTCGTTTATTTAAATAAAACTATATATTGTTAATAAATTTGAATATATTTTATTAAAATATTATTAAAAGAATCCTTTTTTTTAAATGAAGGGTCATTAGGTGTCTTTGAATGACAATACTGGAAACCTGTACATTTCTTATGCTACTGCAAGGTTTTGAGAGAGAAATATATCGGATTAGATTTTTAAGGCTTTATTGTGATAAAAATACACAGTTATGTTATGTATGTAGAATATGAAAATAAAAATTATTAACCAAAAGTATAGTCTATCAAAGTAATAATTCATGTATTGTTTTAAATTTTATCATAAAATATTTATATTTTCAAATTCCCACATTCATATGTGCAGAATCTGACCGTCCTGACTTTCGAAACCTTGCGGTAGCGCAAGAAATATACAGGTTTCCATTATTATCATTCAAAGGGATCTAATGACTCTTAATTTCAGAAAAGTATTTTTCCGTATTATTTTCAAAAATATAATTATTTTTCAATAATCTATCTGACGGACGCAATACATTTTTCCATGCAAGTTCCCTATTGGTGGTCGCGGGTCGTGTTCTTTCGCGTCTGAATGTTTGGTTCCTGGTTCAAGTCCGACTTATTTAATTATTTTTTATGAAATACTTTCATTGGTTTTTGTTATCACAGAAAAGGTATACAGCATTGTATTTAAAAATACATTTAATATATTATCATCATCTGTTTTGTGGAATAATTTTTATTTTACAATAATAATCTTTTTAACGTGTAATCTCTTTTTATTACAATGTATATTTTTTAATGGGAACTCCACCATTAATCTTTACCGTTATATCGAAAATTCCTTCAATTTTTTTAAATGTTTATCATATAATTTAAAATCATTTCAGAACATGTCAAATTTAAATGTTTTAACAAAACTATAGTCTAGAAAGTAAAACAATTAACGTTTGATAGCATATCACATACAAATTTTAAACGCCTTTTTATAATTTCAACAAAGTTCCTTCTATCCATTAAAATAAACATTTTTTAATCTTGCAGGAAATATCGATTTAAATGTAGTATTTCGAAAAGTATTTTAATTTAAGGTAAAATAATGTATTACATAAAGCGTATGTCCAATTGAGTTATTGGGTTGATCTTGAGTTCAAACTCGACCCACTTTTATCAAATAATAAATATATGTATTTGAAAAATGTGAGTTATATTTTATGAAATTATGAGTTATATTGTCACATACACATACACACACGTTCGAGCACGCACGCACACTCATACATACGCACAAATAAAGAGGTGGAAGATATACTTGAAAGCTACCATTTTGTAAATTTACTGATTTACTAAACTTATTGTGGGCCATATAAAATAGAATTTTTTTTACTAAATGATTTCGCTTTCTCCAAGAGAAAGCTTTGTAATTTTGAAAATTTCGGAAAAACAATTTTTTTATCTTTATACGTCAAATATATGAAAAATATGAACGATTTCATAAAAAGAGGTAATTTTATTCCAATTTATATATCTTGCAATTATCAATGCTATTTTAATAGAAGAAATACGATTCAATTTTGAATACATATATTTCAAAAATTGGCCATTTTAGTAAATAAGAAAATAATTATTTAATCTGTTCTGTATAGGTTCAAAAAATATGTGTATAATTTTAATCAAAATTTTAATAAACGTTAAGAGAAAACCCAATTTAAATATTAAAGCACACTTCTGTAATTTTGTGTCGATGGTCTAGTAGCTATAAGAATGCAGAATCCAACGAGGTGCAACATTTTGGAGCAACGCACCAAACGTTATAAACGTTTTTTTACATTTTTTTAACATTTACGTACAAGATAGGTGTTTTTGTTTAGTACATTTTTTATTTTATACAAGATTTGGTTTTCTATCAATTTTTTAAAATTTTTTTAATATTTTTTTAAATATTTTTCACTAAAATCATCGCAAGATACCAAACACTCCATGTCGACGATGTCTAGCTGTCAGGGTGACCTCCAGGTTGACGAGACATCGTCTACGAAGGAGAGCAGCAGGTACTCAAAATATAAATTTTTTATTAACTTTAAGGTAGGATTCTGGTGTTTTTTGACCAAAATATAAAAATTTATTTATTGAGTTTTCTTAATGTTTGTATTTGTAAGAATGTTTCAAAAGTTATCTGATGTCATAACTCGTTTTTGTAAACAAGGTTATACGCCTTCAAGTAAAACAATTGACATTAGATAACATACCAAGTTATATCTTTAAACGTGTTTTTTTCGAAACAGATTTTTCTAATTTTAAAAAGTTGTACGCGCATTAGATTTTAATGAATCTTTCTGTAACTATCAGAGTAAATGAATTATAATGTTTAGAATAAAAGTTAGCAGCTTTTGTGAAGAATTTTGGGCTTAATTTTTATGTCATTATAAAACTTTTTTACATAATATCATTTTTAAACCATTTTACAATGAATAAACTCATTGGATTTTTTATACGGTTGGTAAAATGTTTAAAAATATAAATGTTACTAATTTTTATTTGTTGCACTGAAGTAAGTATGTCAAATTTTTTCTAGAATGTACGAAAATAAGTAGATGCGCAAGTAATTTTTTGAAAATAGGTATAAATAACTGATAAATAAACATAGAATGGGGGTGGGGATAAATATACCGAAGATAAATTTGCAGATGCATAAATTTACCGAACGGTTGAAATTACCGAAAAAATCAATACTTATGGATAAATATGCCGATAGTTAAGAATGCCGAAAACAAGAATTTCGAAGAAGAAAACGCCGAAAGTTAAAAATGCTGAAAACGAAAATTTGGACAAAAAGTGCTTTCATTAGTATATGCCACTGTAGTATAATAATGTGTTAATTGTTTCTAGGTCGTTTCTTTTCAATATTCGGTATTTTTAGTTTTTACCCGTTGCCATTCAACATTTCGGCATTTTTAACTTTCGGCATTTTTATCAATCGGCATTTTTGCCCGTCGGAACTTCTTTTTTCGGCACTTTTGTTAATCGATTACTTTACTCTATGGCACATTTCACCTTTCGGCAAATTTACCCTTCGGTATAATAAATTCGGCATAATTATCCGGCTTCAAAACTATCTTTCAGCAAATTTCTCCGCACCCATATAATGGCATACTGTGGTGGTTATATAGGTAAACAATTTTATTGCTCAAAATTGAAGGCATCGATTCTAAAACGTCCTTAACGCTCGGCCCGGCTGCCGTTATATCAAAATTGACGTCATGGTGACCAAAATTTGCAATTTTACGGAAATGAATTTTAAAAAATAGTATCGTGCAGAGGATCAAAAATGGCAACTTTTTATATATATACTTTGTTTGTACAATGTTTAGTATTTGAAAAAAAAAATAAAAACGGCAAAATTTTAAATCTTATTTGCACCACGTTTTTTAAACTTAGCTCGCTGCAGCTCCGACAAATATGAACGGATCTTGCTTATTTTTTGCATAGACTCGTAAAATAGTCTAGCGCTGCTAATAAACTCATAGATGGTTAAATATTAAATATTTTTCATTCAACAATTTAATTGCAAACCAGTGAGCTACCTTTTATATGGTTAAGTATATTCAACGAAAAAAAGTATCGAGGGAAGTTTAAGACTCAGTGAACTTTCAACGAGACATTTGTTTGTTAACATTTGAAGAAGTTTCTCAGAAAATTTCAGATGAATTGGATGAAAAGTGGCAAAGATAGAGCGATTTTGCCAAACTTGCACGATGCGCGCGAACATTAGTGGGTCTGCGCGATACATGACGCTCAGTGTATGTCAGTCATAGAATAAGAAATAATTTAAGAAATATGATAAAAGTTATCCTGAAATAAACAAAACAAAGTCGAACTCGTTTCGCATTGAAATCACACTGATTTTCTTGTTCGTTTACAAGCTGCATTTATTCACAAATTTGTTAATTTCTTTAATCTTTTTAAAAAACGTTTTACTTGCTAAATAAATTATAAGCATAATGTCGATCAATATAGGACGTAAAAGAATTAGAAATGAGCATGCATGGAAAAAAACTATTAATAAAAGTTGTAAAAATAAGGTAAATAAAATATCGTAAGACGTGTTATAAAAAAGAATTTCTGTTGCAAATATGATTGAATGACATGTATATAAAACTCGAAATTAATTAAAACGAAGAACTCTCTAAATTTTTATGCTGTTGTGAAATATTATGTAAATAAACAATTTGAGGTTAATTATTTTAATTACTTATGTAACCCATGCGTTAATCAACTTCCACACCCGTGTCAAAATGCACTATTTTCAAATCATTTAAAATGAAGCTGTAATCAATTTTGTAAAATAAATTTTTTCATTAATACGTATATATAAAATGATGATTTCCAAACGTCTTTTATATAGGGATTAGAATATGAATCAGTTAGTGGAAAGAAAGTGCTTAAAAAGACGTTCACAGAAATAAAAAATTGTTGTCCTAAAAAGTGTTTTTTAAAAGTAGATCATGAATGGCAAAAAAGTATGTTTCATAAATTTTGGCGCAGTGGAGATTTTCAAGTACAGAATACAATATTAGAAAATATGATTGTAAGAAAAGAATCGACACAAGAATTAAAACGTTTACAGTGGCAATTTCATTGTTACTACAAAAGCACTAGTATCGAAATTTGTCGAAAGTTTGTTTACAGTATTTTCCAAATTGGAGAACGAAGAATAAAAACGGTACAAGAAAAAATAGTAAGTGGCAAAACGATGTCTGATAATAGAGGAAAACAAGATAATCACAAGGTAAAGCTAACTGAAGATGTCAAAACTTTAATTCTGGAACATTGTAAAAGCCTTCCGCATTCTGAGTCACATTATACTAGAGAAAGCTCAAAGCTTTACTATTTTCTTGATACATCGTTAACATTACATTCACTCTATTTTTCCTTTTTGGATTTTTATGCAGCTGTAACAGGGAGTGAAGCTATTCCTATTGATAAAACAACATATTTTAATTATTTTAATCATTTTGTGAATTTCTCTATTGGTTTGCCACGTACTGATGTATGTGATCTTTGTTTTACTTATGAAACTAACAAAGGACGAGAAAATGAGTATTTTGAACATATCGTGCAAGTTGAAAAGTATAAAAACTTAAAAAATTCAATGTTGTCCACTGTAAATGTACTAAAATGTGAATTTGACTTTGGTCAAAACTTGTCATTGCCAAAACTACCAGTTAATTCTCAATTTTTTCGTCGTTTAGTTTGGATGTATTTGTTTAATGTACACATTTCCGATAGTGATCGAAGTTATATGTTCCATTTCCTTGAAGGGATTTTAAAAAAGGGCGCCAACAGCGTATGTAATATGGTTGAGTATGCGATAAGGAAAGAACTACAACTAAACGTCTTCGATAAAATATTTTTATTTTCTGATGCTGCAGGAGGTCAAAATCGAAATTACATTAATTTGAAATTCTTTTCATTTTTATCTTACAAATTGCAATTAGAAATCCAACATTTATTTCCTGTTAGAGGGCATTCCTACTGCCAGTGTGACCGAAATTTCGGTTTGTATGGTAGTAAGAAAAAAAAGCAAGAAAGAATTGAAACAGAAAATGATTATGTGCAACTAAGAAAAAATTCTAGAAATCCTCCATTCGAAATGGTTGCTATTTCACAGTGTGAAGTAAAAGATTATGAAAAACTGTTTGCGAAAGACGAAGACTTGCAGAAAAATGTAATTAAAATAAGCAAAGTTGTTAGAATTGTATATTTTCCTATCGGACAAATTGATTTGTATTACGATTATGATGGCAATCCAATTACAATTAAACTAAGAAACAGCAGTGAAGTAGATTTGTCGAAAGTATTATTAGCTAAAAAGGTAGGAATAACGAAAGAAAAAGAAAAGGATTTTAAACATTTATTACAATTTTGTACTACTAATGGGCAACATTTTGGTGAAAAATTTTTAAAAACAACTTCTATTAAAACTGTTGTCAGTAAAACAAAGAATGTGAAAGAAGAACATGGTAACAAAAAAGTTCGAAAAACGAAAGTTGTCTCAACAAAAAGAAGAGAAGTAAGCGACGAACAAAAGCAAAAATTAGAATTAAAAATTAATAAAAAAGAAAAGAAAACAAAAACAATAAAAGGAAAAAAAAAGTAATATGTTTTTGAAACGCGTTGTATGTATTGCGACTAAATTGTAAATAAATCTTAATGTAGAAATATAAATAAATATAAGTATTAGTTATTTGAAGTTTCTAATTTACTGAACAATGTCAAAAATCTGTGAAATTTATATGTTTCCCAGAAATTTATATTTTTAAAGATTGTAATTTACTATTCAATTCATTTACGCTGCAATATTCTTTTTAATGTGTGTGAATTTCATTTGAACGCTTTATTATAACCATTTATTATCTAGTGTATATAACATTTAGAATTAACAATAATTTCTAAAACTTTCGTACAAAGATTTAAAAATTCAACAACTTTATGAATAACTGCCGTTTGATTTTGCCTTTGCTTTGTTTATTTAAATTATTATTGTTTCATCAGATACTTATTTTTCTTAACTTCTACACTATAAATCGACAGTATTAAATAGTATGATTTGATTAAGTATGGAATTTTTAAAAAAAAGGACAGCAAATCTTCAAGTAAACGGCATTATATGACTGACATACGCTGCGAGCGTCATGTATCGCGCAGACCCGCTAATGTTCGCGCGGAGCGTGCAAGTTTGGCAAAATCGCTCTATCTTTGCCACTTTTCATCCAATTGATCTGTAATTTTCTGAGAAACTTCTTCAAATGTTAACAAACAAATGTCTCGTTGAAAGTTCACTGAGTCTTAAACTTCCCTCGATACTTTTTTTCGTTGAATATACTTAACCATATAAAAGGTAACTCACTGGTTTGCAATTAAATTGTTGAAAGAAAAATATTTAATATTTAACTATCTATGAGTTTATCAGCAGCGCTAGACTATTTTACGAGATTATTCAAAAAATTAGCAAGATCCGTTCATATTTGTCGGAGCTGCAGCGAGTTAAGTTTAAAAAACGTGGTGCAAATAAGATTTAAAATTTTGCCGTTTTTATTTTTCTTTTTTCAAATACTAAACATTGTACAAACAAAGTATATATATAAAATGTTGCCATTTTTTATCCTCTATACGATGCTATTTTTAAAAATTCGTTTCCGCAAATTTAAAAATTGGTCACCATGACGTCAATTTGTATATAGCGGCAACCCGAGCCGAGCGCTAAGGACGTTTTAGAATCGATGCCTTCAATTATTATGTAAGATCGTATTGTGGTGTCAAAAATAATATCAAAATTTCATGAAATAAAAATTGAAATTGTAGATTTTTTTTCCTAGAATCCTACATTAAAAATGTGTTTTCAGTTGGCGTAACTAAAATTTCTTTTTCGATTTTTATAATTTGCATTTTTTCTTAAAGAAAAACACTGGGTGGATAATGCGTTTGAATATTACTTCAATAATATATTAAAGAATGGAGAAATGCAAAATCGACTAGATTTTTTAACAACAGTCGATGTGCCAAAAAAAATACATCTTGTTGGTACTGTGCACGTTTTATCTCTTTAAACATAAGTTTGATTTCTATCAACTTCTAGAGCACATAACTCTATCAAGTCTAGAATTGTTCCTTTTCAGCTCCAGAATTGAATTATTGCAGACTTCATCAGGCTGTAACTTCGGTCAATAATTTTATTTTTCAAAATCCTACACTCAATCTATAATTATATGCATTTTAAACACAACAAAATCTCAAAAACTCCAATCCGATCATTTTGTCTCCCAAAACCTTGCGGTAGGTTGAGAAATATACAAGATTGTATTATGGCCATTTAAAGGCATCAAACGACCTCCAAAAGTAAAATAAAAAATTTTTTGCGTTACGTTTTGATACAATCTTCAAATTTACCGAAAAAAAGATAAGTATCATATGATTTAGGATTCATATTAACCTAAAAATACATAAGCAATTTATTTATTTATTTATTTATTTCGGTGGCGAAAATGAGTATTTTCGATACCCTTTATTTCTGACGCTCGGAAAACTCTATTTTCGCTCCACTTTATAGGCGCCGAAAATAGACCATTTCTATGCACTTGTTATAAAAAATACGGTATGCAGCTTGGGGCAAAATGGTTTTTGCAGACTCGGATGATGATTTTGCGTACTCGTGTACGCCTTCGGTGCCCTCGACTTCCACTCGTGCTCAATCATTATCATCGCTTGGAAAAACCCATTTTCACCCCTAGTTGCGCAATATACTATATTATAAACTGAAAAAAGAATTGAAAATCAAAATTTTGTATTACAAACGCAGATATTGTTAAGCGAAGAACCACTTTAAACGTAAAAAAGTTACAGCAGCATTTAGGGTGGGGATAAATGTGCCGAAAGATAATTTTGCAGATGGATAATAATGCAGAATTTATTTTACCGAAGGGTAAATTTGCCGAAAGGTGAAATGTGCCAATGGGTAAAGTAATCGATTAACAAAAGTGCCGAAAAAGAAAGTTCCGACGGGTAAAAATGCCGATGGATAAAAATGTCGAAAGTTAAAAATTCCGAAATGTTGAATGGCAACGGGTAAAAACTAAAAATATCTAATACTGAAAAGAAACGACGTAGCAACAATTAATACATTAGTATAATACTGGCGTTTATTCTAATAAAAGCACTTCTTTGTCCAAATTTTCGTTTTAGGCATTTTCTTTTTCGGGATTCTTGTTTTCGGCACTTTTAACTTTCGGCATTTTCATCCATCGGTATTTATCCATAGGTATTGATTTTTTCAGCAATTTCAACCGTTTGGTAAATTTATCATTCTGCAAATTTATCTTTCGGTACATTTATCCCCACCCGCAGCATTTACGCAAAAGTTATGTACAATTTTTATATTTTTACAGTTATTAATAATATTGTTGTATATGTAATTTTCAATCTTTACAGCCATTTTTCTGAAAACTACATTTTTCGTTTTTAGGCATTTAAAAAAAATTCTAAAAATGCCTAAAAACGAAAAATTGTTTTCTATTTTTCTCGTAAAAATAAAAAAGAACGTGCATGCCAAGTTGTAAGTGATTCTACGAAAATCTGTTGCGCAAATCGCGAAAAAAGTAGTTTTGAGAAAAACGGCTCTAAAGATTGCATATTACATATACAACAATGTTATTAATAACTATAAAAATGTTAAAATTGTACATAACTTTTGCGTAAATGCTGCTGTACTTTTTTATATTGGTCATAACTTTGCCCCGGAACATCCATTTTCAAGGAACAAAAATCAAATTAAAGGTCTTTTCTTCTACTTCTATTATCTTTTCGGAAAAAGTTTTTTCCACCTTCGGGTGCATAGTTATTAACTGTACAGTAACCCCTTGTTTTTTGCTACATTCACGGATGGAAAAAGATTGTAAAGATTAGTGTATGTGTATAGCAATCGTTACTATCTTTTTCTCTTTGTGTATAAAAAATAACTAATTTGCTAAAAAAACATGGTTACACGGGCAATTTTTATTGTTCAAACACGTTTTTATTCATAATTCAAAACATAATAAAAATTGTTTGGAAACCCCAGCATTCAGATTTTTTTTGCGATTTCTGGATCCCAAAAAGTTTATTTTTTTGGATTTCGTCATATACGTACGTTTATGAGAATTCGTTCATATACGAACATTTTCTAAAAAATTACATTTTGATTCCAAGTATATATAAACACATTTTTCTCTGTGACGAAGGAAAACAATTTTAAGATACAACTTTGGTATCGCCTTTATTTCGATTCTTTATATACTACATCATAAATGAAAACGATAATGTAATAGCAAACTTTATCTACGGTCCCATTACTATTATGAAATTATTAATTAAAAATGTTCATTATATAGTAATATTTAAATAATTTTCAAACAAATAAATAAATTAAAATAATTTAAAAATGTACACATCTAAAAGTGAAAAAAATAAACTATCTAATAAAATATTTTATAATTTTTAAATACGAATAGAAAATTCATGCAAGACTTGTGTATTATTTACCTGAATTGTTAATCCATTGTGTCGTTGCACTGGTGGTGATAGAAATCGAAATAAGCGATGGCCATTGTGCTTCCCATTGTTACAATAAACAAAATTACATCGATCATACACTGTTTGCTTGTTCATTTTGTTATGTTGATTTTCAAAAACAACAAGCAAACAGTCCTAACACAGCAAAGAATATTTAATATTCACGATTTTTATAATAAAACTACCGAATAGACAAAAACGAATCGTTATAAGAAACAATAACAAGAATCACGATATAAAAAGAATCAAATAATAAGACTAAGTTTAATAAGAAAATGTGGAATCGACAAGAATAACGTTATGACAACACAACGTGTATAAAAGTTAATAACCTACAAACAAAAATTCTAATTTTCTACACTTGGAAGTAATCACCATATACATTAAATAACGACACGTTAATTATCTAAACTTATACAAGTGATAAACAGCACACGATGGTACACGGAGGGAAATATCATGCCTTTATCGCGTGGAGTTATCCATACTAATAAAGCATGAATGTAAGCACGCAAAATCTGCTTGAAATTCATGCATTTAATTGCGAAGTTTCATTCGTAAAACGCATGAGACTATGCCATGGAACAATAGCACGATATACAAGTGTTTATCGTATTGTATTAATGCCTTTGGGCCACGGTCGAATCCCGTGGGTCCCGTGGAACTATGCGCCGGCGTCTGACCTGTCGGCGGCGGCCGCCGCGCGAAAGGAAATGGACGGATCTGGGTTCAAATCCACTCTACGGAGTTTTTTTTTACTTTGTAGTTATTTTGTTTATCAGTTGAAAATTTAATGTTTATTAATTCTTATTAAATATAAAATAGTATTTATAAAAGCGTTCATATATTTCTTATGCGTTCTTTTTTGGCTATAACATACTTCTTTAAATATAAAAATACGATTATTTAGACGGTTGTGTTTTTAAAAATTATTATTCAAATTTATACAATTTATATATTTTGTTATAATCTATGCTATATTTTTGCGCAGGTTTAAATGACAATTGAAAATTTTAAATCTATATATCGTACCCACGGAATAAGACTATGCCACCAATTTTAACTCAATTTTTGTTTATAAAATAGCTTATACAAAAATAAAAATACATAATAGACTGCAACAATTAGTTAAAGGGGTTAAGGAGATGTTAAAGTGAACTAAAAATCCCTACCTTATCAGCATCACGTTTATATTTTTTTTCTGCAATAAATAAATATTTCTATAAAAATGTCATACTATGCCCTCCGTATTCTTACCAGGAACCTTCAATTAAATTTTTAAAAAATTAAAGAATTAAAGATTTAAGCTTTTATTATTAATTCTCTGAGAAAAATACATTTGAATATATACAACTATAGATAAATTTTTAAATGCATGTTTCTCAGAGAGTTAATAATGAAAGCTTTTGAAAATTTAACTGAAAGTTCCTGGTAAGAATTCGGAGGGCATAGTATGACAATTTTCAGAAATATTTATTTATTACAGATAAAAAAATATAAATGGTATGCCGGTAAGGTAGGGATATATAGTTCACTTTCACATGTCCCTAAGAAACTATAATAGAATAATAAAATTAATGTAAAAATTGTTATCTAATGACCAATTGATTCTAGTGGCTTGGTTTTAGAAAAATATCAAATTTTTAATTGACATAGTCTTATTCGTAGATGCAAATTATAAGAGATTCTACAGGACTTTTGACTTTTACTTTAAAAGAGGACACTGATTTTTTTAGAGCACTTGACTTTTCAAAGCAGGTTTAAAAAAATTAGTCTTGGACAAGTCTAGCAAAAGTCTGTAGATTAGTAACCTAAATCTTTATCTCTTTTTACTTTCTCAAAAAGAAAGCTTCGTAACGATGAAAATTTTCGAATAAAAGATTTTGACTTTGATAAATCTCGATTTTTTAGTTTTCTGGGTCAGACAAATATGTTTTTAAAAAATGTCTGTCTGTTGTATGTTTAGCTATTTTACAGCATAAAAAATATTTGGCTGTTTGTATTGAAGATATATAAAAGATAGACATGAATTCTTAAAAGCGCGTCATTTTCTATTGATCTGAACACTAAAATTATATTCTAACCAAGAAAGAAAAAAAAGTTGTCATTCCTATTTATCCAGCTAATCATTTATTTCTAATATAGCTATTTTAGCAAATCGAAATTTATTGTTTAGCACTACTTACTAAAATATATATGTCAAGTTTTATACGAATTTTCTTTTACGACTATTCTGAATCCTAAATCATAAATCAATATTAGCATTTCCATTATAAAATTCATAAGTCGATCAATCAAGACCTCACTTTCAGAAAACATTCTGCTAAGGCAGTTATTAGGGATAAAGGTTTAAGATCTTATTATTTAAATGCATTTTATTGTAAAATGATTAGTTAGGGTTATTTGGGTCTAAAGTAAGCTACAAGTGTACGAATATTTAATTTAAATTAATACATTACAAATAGCTCAGTTTAAGAAAGTTGGATTTAAGATTAAAGATTTAATATTTTACTATTTAAACTTTGTTTAAATTTACAATTTTATTATTAAAATTTGTATACAGCAAGGGGATGTCGGAGCTAAAATCGTGTTTTTTCTTTTAGTGATTACTTTTAAAATATAAAATGCAGAGAAACTTTAAGAGCAGAGCCCCGTAGTGCTTTTTATAATAAAGCTTTTGCATGCAAGATAAAGTTAATCTGATGAGTTATTTTTCTAATTAATTGGAAATACGATAGGGTGTTTACGTATTGAAACCTAACCTCAAAATTGTAATCATACCAAACTTTTGCTAATACCTTTTTTAATGTAATTTTACAGTAAGATTCAGAGCTGAGCACCGTAGTGCTTACTATAATGAACTGATCTAAACAAGATAAAGTCAGTCGGGCTTGTAGTTTTTACAAACGATTGGAAATACAAAATAGGTCGGACAACAAGGGGGGGGGGGGGGGGGCTCCGACATCCCCTTAAGGATTTAAGATTTTGCAGTTTAATTTTTTTATTTAGGTGTAGGGTTTACAATTTAAAAAACCTCTGTCAATTCATTGGCACTTAGCTTCCTCAAACTAAATTAAATATTCCAATATGAAAATCTTTCTGTGTCATAATAAATTAATTTTAAATTACTACATATCTCTTTCTAAATAATACCTAAATAAGGGTGTGCTTTTTTATCATTGATGAATAAACAAAAGATAATTTTTTACTAAAATTACAGAAGGACATGTTATATAATCCTTATCACAGCATTTTTTTCTCTACCTAAAAATTTTTATAAATTTTTTTTGTTACTCAAAGTACCCTTGTTTTATACTATAACGTTTCTGATATTATAAAACATAAATAAATGATTGTATAAATGTTTCATTTTATGGTCGTTTCTCACGAAAGAACTACCTGAAAAGATACTAAAGAGTTACCGTTACCGTTTTGGAAAGATTCAAAGCAAATGCTGGCGATATACTCCAGAATTCGCTACTGAATAAAAATCGATTTTTTACAAAAAAAAAATTTATCTCTTCGAAAAAAAAAGATAAAGCCAAAAAAAATTACAGAATATTATTCTACAGGTTCCTAATGATCGCAATTTTTTTCAAAAAATTTCCTTGTTATATTTCACAGATACAACCGATTGAAAAAAGACGATTTCGTGAATAACAAAACAAGGGAAATAGCCTATACAAAATTTCGGCTGAGAATAGGTAGGTACTTTTATGCTCTTTCAAATGCATTATCACTCAATTGCTGATATTATTTCGACGATATAAAAAAAAATAAAACTCAAAAATCGACATACCTATTAATGAATAAAAATTAAAACAAAAAAGAAATATTTATTTTCACCGCGTATATTGAGAGTAAAGTTGATCCACATCCACCCGTATATCCATCGTCATACTATATGCCCTCCGTATTCTTACCAGGAACTTTCAGTTAAATTTTCAAAAGCTTTCATTATTAACTCTCTGAGAAACATGCATTAAAAAATTTATCTATAGGTGTATATATTCAAATGCATTTTTCTCAGAGAATTAATAATAAAAGCTTAAATCTTTAAATCTTTAATTTTTTAAAAATTTAACTGAAGGTTCCTGGTAAGAATACGGAGGGCATAGTATGACATTTTTATAGAAATATTTATTTATTTCAGAAAAAAAATATAAACGTGATGCTGGTAAGGTAGGGATTTTTAGTTCACTTTAACATCTCCTTAACCCCTTTAACTAATTGTTGCAGTCTATTATGTATTTTTATTTTTGTATAAGCTATTTCATAAACAAAAATTGAGTTAAAATTGGTGGCATAGTCTTATTCCGTGGGTACGATATATAGATTTAAAATTTTCAATTGTCATTTAAACCTGCGCAAAAATATAGCATAGATTATAACAAAATATATAAATTGTATAAATTTGAATAATAATTTTTAAAAACACAACTAGAAGAAATATTTATTTTCCCCGCGTATATTGAGAGTAAAGTTGATCCACATCCACCCGTATATACACACACACGCACTCACGCACGCACGCACGCACGCACGCACACATGATATCCATACAAACATTTTCTAAAATAGTGTATTTTGATTCCCAGTATCTCAAAATTTGTTTCTAACATGTTTTTAACAAAATTTTTTTTTGCCATTACAAAGCTTGCTTTGTGAGTAAGCAACACTATTCAAATTATTATATTATACAAAACTCACATACAATTCATTGGATTTAAGGATAAGGGTTTACCATTCAATTATTTAAATTTTTACATTGCAAATTGTTTAGTTGCAAATTACTGTACAATTTTCAGCTGGGATATAGTTACGTTTAGCGCTTACTGCTAAGGATTTATTAATTACATTAACAGTCTTATTATTTACATATTTTATTTGCGAAACATGGGACAGTTGGGTTTAGGGTTTATGGTTTGGAAAAAAAGATTTTATTTTTTAAATTATTTTTTATAAAAGACTCAGCTTGAGTTATATGGATTTAGGGTTAAGGGTATACCATTTAATTATTTAAGTTTTTACATTGCAAATCGCTCAGCTTATGATATTTAGATTTTATGTTTAGGATTCAGGATTTAAGATAAGCTTGAGAAAAATAAAAGTAAAACTTTATTGAAAAAAAACGACAACTCCGATGTATAGTGATTTGTGATGGAATACCACATCACATCATTTAGTTATATATTACAGTAATATATGTATATTACCGTTTTAATAGTTTAATCTTCCTTAAAAACATATATCCATACGTAAAATGTTTAATTGTATCACAGAAAGTGCCGTCATTGGGATTGCAGCCCGTTCTGCCCGCGTTTACAGCTTTCTCGGCGCTCCTTTCCCCATCGGCCATCAACTTCAAATTGGGCGCGAACACGGAGAGACAATCAACGCGCAGCAACTCTGCGCAGGCGCAAGGAGCAACACTAAAAGCGGCACCCGCCGTATAATGACTCGCGCACTTCTACCGGAACCGGATACTCCCATCTTTCTTTTCAATAAAAATCCTGCAGGTGTCAACATCAATGTGGTAAGAAAACCTTTTTAAAACAAAAAATTATATTAAAAATATATTATTAGTATTAAATATACTTCTAAGTTGTTTTTTTTAAGTTATTCTAAGTTTATATAGCAAACAAGTTGTTTTCAAGTTTTTAATTAGGAGTCATGAATAATTTTTGGTTAGGTTAGATACATCATTGCCTTTTTGTACTTAAATATAAAATAAATTAACATGCAAATTATATTATTAATCATAGATTATATAGATTACATATTAATTCATTATTAATTAATTATATATTCAGATAAAATGTCTGAGAAGAAGCGTTTCATCAATGTTACCTGGGAAGGTAGAACGTTAAAACTTCAAACCAATGATGAAGGCAATTTGTCATTGCCACTGTTAAGGACCTATTTTCCTAATGCCAAAGGGTTGACGTATACCAGAATTTATCAAGAATACGCCTCAACGATTATATCTGAAGAGTGCATTCTGGACGATAAAGTTGATGACTACAACGTTGTTGGATTTTCCAATCCAAGTACTTCCAGCCAGGTGAATAACGATGAACCAGGAGCCAAAGCATCAAGAATAAGGAAAATTATGGAAGCCTTGAAAACAAAAAAGAAAAAGGGAAGGAAAATAAATCCTACTCAGCCAACCAAGGAAGCGAGAAAGCTCCACCACCTAAAAAAGCCAAGGTAAAATGATTAAATTTTAAGTACATTCGTTACTTCATATATTATAATTATTTAAAATCTAATATATAATACTTACATTACAGTTTGTGCCGCTAAAAGACAGAAAATTGACAATTGGATGGATGCACAGAGAAACAGATACAGATAGATTTAGCCTAATAAAATCTTCCATGGGAGGAACAAAATATTTGATTCTGAATGACACTACGGAATATACTGCTAGTAATATTTTAGATTTGGCGATAGCTGCTTATAGGAAAGATAATGTCTTTACAGAAGGATTGTTTAAAGACTGTAACCTAGACCTAGGATTGTACAATGGCACACCACTTGTACACTTTTTAGATGAGGATGGCAACGCATGCAGTATTTGGAAGTATTGCAAGAGTCAGGGTAAACCATTTTACCGACTAAGGTTGTATCTATTGTCAACCTTAAAAAAAGAAACCAATTCTGGACATCTGCAAGAAAAAAAGGAAACAGACAAGAGACAGAAGATGAAAGAGTTTCTTTAGTTTTTAATCCAGAAGAACAAATGCAATCACCATATGAGTCGGATGAGATGTTAACATCACTATATGACTCAGATGAAATGGATGAGGATAGTGAGACTGATGAAGAAAAAATGAAGAATTCAGTAGAAGTTTTATACTAAAGAATGACAGTTTCCAAGTACAGTAAACTGCCATATGTCATCGAACTGAATAGAAAAGACTGCTATCGTCACCTTAAAGTAGAGATGAGAGGTACCTACATCAATAAAGAAGGATTCGATCCTTTGCATTTTGGATTCTTCATAAGCTGCATAACAATGGATGAAAAAGTGTTATTAAAAATATCAGTGAACGATGATTGCACGAAATCATACGAGTTTCCTGCAGTAGATTTAGAATTTCAAGTTAAGCATGCAATCCTACATCATTACCACGTACTCAATGGATTTTGTGAACAAAAATATGGCCTTGGTGTAATTCCATATTGTGATGATGACTGCCAGCCCATTTTTCGCTGGAAAAAAGATGGAAAAACAATGAGATACGGTAAATTTTTGTATTGGTACGATGATGCACAATTAACCACCAACGATGGAGCTGGATGGTCTTGCAAAGTAATCTGTAATCATGCATATGGAAATTAGTAGTATATTATATGTAGGACTTGTTAACTATTAGCTTACGATTCTTAAGTTAACGTTTCTGTGATTGAAAAGTATTTTTTTAGACATTTAGCTTCCTAAAAGTGAGGACTGAATAATAAATGTTCAAAATATAAAGTAAATAAATGCCAGATAGTTGTTAAAAAACCATCATATGGTTAATCTTAAAATGTTCCTATTTTTAAATGAACGTTTTTCTAAATACAGTATTTTCTTGAATATTCTAGTTTCTAAAATTAAAAACTAAAATATTCTATGTATTTCTAAGAAAGAAAAACTGCAAACTTACTTAGCGTTTAAAAGTAAATTATAGTATGAAGAAAAAGACCAATGATTAATAGTTTTATATTTGATAAAATGCCGATGCATGGCAGAACTTTTTTAGAATAAGTATTTATGTGAAAGTTTATGTTCGTTACATTTAATAATGTAAATCTTTTGTAGTGCTGTTATCTTACTGTAGTAAAAAATGATTAAAAAAAAAGAAAAATGCAATTTTTGTTTATAAAAGACCAATGTATGGTTCATCTTTTTTTATAAAAAAAGAAAAATGTAAATTTTGTTTGTAAAAGACCAATGTATGGTTCATCTTTTTTTGTTATAAGAAAATGTAATTTGTAATAAATAAAACCATCTTAAACAAAATTAATGAGTGTTCGCCTATTTTAAAACTATTATCCTACTATTATTTAATTGTTTTTAATGATTATTGTTGCAATAAATAATGTTAGGTGTACAACATACATGAATAAGTATTATTATTGTTATTGCCATTAAAAACATTAGTTATTTCGTCTGTATATTAGATTTAAAATAAGAAAAAATAACTTTATAATAAAATACTAATTTGATCTAAGTATTTTTATGCTTGAAAACCTACCATCAACTAACTAGAAAGAAATTAGTGCAGTAGCAAGTAATTTCTAGGAGAATTTAAAAAAAATGGAAAAACTTGTTGAACAGTGGTGCAACCTGATTATTTATTTATAGCGATCGTTCTATTTACATCCTCTTTATAATGTCACACAAGGAGCAAGTTGGAAGCGTACTAACTCCGCAAGTTTTTTTTTCGTATCTTGTTTTCTTCTTCTAGAGTTGTGACGTATAATCAATAGAAAGCTGTTGTCTTTCGACTTCAACCTATAATCATCAAATCTGCCAACAGAAGTGAAACAATGACCTATTTACAAGCTTTTTGGTTAACGTTAGGTACTTTTTAACAATACAAATATTAAGACGATTAATATATCGATGAAAAGTGCTTTATAGTGATACTTTGAGTATCGATTGAAAATAAATGATCTTTATAAATAGAAAATATTGAAAGACATTTTTGTGGGAAAGTTCTATTTTTAAATGTCTGGATTAGGTCTCATTATAAATTTTGGATTGAGTTTTTTAGTCACAGCATAAAATATAACGGATGTATCCGTATTTTGTTATGTAAAGAAATAATCGTTTATAAAAATATTATTTGAAGTTGATATTTACAAAGTCAAGATATAGACATGGTAACGATGAACTGAATAATTCATAATAAATATTATTTTGTATACTAGTGGTAGAAAAAATAATTAAGCGGCATGCAATTAAGTTTTCTTGAATTGAAAGCTTGGAATTAACTAACGTAAGTGTAGATGTGTAGAAGGTTTATATCTCAAAAATATATTTTTAACTCATATATGTCCAATTACAGAAAAAGCTACACACTCCCATTTGTTTAAGATGCGATATTGTTATTCATTGATACTGTCTTTTGTCATATATAGTGTTATTTACACCATAGCATTTGTAAAATAAAAATTTTTATTACAAATTTATAACAAAGAAGATACTGTTAATACCATTCTTAATTTTGTAAAAATTTAATAATTATGGAGATGTTAAAGTTAAAGAAACTAAATAAATGATTTACATAAATTCGGCCTTAAGGAAATACATATCATAATTTTAAACTTAAAAGGAACGGTTTAAACAATCAACAATGAAAAGATATAGAATTATTATTTTATCATACAATTAAGCTATGTTGCAAGGCTTTTTTCTCATTGAGAATAAATCTTTGTAATAATTCGTCAAGTGCATCTCACTTGTCTCATTGTCTGTTTGACCTCTTCTCGCACACCTTTGTCAGCTCCTCGAGTAGAGATTCTGCGATCTGCAATAAGTAGAAAATTTAGATATTTGAATAATAATTGTTATCTTATATCGTGTTATGATCTTACTTTGCAAAATTCCTGTATTGACAGCTATGTCAAGAAGAACACCGCCTCCAGTAATCTTTGACGAAGAAGCATGTACTAGCCAATTAAAGTTGAGCACACAGGGATTTTTCTTGAGGTAGCCTAAGAAGAAGATCGTGATGCATGCCTTTGTTCATTGCAAGATCGTTTGAGAATGGATTCAGCCACGTTTCTAATCGCATTTGTTGTATTACTTTAGCAGTTTCCCGTTGTAAATATTCACTGCTGTGTATAAGATCATACAATTTAACTGCTAGAGCTAATCCATTTCCACTGTATTCATCATCACTGGTAATGACCATTCCAACTGGTTCTTCTCTTTTGCGTTTTTTAACTTTTGGTACACCAGCTGCTAAAAATAATGTTATCAGTAAAGACTCTTATTTACAATGATATATAATTTTTAAAGTGTTACATACAAGGTATAGGATCAACAAAAGCTTCCACAAGGCAATACGTAGTTTCATAGCTATTTATCAGAGCAGCATGTTCGTTTAATATCCTTATCAAAACAACCACAGAACAAATGAGCAATTGTCGTACTACAAGTTCTTCACCTAAGCTTGCTGAGTGTGAATTGGCATACTGCTGCAATATATCACAGTAAATTTCTCGACTCCATGGTAATGTAAACAAGTTGCTCAATTCCCATCCAAGCTTTTTCAGTTGACGCATTTGTTAGAAACGTACGATCCTTAAGCTAATCTGTATTTCTTCTTCAGAGATTCTGGCATTTCAGGTGGTGGATGACGTGGCATACGCAGCCATAGCTTAACAGCATCATAAATAAACCAATCATGATAATCCTAGGTGCCAGACCCTTCCATATACCACCAAAACCTAATTTCTTCAATACATCAACGGCGCTCGCTCCTTTTTTTATTTAGTTTGGATACAACCTAATTAAAAAGAAAAAAAGGATCAGGATTAATAAACAATAAAATCAAGTATTATGAGGACCTCAAGGGGAAAAGTGTAAGGTCATTGTCAGCTTGATTTTTACCGAGTCAGCAGGATGTGATACAATAGTTCAGAAGACACCAACAATATAACCATCAGCAAATGTAACAAGTAATTGCTCTCCTTTGGTACATTCTTGACGTAGTTTTAGTACAACATGACTGTAGAGAAGTTCATCAAGCAAACTTCATCATTGTGTATGGAATTTGTCGGAGCCATAAGGGTACCAGCCCCTTGTAGAATCCACAAATGCCCTCTTTAGCATGGATTTTAGGGAAGGTATTAGCAAAGCCAGGTGTGGTTTGGATTTTTACCTAAAAATACAAGAAAATGCAAATTTGAAAAGGCAAAAGAAATACTAAAAATAAGCAATTTTTCCAATAAAGCAGCTTGAACTGACCTTGGCAGCTTCGAATGGTGCTAAACCAATATTAGCAAAGATTTCAGCAGAGGCAGAGGAAACCAAGTACAAGCTTGTTCTGTACTTGTAAGATACTTCCTCTTCAACCATGTTTGAATATTGTACTTTAAAGTCTTCATAGAGTCCGAACTTGAACATTCCTTGAATGGAATAGTCAAAGAATGTTGGAGAGGCCCAACCTCTCGCCAGACCTTTTGAATCATCTTCAGCCAGGGTTACCTGTGTGCAGTAAGAGAAAAGTTGAATTTTTTCAAGTTATACAGACAATCATTTTTTTGCCAGCAAATACTGTCTTCTGCTTGGCATAAAATACCCGGGTTCCACGATAATTCAGTGAATAAAACAAGTTGTGCTGCTGTCAACGTTATACCAGCATTATCAGCTGTTACCAATACATTTTCATTTTGTTGAAATGTATCTACAAAATGTTTTTGTTTTATATTTATCATATTTTTATGATGAGCAAAAATTAGAATTTTTTGTTGATTTACAATCAAATTAGTGACGTAATTACAAACTGCTTTCTCTTTAGCTTTACTTGACTCACTATAATACTGTGAATACTCTTTAGCTTTACTTGGTTCACTATAAGTGCATCATGGTTTTGTGCACCGGTTTAACATTTTTGAAAATATCAGTTTTACTCATGAAAGATTTTAAGCCATTTGTAGATCCTGCACTTGGAGAATTAGTAGGCACTTAATAAACATAAGGTCCTGAACCCTCATACGATGGTATGCCTACTTGACGCAGATTTGGCTGTCTACACCAGTTATAAACAAAAATAAGATGCAGATTTGATTGGAAGATCCCCTCGGAAGCCCTAATAGCAAAAAAGAAAATATTCATGAATGAGAATGTTTAAATTTTCTTTAAGAGTATTGTTTGAATAAAATATGGTGCTGTGACAAATGTGTATTGTGAAATGTATGTAAAGACGAAGAATTAAATGTATACAAAGAGTAGGAAGACATTGTAAGACTCTTAAATTGTTTGTATTTACCTGGATTATTTACCTCTCGCAGAGTACGGACCTTGTCTTGTTTGATAGCTAAGAGATGTAACAGAGCAATGACAGCACCTTCCAATTCAGTACCACATCCAGTATTGACAGTTCCTGGAGAGAATGCTTTCCAGACAATGGTTTCACAGATGTTAGTAGCAATGAATAGCGAGATACCACTTCCTATACCATATCCCTTCTGGAGCAGCTTGTCCAGCAGCAAAATAATCAGTCCAGCAACAAACAGCTGAATGATAATCAACAGACAAACTCCAGCTCCAATTTCAGCAGGGTCGCCATACATTCTTGTCATAACATAAACAATAGCTTGCCCAGTGATATGATCATACCAAATACTAAAAGAGATGATGCATCAAGTAATATTAAGTATAAATCAAATAAATCAAATAAATAATATTTTCCAATACTTACATTTCTGAGCTCCATTAAACAGAACCATATCTTTAGCTGTATCGTCAACTTCAATAATTTTGGCACCAGCCAGAAGCTGCCTAATAAGACCCGATGTGACAATAGGAGAGATTGGAAGCCAAAATGACACGAATCCAGTAGAAGAGATCTGCGCTGTCTGAGGACATGATTCCAAATAATGGAATCTGGAGTAAATAAAGTAAAGTGATTGCTATGATATCCTTCTAACTTCGAAGATTAATTTTCTACCTCTTCATAATTCTTTTTAAGCTCTTTTAGCTCTATGAAGAGATTTAAAGCCTCTTCTATGGTAGTTGGTACGGCTGCATCAGGTTTTAAAAGTTGCACTAAGTCTACAGTATAAGAGTCAAAAAGTTTTGGTTCTGTACTAAACTCTTCCAAACATATTGCAATATGATTTTGATCAGCTTCTTTTTTATAGTCTGTAGCACCGTAATTTTCTGGATTGTAAAATAAACAATTCGGTTTGCCTGATGTAGTCTCCTGACATCTCTGTCTTCGTATTCTATGACTGTTCCATTCTTTACGGATAATTTCTAAATCATACTTAAGTAAGGGCTCAAAACAATATCTTAGAAATTCAATTTCAATTATTTCAGAATCATTCAACAGGTGAGTATCTCTTAAATCTTTGAAAAAATTAATCCAAATATGAACACCTTCCTGTCTCATTTGAGACCAATAAGCTTCTATTCTTTGATTGGACGTACTTCTTCCTTTGATGAAACTATGTACTCCAGACAGAGAGTCTTCATGATCATATCGTAAAGACTGTTGAAGAGATTCAACTACACAATTTTCAGTACCTTTATCTGATCTTACTAAAGTTGGAAGCAAATCAAATTTTTGCAAAGTTTTAAGATAGTAATAAGAAATGATATCTGGATTGTTATTTGAACTGCCAACTTCTAACCATAAAATTTTTCTTGAGAACCCATCAATCCCACCATGGATTGCGAACCCAAAAGGTTTTAATTTATCGTATCCATCAATATGCCATATAAAGTTTGGTCCAGGCACATTATATTTGCGTCTCCTTAATCTATGTCTTAGCCGTTCAGCAAGACCATCAGGATCTACTATCCGTAAAATATCTAACACAGTATCTCGTTTCACAATTAGGCGATGGAATAACTTTAACCTTCGCCACAAAGTCTTGTAACCTAAATCTGATCCACTACTGTCTAATTCACTTATTATAGTACTACAAACTTCTTCTAGGTCACTTCCAACGATACCTTTTCTTCTTAATCCAAGATTCCTCAAGATTCTCTGTACTCTCTAAATGTGAAATAGTGAAATTGTCACTATTTCGGTTAGTGAACCCATTTCTCACTTGTAAAATACTTTGTACTAATTCTGTTAGTGAATATGCACTAGAAATTAGTGAATTTTCACTATTTCACATTTAGAGAGTAGGTGACGGACTGTTATGTTTATATTGTGATTTCTCAGCAAACCAACAATTTCTTCGTATGTATATCCTCTTTGAAAATAATGGTTAATACATTCTTCTCTGGATTCCATAGAGCTAACTCGAATATTTTAAATGTTCAATTCAACTATATTACGAATGATACCTTTAAATAAAATTAAGTTGCAGAATCATTTACAGAAATCACAAATTGAGGTTAGAAAATGACACAGTACTCAAACAGCAATAAAAAAAATTTCCAACTCTCAATCATTCATTTAAATATATAGATATATAACAAATGAAATAATTATTTTATTAATTATAAATAATTATTGTATATCTTTGTTAATGAAACCTTTCAAATTCTTCGCACATCACAGTTTACAGTCGCACTAGCACGTTGGCCATTACATGAGTTTAAAGCTTTTCGTTTTCGGAGCATCGATACGCACACACACAGTGTATGTGCGCCGATGTCGTCACCTGGCTTCCGTACTTTCTTCCCTCTGATAATGCCACGCTGTAGACACATGTCTGAGAGTACGGCGTGGTTCTCGCCTTTTCCCAGTGTAGTAAACAAGTAGTGCATTGTTTCGGCTTGTTGGTTTCCGGGGGCCCTTAAAATGCGTCTCGAGTGAAAGGAAAGCTGGGCACGTACGCAGTTTTTGCTCGGTTCTTCGAGTTTCTTCGCTGAACACATTATTTATGGTTCTTCTCGAGTTTTCCGCTCGCAGAGAAAAAACAATCATAAATAATACGTTATTTATAGGTATCCGCTTCGCATTTTACAAACGCTTTTTCGTGTGACCGTTAAGATAATTTACACGCTTGTTTGCTACGTTTTAGGCACGTACAAAATACATTAAAATATACAACCGTTTCTGTGGGAAAACTAACGGAACGAAAGAGAACGACTATATCGTAGTATCTGCATTTTAATATTAGCGCGTAATATAATGCATTGTGACGTCGCGGAATTTCCCATTTAGGTATTCTGACCGAGAATATGTTTTAACGCGAACGTAACACGCGGGTAGTTTAAATTATCAAGTGAACATTAAAATGCTCTCTCAACACGCGGAAGGATAGTAGAAATAATAAAATAAACGAATTTAAGTTAAAAGATACTTAGGATAACCTCCTAAGATCTTATGTATATTCTAGTCTTTGAAATTACAGGGTATAATTTGTATAAGAATCTGAAGAGTGTCGCCATCGGTTGTCGAACTCTGACTGACTGCTGGTCAGCTCTTGGTGATGCTGCTTCGCTCTCCTCTCCTTGAGGGCGGTGACATTCGTGGCGTCGTTGAGGGTGCAAAGGGAAGAAGGGGTATGAGTATCTCCACCCCTGCTTCCTCTTGGCGAATGAAAGCGAGTTTCCACTGGGTTTTCCCCGCGTCGCCGACCAATCAGCGAAAGGCTGCAAGGCCCGTACTGGCGTGGGAGAGAGTCAGAGTGGGGCCCTTTCTTCCCTCTGATAACGCCACGCTGTAGACACATGTCTGAGAGTGCGGCGTGGTTCTCGCCTTTTTCCCAGTGTAGTAACAAAAAGTGCATTGTTTCGGCTTGTTTGTTTCCGGGGCCCTTAAAATGTGTCTCGAGTGAAAGGGGAGCCGGCCACGTGCGCAGTTTGTGCTCGGCTCTTCGAGTTTCTTCGCTGAACACATTATTTATGGTTCTTCTCGGGTTTTCCCTCGCAGAGAAAAACAAACCATAAATAATACGGTATTAGAAGTCCGTTTCGCATTTTACAACCGTTTTTTCGAGTGACCATTACAATAATTTACGCGCTTGTTTGCTATGTTTTAGGCACGTACAGAATACATTAATATATTCAACCGTTTCCGTGGGAAAACTAACGGAACGAAAGAGAACGGCTTTATCGTGATATCTGTATTTTAATATTAGCGCGTAATATAAGACATATATATACTATACGCGAGTTCGAGAATCACGGGAAGTCGCCGGACTTCACAGCATATATATACTATACGCGAGTTCGAGAATCGCGGGAAGTCGCCGGACCTCACAGGGGATATAGTTAATAGTAGCGTCTACCAAACGGAATAAAAAAATGCTTGCTGACAATTGAATATTTACTAAGTAAATAGTTATCTGTTTTATTAAAAAGTTATTGATAGATTTAGGGCATTCACAGCCAAAAAAAAAAAAGGAATTAATAGAACATAAGAATTTACATCGGTTTGTATATTTATATACATGAGAAATAAGAGGAATACGAGCTTATTCCTGATAATTATAGATATATTAACCTATGTAAATTCTTATATTCTATATTCCTAATTCTTTTGGCTGTCTAGACCCATAGTTACCTTGGAAATAAAAATGTAATATTAAACTTATATTTTCATCAAATATATTAATATAAATTATTTTATTTTTAATATAAAATTACTATTTTAAGGATAAGATAAGATGATTTAAGTAATAATAAGTAAAAAATACCATTATTTGATTACCATTTTTTATTTACCATTTTTTTTATTTATTATTTTTTTTTATTTACCTCTCCCAAGCTAATGTTAATATTTAAAAAATCGTTATATAGAATAAATTCTAACCTAACCTGGCTGTAAAGCAGCGCACAGGCCGCAACACGCGGGAAGCTTATGGCATTTTACAAATCTGGAATGGCGAGCGCTACGATAGTAAGGTTATGTTCTAGTCGTGCACAATATTTGCGAGTTAATTTTCATACTAAATGAATGTAAAAATTCATAATTTTTGACGTTATATATTGTAAATCTTTAATTGTAAAGTAGACAGTTTTTTGAAGATATATCAATTAAATAACATTTAAAAATGCCTACTTGGAATCAAATTCAAGCCCAACTTAGAAATTCAAACAACCCAGTGGTTTTCTTTGATATATCTGTGGGTACAACCGAAATTGGTAGAATGATTTTCGAACTTTTTGAAGATGTTTGTCCAAAAACTTCAGAGAATTTTCGTCAATTTTGTACTGGAGAATATAGAAAAGATGGTGTGCCATTAGGCTTCAAGGGTGCTATTTTTCATAGAGTTATCAAAGATTTTATGATCCAAAGTGGAGACTTTGTCAATGGAGATGGTACTGGAGTAATAAGCATTTATGGTGGTACTTTTCCTGATGAAAATTTTACATTAAAGCATGACTCACCAGGCCTTCTCTCAATGGCCAACAGTGGAAAAGATACCAATGGATGTCAGTTTTTTATTACTTGTGCTAAGTGCAATTTTTTGGATGGAAAGCATGTTGTTTTTGGAAAAGTTATCGATGGACTTTTAGTAATGAGAAAAATAGAAAATGTTCCAACAGGACCAAATAATAAACCTAAGATACCAGTAACTATATCACAGTGTGGACAAATGTAGTTTATATAAAAATTGTAATTATAATAATATTTTAATGAATTAAATTTTATATTTTTAATATTACAAAAAATTATGTTTCTTTGTAATTACTTTCAAAAAAATATTAAAAACTAATTACTATAATATTGAACATCATAGTAAAACAATAAGTACATAATTCATTATTCGTAGTATTTGTTTAAGAAATTAAATTTTATTATAAATTATTATATGTAATATCAATATTAAAATGTTATACCATACTTTTAATATTTTCAATGCTCTAAAGTGCTACTTTTAATAAATAAAATTGTTCACTTTATCACTCTGATAAGTGTCATATACTACATAATTTGATTAATATGTTTATGTACACAAAATTAATTGACAAATACAAATATATTTGATAACAATTCATAATGATGCCAAAAATATTGATAAATAACAATGTCAATATTGTGACTATAAGAAATACAGTGGCGTAATTGAACATATTTGTTTTTAATTTTGAAAAGTTTTATTTTGGGACATAGTTAGTTATTAAGAGTAAGGTCTCAACTATAAACTCCATTTTTTAATTCCTGAATTCTTTATTTATTTATGTAAACGAAACTTTCATAATAAAATTTTACATTTAGTTTGACCTTATATGGAGTCAAATTATGTGGTGAAAAGGCAAAACAGCAAGTCAATTTTTTGATATGTCGAAATATTGAAGTTTGAATTTCTGAATTGCCATTTTAAACCTATGCAAAAGAAAAGCATAGATTATGAAAAAATTAAAGTAATAAATGAACTTTAGCAACTTTTTTTGCTTATTTATATGAAAGTATACCATGTATAGATACCAAAATTACTAAAAACTGAATTTTCAAGAAAAGTTGACTTACGTTGTTATGCCTCAAAGCTACAGAATTCAGCTGACGTATATTTTAAATATGAACAACAATTTTCATGAAAAATTATTTTCCTGAAAAAAATTATGTACCTTATAGCATCTAAATCTTTTAAAAAGAATAATGTAAATTTTAATAAAAAGTAAATACTTAAATATAAAACAGATTTACTCTGTTTAATGTTGCCCAAACGTGCAAAGAAATTAAAAAATTTTAATTATTGCTCAATTGACACCTTTTCTAATCAGGGCCTCAAATTGTATATAATTAAATATTCTAACAATACAAAAAATAATCAATCTCCTTATTTCTATTTCTATTATAATTAGCTTGATTATAATTTCAAAAAGTACACTGATGTGCTCAAGAAAGAAGAATCGCGTAATATTGTTTATATTTATTTTATTCTTATCTCAAAGCTTCAACCTCAGTTAGGGTAAACAGGGGTATGATGAGACAGTTGTAATAACTAAGTTGCACTACCTGTCAAGTTACGATTTGATTTCTTATTAGTATTATGAATTAATTTACATACAACTTATGTTTAAGGTTTAGTTTGAAACTCACATTCAAAATTGAATAAGAAACTTAACTCTTTCAGATACCGCGTTCATTAAAATGGACATATTTAAAAATAATTTTTATAAGTCAAAACCACTTTTTAACCTCTAATTGATGGATCCTAATTAAAATACTAAGTATTAGAAATATATCGACGCCCCTTACGAAGACTAGCACATTACAGATTTCCCAAAAAATAGTCTTGTCTAGTTCTTGTCAGAAGTCTCCTACAAAAATTAGCAATTTTTAAAATCTCAGACAAAAACTATTCTTTTTTCAGAGGATCTAAGAAAGTATTAGTATTTATCAGAAAATCTAAAACAAGCTAGTTTTTTATAAAATGCCCCTGTAAAAAACTAGGTATTTTTAGAAATCTGAAATGTGCTAGTCTTTGTAAGGACCATCGATATATTTATTTTTTCCTTTAAAGGGTTATCCAGGAATTAGCCTACATGTTACCTGTTACCATTACTTGCTAATAGCACGATCAAGCTTCTGTTGGAAGATACGTATAATCAAGCTGTAAATGAAGATCATTAGCTAAATCACTCTTCTAATCGTAACCATATGTAATAATATAACTAGATATTATTATATTTTATTCACACCCTCTGGTGCTTACACTTGCAAACTTATATTCAAAATCACAAAATTGAATTGAATTCTTAGAAATAAAAGTAACAATAATGTATATATACAGAGTATTTTTTAGGTGCGAATTTTCAAATTGATCAAACTAACAAAAGAAATTCAAAGAAATAGTTCGACGTTGAAAATTCTTTTTTTTATGATCACATTGCGATTTATCAAAATTAACAAAACAGGTTTTTTTTTTACATTATTAACTTTACAAAACACTTAAACGCTACAAGTTTACATGATGTCTAGTTGAATTATTTACTAAGTAACTTAACAGTGTAAATGTCATTTAATTTCTAACACATTTTGAGAAAAGGAAATGGTGCTTCTTGAAAGCGTCCATAAAGTTTACAAAATTCACTAGCGAAACACTTTTACAATTTCTATTTTCTGAATATCGAAGGTGAAAAATTTATTTTATGTGAACGGGGGAAAGTACAGTTTGAGAAAACGAAACGTCGCTCTAGCGTTCATACAGTTTCAATTCCTAAGAACTGATGGAGGATATACACAGTTTTCAAAGTCCCTTGGTCACTATAGCGAAGCACTTTAATAATTTCATTTTTTATCTTTATTTTCTTTCTATTCGAGGACGTCTCAGAAATAAATAAATAAATTTGAAGCTAAAAAATGTATTATATGCGAACGGAGAAAAGTCTATGAAAGTCTACATTAAAAGTCTAAATTCTTAAACAACAAATAAGTATATATGATGTCGAGATGAATTGTTTAATAAATAACTTAATAATGTACAAATTACTAAATTTTCTAAACAATTTGTGAGAGAAACAGCACTTGAGAGCATCCATATAGTTTCAATTCCAATATTTGATTGAGGATTGGCACAATCTTCAAAAACACTTAGTCATAAGCGATTATGAGAAGTCCTTTACAATCAATTATAATTTATTTTATTCTTACTTTAAACTATTCTTCTTTTACTTTCTCGGAACTGTGATGAGTTTCCAAAATTGTTGCACTTGAAGTTATGAAGGACTTAGAAGTAATCAAAAATAAAGCAAGGACTAGGGTTAATCCTCCAGGATTTTAATCTAATTCATTTTATTTGGGCAAAGATTTGAATTTGGACTTGGATGTAAATCCATTGTAATCTCCGACTGGTTCCGAAGACAGACTCCCTAAGAATATATTTATACCCTTGTATATGTGAATTGAATACATGTATACTTATACAAAAATAGATATACATGAAGTTGTTGAAAAATTTTTCTTTTAAACTCCTCAAATTTCTTATTTGGACGAGTCAAAATACACTTGAAAAAGTGGTATATAATAGCGAGATTTAACTCAGGTTTGAGAGGATTAATGGAGTGAATTTTTGGTTTATTTTCTAAGACATAGAATTCACGAAATTAGTTTTTTCCAAATCTGTTAACAATTATATATTATTAATCTTACCGAGATCAGAGTATCTAGGCCGTTTTTTTAGTTTATTGTTTCATCTTTATTTTTCTTTTTGTAAAATTTAATTTGATTGGGTTTAAACAAAGTTATGGTACAAAATGTGTCATGTTATTTATTTATTTATTTTATATATACCAGAAAATTAATTTATATATTGCAAAATTTCTATAGAGGTAATAATATTACCTGTACGTAGGTCTTGCGAGACTTATAACTATCTTAAACTACTAATACTTAAAAATATACTTAAAACTAAAATTAATTAATCGTTCATTGAAGTATGAGAATTTCTTACTCGTCGTGATGTATAACAAATTTAATGCTCAATTCCTGTATTTTATATACAAGTATTGAGCATATTTTAGAAATTGAAATATATATTAATTATTTTTCGTTTTCAGATTAGTTTAATTTAGTGACACAATCTAATCCAATTTTTTAATTTTTTCTTTATAGTACTTATATTGTAATAACATAGTTTTGAGATCTTTTGGTAGTTTATTGTCAGTTCTTATTGTTACAACATAGCTGTTTTTGTTACTAATGTTTTTTGTTATTTTTGGTAGTTGTAAACTTTTATTTCTCGATGTACTTGCAGACTCTAAGAAATTGTTTTTTGATTCAGTATAATTGTGTAGTAATAAATTGAAAGTGAATAACTGCTCAAGGTTTAATGGGTAATTGTCGTATATGAATGTGTTCTTGCTTATAATTTTTAAAATTCTATTTTGCAGACTTTGTAACAAATAGAGATTGTTTTCATTTGCCCCCCCCCCCCATTGCATTATCTTAGATATTTTGGAAAAAAAAAAACTAGATATTTTGTTTTTTGTAAAACCTGTTCAATGTGTTTATCACACAGTTATGTATACAGTTTTATTCACATTTAAAGATAGTTTATTTAAAGTCAACCAAGTGGCTACTTTTTCTAAGTGTACATTCATTTTATCTTGAGCGGATAGCCATGTATTGTTACGTAGCGCAACATTTTTAGAAATAAGAAGTAATTTGTTTAGCTAAAAAGTTATACTATTGATTAAGATTTTTTAAAAATAATGCTCTCATATGCTGTTTCATAGATAAAAGGGCTATTCTGTCATCAGATGGCGCTGTCAAGTACATTAGGGTACAGTGGTTCGAGGGACAGTGTGGTATATACCTGTGCTCGGCGCTGATTGGCTCCGCCGTTTGTATGATATAATGCTTTTCGCATATATACACAAAATATACAGTTCCCTTTTAGTATAGTAATTGCTATTACTTGTATATCTATATATATATTATCCTAAACATGGCGTTTCCGGCTGATCTATCACACTGTCCCTCGACCCACTGTACATTCGGGGTATATTACAAATTAGGGCCTTTACACTCTAAAAGAATAAGGACATAGGCATAAGAATAACATTGATTGGTATACCTATACATACGAGAAATAAGAGGTATAAGAACTTAGTTCTCGTATATAGGGGAAGGTGGGGCAGTACGGGCACCCTAACTTCAAAAGAATCCTGTACTTTCTATTTTGTACCAATACAAATTATTAAAAGTGCTTCTTAAAGTAGAATATCTCAAGATTTAGATACATTATTTTTTATTATAAAATATATATTGCATTGTTTTTTATAATGCAAAGTACAATACCGCTAAAACTGCCCATTTTCCCCACCCGTGGGGCACGATTGGCATGGAGGTGGGGCACGATTGGCACGGTGAATTAATGAAAAATTTATTTAAAAAAAAATATTGGACGTTACTATTAAATTTGCATTTTATAGGATTGAGGATCAAAACTAAAAACCAGACCATTTCATTAACACTGACTCTTTCACCAACATCTAAGACTCCGACGTCTCCGACTCCGAAATGTTAAGGGCGCAAAAGTAAGGTTAAGAAAATCAGCTGTTAAACTCGGCGGAAATAAATTGACGACTCACGTATGCCCATCGTGCCCCGCTAGTGGTGCCAGTCGTGCCCCATTTTAGAGTATTTTTATATGTAATATTACTTTTTTCCTAAGCATCGGAGATCATCAATCAAAAATACTATTAAAAATTTACGATTTAAACTGTAAAAGTAATTCCCTTTCGACGCTCATATGATTTATTTGTTCTTGAGAAATAGATTAGAATTATGGAAAAAACAACGTTTTGAAGTCCTCAATTTCTAATAATTCTCATACGATTTGTATTAATTTTTTCATTTAGGATTTGCAGAGGGAAAAAGTAAAAGCTATTTACAACATATAAAAAATACTATCATGTTAGAATATTCATTTATTTAGTGAACATTTGAATGCCCAATCCACCCGCCAAACCCATCCTGCCCCACCATCCCCTATAGAAATACCAATCGATGTTATTCTTATGTCCAATGTCGTTATTATTTTAGCGTGCAAAGGCCCTTAGGCTATTCCGTCGCCAGGTGGCGATGGTGTTCACATGGGGGCACGGTCGTATACACAGGTCGGGAAACTCCGGTAGTGGGGGTAGTCCTCTTATTTGCCACAGTTATAATTCAAAAAGTCGCCACGGCAACGTGCCCTGCAATCGAAAAAAGTAGGCCGCGCATGCGCAGTATGAAAGTCCACCATATTGTTTCTGGTTAATTGCGCGCAATTCAAAAAGTTGAAGATTTGTATGAAATATCGAAATGCAAATTTCAACTTTCAAAATATAATAAATTTATTGCACTTACTTTCGAAGCATAATTCTATTTTTTTTTATAATTATCCTACAAAAAAATCATTAATAAGTTATAATAAAATTTGCCATTCATTTTTGCCAAAAACCGTTCAAAGTGAACGGTTTTAGATTACGGATATTTTGGAATATTTAAATTTAAAAAATGTTGATACACGGAAAAAATGTCGAACTCAAATGTTTAAAGTAAAACTGGTATTCATTTATTTCAACCAATCAATAACTTTATACCACTATTTTGGTAATTGGAAATTTCCAAAATAATAATACATCATTTCAATAACTATTGGAGCGAAAATATTTCGAACATGAGACCGATTCGGTTACACGTAGAGGCCAAGATTCATTAAGCTACTACAGCGCTAGGGCGGTGCTGCCGTGTCTCGGTGTTGGGCGCGAATCGTGCCCAACGTCGGAACTCGGAACCGCTATATCATATTTCAACGAAAGCCGCCCTTCTATATATCATTTTTTTTGTTTTGTCTATTCTTCATCGTCTTTGTCGCGCTTTGCTCCATTTCCATCTACCCTTGACAAAGGTAAGTACTAAACTGGAATTAATTAAAAATAATACAGTTATATTTAAACATATGCGGATAATATATATATATATATATATAAATATTTATTACTGCTATATGCTGCAAGCATAGTTTGGGTGTTATGCAGGCTTATAAATCTTAATTTTCAAGGTAATTCAATGCTTTTGAATTTTTATAATAGCACAAGTATTATTACTTTAGATTGAGTGTATAGTAGTAATGTTAATAAACTTGTATTGATATTATTATTATTATTATAAATTAGACAGGTAGCATACAAATGTAATAATTTTGTTTAAAATGAAGACTTAAGGGGAAATCGGAGCGAACTACACCATTGTGACCTCCACCTTGCGCCGTATTATTCATTATACGTCTAAAATTCACATAGTAACATCAAAATCGAGATTGATAATAGTTTGTTATTATGTAAAGAACACCGGATAATAGCAATTTTGTTTATTTGTAGCCTCAAAAGTTTTTTATTATGAAATATTGTTACAATTGACGAATGGAAAACGGTAAAAGTGATGGTCATCTTACCATTTCTTAGCCTTACTGATAGCTTCACCTCGCACCGTATTTTTCATTATTTTACGAAATTGTACGCAATTATGTACGCCTGAAGCTTTATAAACATTTATTATTATGACAAGAACACCGGATAACCGCATTTTTGTACCATAAATGACTACAAATTTTTATTTTTATGATATTAATTTTTGAGGTTAGGTAAAATTGAGCAATCTTAAAACTTCATCGAGTAAAATGAAAAACTGCAATGTCGTTGACTGTATGTAAGGTATAGGACTCCGGTCTCTCCTTAAGGGTCAGTGTTTTTCATAATTATTTTCATCTGTTTAAGATTGATTAGTTTAGTATTAACCTTTTAAGAAATGAATTTTAAAAATGAATATTATAGCTAAATGAATATGAAATATTTTGTCTAAACCTTCAGAAACTATATATATATAGACAGTATAGGTAATGGTGCAAAGAATACTTATGTTTATTTTTGAACACTCGAGAGATTGAACTTCCAAAACTCGTTTGTATTTAATCTGTTTATGCGAATGAATAACTTTGTTGAGTGATTTTGTACCTTATATATTTAAAGAGAAACGTGTTATTCTTATATTGTATATTCTTAACTTATTTTTCTTTTTGATGATAATTGATGAAGCTTCTGAGAAACTGATTTTGTGAATTCAATATGCTGATCTCTTTGAACCTGAGGTTATTAAATTATTGGTGTTGAACTTAATTTATAAGTCTCCACATATGCACCGGTAATATATTTTATTCACTAGCTTTCCTTTAGAGCTATATTACTCGTAAAGTACTGAGCTATGTTAGTCAGATTAGTAATTACACTTTGATACTTTTACTTATACTTACCTTTATTTACTTTTATACTTAAATTTGACAATCAATGATAGAATTTTAAATGAATTTTTTTGTATTTAAGGTAAATTTGTTAATTAGTTAATATTTTTCAAATATTCATGACTTTAAAGAATATTGATTTATTTTTGCTTTAAAAAAATATAATACACATCTTATAATATTATAAAATTAGTTTCAACATTATGAACCAACAATAGCTCGATCATTGGAGATGAGGCAGAACGTAACATGCGCACGGGATACTTCTACGACTCTTCGGCATCAGCGGTTCCGGCGTTGGGCGCGAATCGTGCCCAACGCCAAGACGCGACGGCACTAGCCTAGCGCTGTACTCAATAAATTTTACCCCCCCCCCCCCCACCGTCCAGCCTGCAAAGATGATATTTTTTATATAAAAAAAATACTAGTCGCCAGATCTTTATTTGCCCAATTCAACTACATTGGTATTTTTATTTGCCCAAGCTTAGATTTTTCAGGAAAAATCAAAATAAAAAATATTTTTTTCACAATTTTAAATGTCTATATCTTTTGAATAAGAAGGTATTATCAATTTTACCAAACGGGAAAAAATTGCTCCCGAGCTAATTTAATTTGCCGAGGTGTCAAATGTTATAAATATTTAATAATTATTATGTAACATATAAAAAATCGTAATGGGATTAGTATCCGGTACTTCTACATAATGCGCATGCGCGGTACATAATACGCATGCGCGGTACCGTGCGGTCCGATCGTTCCATACTGTTTCGCGGTACATACTAATTTGAGAAAGTTGTGGCGTGTCTACAACTTTTTGTTCATTGGTTGAGGTCTTAAAGAGTTAGTTGTTGTTTAAGTTGTGTGCGTCAACACCGTTAAAAAAATCAAACTTGAAATCAAGGTTGGTTCAAGCTTCAACATGGCAAATTTGTTGAAACAAATTTTTTTCATCACTCTATTTAAAAATGTATTTCGGAGCAGAGTCAACACAACATTATTACAGTGTAGATTTCAGAGCAGTGCGTTCTTACGAAAGCAATTGACAATCTTTCTGTTGTGGATAACATCTTTGGTAAAGGCCGTAAAGCACTACAATTTCTTTCTGGATTGGTTAATTTGTTCTTTGATCTCACAGATGCAACCTGTTAAGTACGCAATCTTGATCCCTCTATTTTCCAGGTACATGCTTAGTGAGTATCAATGATTGATCTTTTTCATGAAATCTTTCAATTTTGGAGCTTACTCTGATTTATGCTTGTTTTTTACAGAGGTATTGTAAAATAAATAGTACTCGTGTTGGATCCGGACTTACTGATATGCACCGGTTCAATCGATGAAAATTTCAGTTTTTGGTTTAGAGTGGGTGACCGAAAAATGGAGCCAATACAAATGTTGAATTTTTCTAAAAAATGACCTATTGAAGCTGGATTAACTCTTTTACAAAGGGGCCTGCGGCGGCTCAGTCGGTAGAGTGTCGGATTCCTACGCCGGTGACCCGGGTTCGAATCCTAGTCTCTGTCGATTGATACAAGCAGCAACACTGTAAAAATTACATGTGCTTTGTTTACAAACACACCGCAGACCCCCGTCGTCAATTAGGACCACATGGAAGCACAAACATGTCGACGTTAAAAAAAAAAAAAAAAAAAAACTCTTTTATAAAGTTAACTTGTGGAGGTTTCAACATTTTTATAAAGCCCCTAAGCAATGAAGACCAGAGAAAGCACGCACAACGAGTCAAGCAATTGTAAATGTGTCATGAATCTTGCAACAGGAAATAACTCGCGATATCCCAAAAATAAGTGGTCCAGAACAGTCCGACTTTTAGAAGCTTAGATTCGTCAACATTTTAACCTTTGCTGGACGAGGTATTTGAACTTCTGATTCTAATTTGGCATAGTAGTTAGTGAGGCTGTGTTTCATAAATTCTTCTTTTAAACAAATTTCATTAACTATTGCTTTAAATAAAAAAATGGACCAGCCTATTCAAATAATTCTAGATTCTTTTGATATCTACTGATTTATATACTTTTTATCTTCTTGAGTTAACATTATTTTTAATAGTCAAATAATTCTTCTTATTTTAAATCATCTTTCTATAGTTTCAAAGACTATAACAAAGAATATCATCTGGCAAGTGATGCTTTGTGCAGGCAGAAAAAAACATAATATACCAAAAAAAGCTTCAAGTTAAAAATGAACACAATACTCAAGTGTACCACTTATTTTTAAACTTAAATTCTCTTTATCAATAATATCTTTATCAATAATACATTTCTAAGCATAAATTTTTCATTTTTAGGTACAAGTTTTAATTTAAGGTTTTTAAAGTTATTGTAGTTTTTACGAAAACCAAATCTCTATAGTGGTGCTAGGAATAAATTTTAAGAATTGTCTCTCAAGCCCAAAGGTGCAGACTTTTGTCAGACTTGGAATATTTTACAAGAGACACTGTCAAAGGTGTGATAACACTAGCTGATGTTCCACAAGCAACATGGAATGATAGATTTAGCCATTTAGGTAAGCAGTATTTAAAATAAAATTGATTATTTAGCTCGTGTGACGTTTTTTGCACAAGCGAAGCAAGTGAGAAAAGTCACATAAGGTAAAAATCATCTTACGCACCAACTTCGAAACATATTTTATACCACAAGAGCCGAATAATCATATTGAAGTTATGATTTTGAGGTTAGAGTGGTATAAAATACTTTATTCTACATGTTTAATTATACAAAGAAGAAGATAGTTCATAATGTTTTATATTTTGTTTTATAGCGATGTTTTTTTACTACGTGTGGCGCATCCTGAACCATTAGCTGATCATTTGTACAATGAAATCGAAAGATTTTTAAACAATCTTGTTACTCAGTTACTAGCTAAAGTTCAATCACAAGGAGAGAATGGCCTATTACAGGCATATCATTGTGCTTGTACTGAATATTCTCAAGAAATCAATTACCTTCATCAATTATACTTATATTTAAATCAACAGCATAAAAAAAAACAAATGCTTACAGAAGCAGTAATCAATTAATGGAACATCTTCAGCAGCTTCTCTAGATTATCAGGAGCAAAAAGACATTGACAAACTGGGTTTATCGTTAAAAAGCCCTCTTGTTGCATTACCCCCCTTGAAGGAATACATGCAGACAGATTAGATTAAGCACAACCATCTACATGAGACGTTATTTGCGGAGTTATTTTTATTATTTTTATTTGCGGAGTTATTTATATATAAATATATATATATATATATATATATATATATATATATAAATAACGTCTATTTTATTTATGTAAAACAAAGATACTGCAAACTTTTATTTTTATACTTTAATATTTCGGAATTGAGCAGAAATAATCTCAAATAATAACGCTATAATATTATAATATTATATTATTTCTTTAAAACATTGCGTTGCTTAATTATATCGAAAGTATGCGATTACACGGAAAAAAATGTTGAACTCAAAAATTACGGAATCTATATATATATATATATTACAGTTGTATTTCTTAAATCTTAACTACTACAATTAGACGAGTTAAAACTTACTTAATAATTATTATTATATATTAAGTAGGTGAGGCGTATTAATAAATAAGCGAAAATCTGAAAAAATATGTGTATCTACCCTGGTAGAAAATTAATCTAGAACTATGTAGATCTATCTAGTTTGCCAAGGAAATAATCAAGGGCCTCGATAAAACTAGATAATTTTCTACCAGGGTAAAATCGTTTAATAATTAATACAATTTATACAAACACTTAAATATTAATTTTTATACAGTTTCACCTGTTTTCTTTTAACTTGTGCCTCTCTTTTAACTTTCTGGTTTTCCTGAAAGGTAAATTGGCGCATTCTCAGTCGAACATAATAATAAAGTGCATAAGCTAATATATCAGCCCCATGCTCTCTGCAGGGAAATGTAAAATTAAATGTTTCTAATACTTCATCTACAGTTAGATCAAACACTCTAGAGTCATTTGCATATTTTTCAAAGCATTGCTCAGTGAAATGAATTAAATTAAAAAAATGATAATTGGCATGAATCAAACGTCCGCGCGTTTTCATGTCAACTAATTGTCCAACAGCAGTGTTAACATTGCATTTCGTGATTCCGTCTCTACAAAATTCACATTCTTTATAAATGTCATGTTTCAATACTTGTTTGCGTAGGTAACCTACGATACACAAATATACTTATCATTAAGTGTTAATTTCTTAGAAATACTATATAATTTAGATTGGCAATATTTACTTACGCATATTTCTTCTGAAAAGCATACAAGAATCAAAATTACAGCTGCTACTGACATATATATCCCAGATATCTGTTGCTATGATATTTCGTTATTGATATTCAAAAATGCAATAAAATTTTGCATAGATTTGTTGTAACAAGTATCAATCTTATGTAAAAAAGTGACATTTTAAATTAAGCTACTTATTACCTCAATTCAATGCTCAATAGAATTACATCGATATTAAAATTTTAAGACAAGTCCTCTCATTCAAACTGTAATATTTACTTACAAACCCTGGTAGAAAATTAACGAGTTTTTTATCGTTAACGTGTTAATCAAATAAAGATATTATTAGCTGAAATTTACTACTTAACAGTATTAAAATGATCTAAAACTATAATTATCACATTAAAAATTAATGCTTTAATGTAATAGTACATGTATTAATTACTTATTTTTTAAATTATTTCATAGAAAGCAACATGTCTTCTTTTAGCTAGAAAATTTAGCTAGAATCTAGATAGAAACCCGGTAAGATTTCTACCAGGGAATTAACAGTTAATATTATAAGAAAATAATTTCAACGTCTTGAAATTTTAAGTATGAATATGAATTTCTATAAAAAAATTGTGGGAAATTCATCACATAGTATCGATTGCTATGAATAAAAACTGGTTTCTCGTTCATTAAATATTGCTTAAAACACTGGAGTAAGTTTAATTTTTAACAACATTTCATGTGTTTAATAATAAACTGAGAAGCATGGGAAATGGACAAAACACATCTATATAAGCAAGGAAGCACACTACATTTTCAACTTAATTAGTCCCTTGTTAAAAAATAGGATTGAAACGGATTGAAGTGGATGGTAACGGATTACAACGTTTTGCTTGTTCCAATCCGTTTCAAACCATAACAGTAAATGGAAATCTAGTATTCAATCCATTTAAATACGTTGTAATCCATATCAATTATATGAAACTGGGGTGTGGAATCCATTTAAATCCGTATCAGATACAAATTAATTTGCTGCAATTTTATATTTATAAACATAGACTAACGTTCATAAATGTATTTTAATATATTCAAAAACATTTAATATGGAGTTAAAAAAAACGATATCAATCCGTATCAATCCGCTTTAATTACTCAATTTACAAAAAATAGCTTTTTTCTATATCTCAAATAAAAATGACCAAGTATATTCAATTCGAAAACTAACTTCATCATCAATTTTTCATACAATTTTATACTTTTTATTTTAATTCAATCCGATCTCATCTATTACAAACATAAAGGAGTTACCTAATCCATTCAAATCCATTTTAAATTTATATTTGTAATGGATAAGATTGGATTTATAAGCTAGAAAGTAACTTAGCACCGGCAAGTTAAAAAAGTCTCACAACGACCCGATTAAAAGCCAAGTAACTCGCTTTTCGTAATTGTTTACTAGGAAGACAATAAACTTAATTTGCCTCTCACAATTACAATTTTAATCTGATCATTGAGAAGCTCAAGCACAAGTCAAAGTAGGCAATTCTTTACTTAAAAAATAATCTTTGACTATTATTTTAAGAACAATGAGGTTTAGATAATTAATATTAAAGATGACGAGGAAATAGGTTATGCGTGCCGTAATATTTGGATCAATTATTTTTAGTTAATTTATTTAAATAAATGATATAAAATAACAGTAGAATTTGTATTATCACTTATGTTGCAAACAATAATATTATTATTAAATTATTTGAAACCTTATATTAATAAGATTTAATTTATGTACCGATTTTTTCACTACAACAGCTACTCATAGTACTTAATATCACATTCAGTGTATCACGTGAAGTAGACTATAATTATTAATTATTTAGTACAATTTACGTATTATTTATTAGGTTTGCAGTAATATCTTATTGCTTTTTGACTTAATAGAGAACGTCTGATCATTCTCCATTTTCAAACGGTGTTTTGTTCTTATAACCTCTTTTCATGAAAAAGAAGTAACAAAAAACACACACACGTTGATTCAGGAGAAAGTCCGAAATGCCGATGTTGTTGATTTTTTCTAGGTTTTGTCCGCTACCATGCCATGGCGCTAGCATCAGCGACTTACTACGTTCTTCACGGGAATCGCGGTTTCTAATTAAACCTCGCGAGATACGACTTTATTATTAGGACCCATCGATGTTGTTCTTAAGCTCAACTCATCAATAAGTGGCCCCCTCAATTTAATAGCTATCTACAACCCACAGCAAAATGTAATTTTCTCCATCAACTACTCAAAATTTTTATAGGAAATTTCTAACCTTCCCGATGTTATACTTATGGACGATTTCAACGCCCAAAATATCCTCTGGGGTAGCTCCGTAATTTTTCATACTTAAAAATTTTAAACAATTTTTCAGCCACCCGGATTTGTAACAATAATACTTGCCCGGAACTTACAATCTGCTCAACCTCTTTATACGAGCATATTTCTTGGAATATTCATTCTGACTCTCTTGACAGCAACCACCTGCCCATACTAATCAATCTCAATGCCTCAGAACACCGGAATCAGAGCCTAGTTCAAACAGAACCAAAGACCGTTCTATTAATTCCACACTCAACGCTGCATTTCAAAAGATCACCAAAAAAAAACAAATATGATTCTTTCCTCAATCTGAAATGTCCCCATTCTTCTGACCCATCTCTTAACACTCCAATATCCATGATAAAGACCATTTTGTTCCTGGGCCTGATAGTATACCATATTCCGTCTTGAAGGAGTTATTTGATTCCTCAATTGAGTGGTTAAGTGGTTTCTTCAACAGGATTATGAAGAACCATAAATTGCCCAGTTCTTGGAATTACTTCACCGTTTGTTTCATTCCTAAGTACGGGGGCAATGGATACAAACTCATCTCTCTCGCCTTCACCCTCTTCAAGATTCTTGAACGAGTCATTAATGACAGACTACAATTGTAGATCGAGAGACAAGGTCTGATTCCGAACTACTTCTACGATTTCCGTAGAGGCAGATCCTGCGCAGACTGCCTCTCGATCCTCCATTCTAGAATTATCCTCGTTATAGTATACGACATAGATATATACAGGTATAAAATTTTAAACCTATAAAATTTCGGACATTTCAGCAGTAACCGTTATTCATCTCGACGTGTAAACATCAAGTTTGAAAATGGACCGACGCGGCAATAGAGACAGTCGGCATCTAAATAAATGAGGCAAAAAAAGATCTTTTCACGGTAATCAATTTACATCTGCTAAAAAAATCGAACATAACGATGCTTTTGAAGTGTCTCATGGTCCGTCTTTCAAGTACGTTTTTATTTGTTTCAATTTAGTGTTTGGTGTATTAGAAAATATTGTGAAGTGTAAAGAATGTGACAGTGCCATAAAATTTCTTATGAATTCACCAAGAGGACTAGGATTCAAATTGAGTGTAAAATGCTCTTCTCGAGATTATCTTATTGATTCTTGCCCGATGATCAAAAACGCGTACGAAATAAATCAACGGTTTACTTTCGTTATGCGATTACTCGGCGTTGTCCAGGCGGGCGTCAATCTTTTTTGCTCAATAATGGATCAAAAGTGTTTTGGAAATCGCTACACTGACAGCTACCTGTATCTTCAATGAAGGTTTTCTACCTGTGCTGAAAATAATCGAGACAATGGGAGTAACAATTGTCCAAACAGCAAGGGATTACTCCGACGTTGTCGACAATGCACGCATTTTAAAAGCGAACAAAAACGCTGAAATCAACTCAAAAGAGGCTAGAACTCGACGGAGGGCTCTCAGGGCTGCTGCAGATGAAAACTTTGATGAAACCGAAGGACTACTCTATGGACCAGGCATAGCCGATTAGGGTAAGTTTGATTTTTTTACGAGAAATCTGTTATCAAAACTTTAAACGCGTATTTCTCGAAACCACTTTTTTTGGTCACGGGGGAAGCACTCACAAAAAACTATTCAACCGATCGTGCCGAAATTTTTACCAGTTATTCTTAACATACAAGACTATTACGCTAACCTCTGAAACATTTAAATTTTTAACAATAAATTAATTTTTTTAAACAATTTTGGCAAAAAAAACAAAAAAAAAATGTTTTGCTTAAAAGTCCGCCATTTTTTTTTATGAAAAATATATGCATATTAAAGGTTAGCGTAATAGCGAGACATCTAACAAACAATAATCTATGTGTTATTTGATTTCAGATGATCACAGAAGCCTGAGTGCTTCCCCCCCACCATCGTCTCCAAAACGAGGAGTCTACTTCAGGTGGACAAAACCAAAATAAAACTTCATAAATATTATAAAAAAAAATATTTTTTTTGTCTAGTAAACATCAATAAAAACATAAAAATTTGAGAAAGATCGCATTTTATTTTATACCCCAAAAAAATTCATAAATAAACGTTGAAAAAAGGCGCGTCACACGGTGTTACCCCCTTAAAATAGGACTTCCCTTTAGAAATCACTAAAATTCCGAATGAAAATCTTAACAAAATTAATCAATGGTTACTTTTCCTTGATTTCAAAATCTCTAGAAAGAAATGCAACCTTGTATTTTTTAGTTACAATAATGGTAACATTATGCCCAATCGCTACACTATTTCTATTGACGATAACAGTTTCTCCAATTCTAACGGTTTTAAATACTTGGAGGTATTCTGGGATAGTGACTTAGAATGGGAGCTCCATATCTCCAAAACAGCAGAGAAAACCAAACTAGGTATTCAAATGATATCTTCAATTTGCACAATTAATTGGGGAGCTCATCCCCTTACCGCCCTCACGTTCTACAAATCCATTATTGGACCAAGATTGTAATGGGGCGCGTTTTATTTCCACAACGTTACCCAAAACAATCTCAGGAAACTAGATGTGATCCGAAATGCAGTTATTAGGAAAGTTCTAAGGTGTGTCATCATCATCCTTATCAAAGTCTTATACCGGTACTCTTAATCTACAGTCCAGAATACAGATATTAGCCTTCAGGTTCATTTGTAGACTACCGGCTCTTCAGAATAATTACGTACTCGAATTATTTAAAATCGTGAAACATAGCAATTATTCTACCAAATTTGGAATTTTATATAATTCATGGAAAAAATACTCGATTACACACTTAACATAATTTCCTATCCACTTTTACCAACTTTTAACACACCTTTTTTCTCCTTATTTATTAAGGACATTATCAACATCGAATTGGGCAGATCACCCATTAGTGAGCTTCCTAACATTGTTCAAAACTTCAAGGAATTTACTACCACAAATCTTAAAGATTTCTCTTTATTCTACGCTGACGGCTCTAAGGGTCCTAGGGGAGAATGTAGATTGGGCGTTTTCCAACATAATGGAAATCAACTCCCTCTTCTCGATTTTTAATTGTGAAGCCAAGGCAGTTTTACAAGCACTTAAGGGGTAACACAAGTCTAAAATTTTCAAAAAATCGATTTTTTTTGGCTTAAACAATACTTTGGACCCTTAAAAATCATATCTAATTGGTTTTATACAGAAATAAAATTTGTAAGAGGTCCAATTCTCAATTTTTCCGCAGCGCCTCGGAGCGTACCGTGACGGCTGAATCAGCCACCACGGCGCGCTCTGATTTATCGACTATGTAGTGCTCCTACCTGTCCAAATTCTATTGCTTATGGTCATTGTGGTTCCTCAGAAGTCCACCAGGGTGTACTAACACTGAATATAAGTGTGTGTATGTGTGTGTGTGTGTATGTGTGTATGAACTAGTACAGCTGCCAAGCGACGCCGTGCAGACGCTTTATTTCCTTTCCGTACATTTTCGTTCAAATATTAATAACGTGTTTTGTTATCATAAAAGTTTTCGAATAAACAATATGAGTTCGAGAAAAGTCGTGTATTGTGACAAAAAAACCGGCCAAGGAGGAAGGAGTAGTGCAAAAAGACCGAGAATATCAAACCGACGGCCGCAAAACCGTTACGAGCTGGAGAAGCCAAGCCTGGAGAACGTTAGTACATCGGCTAAAAAATTATCAGATGTAAACTTCGATGATTTTGAAGTAAATGAAGGTTTCGGTTACCGAATTTTGAATTTTGTAGCAGTGTTCTCCGCGATATCCCAAACTCTTGTATTTAAAAAATGCAAATCCGATGTAACGTTCACCGAAACTGGAAAGTGAGGCTTGGGTTTCAAAATTGTGATTTCCTGTAAAAACTGTGATCAGATTACTATTCCTAGTTGTCCATTTATTGAGAAAGGATATCATATGAATCGCAGAATTGTTCTTGCCATGTGATTACTAGGAATAGGATTGAATGGCATTATAAAGTTTTGCGCCTTCGTGGATCTCCCGCGGCGAATTTTTCAATCGTTTTACGATACAGTTGTTAAGAAAATTGCCATTGAAGCAGAAGCTGTTTGTAAGCTCAGTATGAAAACTGCAGCTAAAAAAGAACGAGAAAAAACTGACGATCCAAATGGCATTACTGTATCTGGTGACGGTTCGTGGAGGAAGTGTGGTTTTTCATCTCTTTACGGGTTTGTTTCACTTATCGGCTGGTATACTGGTAAAGTAGTCGATGTTTTGGTGAAATCTAAATATTGCAAAGCTTGCGAATTTTGGAAATCCAAAACTGACACCATCGAGTTCAAGGAGTGGAGCCAAACTCACAAAGATGAATTCTAAGCGAACCACGTCGGCTCCGCAGGAAAGATGGGAGTGGACGCCGTCATCGAAATGTTCCAGCGCTCAGAATCTTTGCACAATTTGAAGTACGCTAATTACGTGGGCGACGGAGATTCAAAATCCTTCAAAGGAATCATAGATTCTGAGCCCTACGAAAAGTTCACCGTAAAAAAAAAAGAATGTATCGATCATGTGCAGAAGCGGATGGGTTCTCGTCTCCGTAATTTGAAAAAACAAATAAAAGGACTTGGAGGAAAAGGCAAGCTTATTGGCAAGCTCATAGACCAGATGGCAATTTATTATGGTTTAGAAATTCGTAGGAATCATGATTCTGAGAAGAAAATGCGCAATGAAATCTACGCAACGCTGGACCACAAATTGTCTACTGATGATCAACCGAGACACGAAAGATGCCCGCGCGGAGAAACTTCATGGTGCTCTTGACAAAAGGCTCAAGCTACTGGAGAAGATTTTGTACATAAACCACCTCTCTATGAAGAAGTTTATAAAGCGATTTTACCAATTTATAAAGAGTTAAGCAGTGACGATCTTCTTACGCGTTGCTTAGGCGGTTTCACACAAAATAGCAACGAAAGTTTCAATGCGACTGTCTGGTCTATGGCTCCAAAATTTCTCTCTAGTGGCAAACACGTGCTCGATACCGCAGTATATATTGCTGTAGGTATCTACAATGATGCGTAATTTCTGCGTGGAGGCGGACGCGCGTCGCATCAAGTTTTCCGAGAGACCCCTAACAGACGATGCCAGAGAGGCCCGGATTTCCTTAAAATCAGCCAGGAAGGAAGAGGAGGAGTCAGACATTAATAGAGATGGCCAAATGTACGGTGCAGACATCGCAGATTAGAGGTATACAAAAATTTCAAGGATTTAAATGCTCCGAAAACTTTAAACGCATTTTTCTCGAAACGGGTTTTCTCAAACTGGGCGCACTCGAAGCTTCAACGCCATTGCATGGATCGACTTGCAATTTTTACAGTAGCTTCACAAATATATTCTCCATCCAAGTACGTAGCCGTTTTTTGATATTTTAAAAATTATTTGTTTTATTAACAATTTACTACTCTTTTTTTAGTCGAAAATTCATACGTTTTGTTCAGAAGTGCACAGTTTCTACAAAAATTGGAATAAAAAAAATCCTACGTACTTCGATAGCTATTAGTATGTAGCTTCAGAAAATTTTTGGTTTTTTGTTCCAGCTCTCACGGTTTTCGAGGAATTGGGGCGCCCGCGGAGCACCTTCAAAAAAATCTTTTTCCGCAGATCTGCTGTAGCGCCGCTATTTTGTACAAAAATCATAATAAAAAATTTTTTTTTTCATACATCAATATGTGTTAAATGAACCATCTAAATATGAATACTATTCCTTTTCCCATAATCCCAGAATAAATTGTCAAAATTAGGTTTTTTTTCGGCCTCTAGAGTGGTGTCATCCGTTAAACAAATTTCCAACCTTGATAATAGGCCAATGGCCATCTTCACTGTCTCCTTAAATCTTCTACAATCTTCACAAAATTTCCTCTCTAGGTTTTGTGATTAAATTGTTTTGGATTCCTTCTTATGTGGGAATCTTGGGCAACGAAACCGCTCACTCCTTGGCAGAATGGGCAAGGATAGACAGTCGGTCGACTTACCTAGCATTTAATATAAAAATCTATACCCTCTGACCAAAAATTCTCTCATTGGGATATGTCCAAGTTCGTCACTTGCCTCAGGATCGGATGCACGGGCGAAAAATACGTTTCATTTCATAGAGAATTCTTCTGTCATCTTTGGTTTCTGAACGTTAATTTCACTAGACAGGAAATCACTATGATGAATCGACTAAAAAGTAATGTTGGGAAGTTGTGAAATCGAATGTATAATATTTTAAGTTAATCTTTATTTAAAATAGTACACTGCGACTTTACAATATTCTTACACAGTAATCAGCACACTAATGTAATGTTAAAAAGAACGTTATATATATATATATATATATATATATATATATATATATATATATATATATATATATATATATATATATATATATAACACAGTGTCTCATAAGAACAATAGCTGTATGTCGTGGATGGTATGTTCTTCTCGGTGATCTGCCTCGGACTGAAGCCCATGGCCTCCGTGCGTATCTCTGCTTGGGTCAGTCGGTGGTGGGGAGGGTGAAATAAAAATTGCAGGTCAGAAAAAACCATCTCCTGCTTTTCATCAGCTGAGTGCTTGATGTGCATATCGTTGCATGAATATTCCAACAAGTAACCATAACAAAACGCGATTCCATCTTTTCCAGAAGGGTGTAAGGATAGACGAAATGTGCGATTGCGGGGGGGGGGGGGGCACCCACAATTTAGTACATCTTGTTTTTTCTGCCCTCTCAACAATAATCAGAGAAATTACCTATTGCTTAAACTGACCAGAAATGATCTTGCAGATGATAATAACATCTGCGAAATCGCAAATGGCTACGATCATCATATCATTAAAGATATCGCTAGATTTTTTATCGTAAACAAGACCGATATCTAAATCCAAATTAGCTTATCAATTTCTTTTAACCTCATGATTATACATCCCACCCTCCTAGTCTGGTTGCTCGCTTTGTCATTCAATCGTTAAGCAACACCACTTAAATATGATTATTGTCCATCTTCAACAGCTATACCCACGCTTGAACTCTTCCATCAGGCCGACCACAACATTGTCAATGCTTATAGAAGATACCAATCGAGGCCTGCCTTTCGGCTTAGAAGATATCAGTATCAAGTTCAAGACAGCAAACTCTTGGTAACTCTTCTACAGTATTATTTCAACACCTGTTTTCCAAAAGTTTGGAGAAAAGAAAGGCAGAAAACACAAATATTCTCTCTCTCTCTCTCTCTCTCTCTCTCTCTGTATTTTTGCCAAAATTGACAAATAAATCGTATATCTATCTATCTATCTATCTCTCCCTGTCTCTCTCTCTCTCTCTTTCTCTCTCTCTCTCTTTTTCTCTCTCTCTCTCTCTCTCTCTCTCTCTCTCTCTCTCTTCTCCTTAGGCAAAAAATGTATTGCTTATAACCCCGTAGAATAAAAGTACACAGGGATTTAGTCTTCTTTATCAAATTCTTTATATGATAAAGGTTGTTCCGAAATTCCTAATATTGTCCTTTTTTACAAAGTTGAAAAAACTTTAGTAAAACTTTAAGCTTTACTTTTTCTAGTAAAATTGTTAAGAAAATTGCAATATCGGTTTTCTACTAGTGCCTCTACATTTTTTTTCCGGAATTTCATGCATTGTTTAAAATCTTTCAATTGTAATTAATTTAAAAACAGTTGTCAGTTTATATGTAAAGAAAAACATTTTTAGCGCTATTAAGTGTTTATTGATAAGCTTAATTTTTAAGAAAGAAAAAATGAAGCACTACCTAACTTGATCACATAAGGGTGATTGCCAAAAAGTTGACTCTTTTTAAGAGTATGATTTTCAAAAAAATAAAGTCTTTATAACCGAAAATAAAAAATAGGATTTAATAGTATTAACATATAAATAAAGAAAATTAAAATGGGCGAGATTAAAAAACACTTTCATGTAGTTAAATATTACAATGTTAAAAGTTTCTTATAACTAATTTTTTAAAAATACGTATTAATAAAGTATAACTTTCATTTACTAAGTTAATATATAACCTTTTGTTAGACACAAATTAACTAGGTAGATGTTGGTTAAAATATTTATGTAGGCTGTGGCATTCTAGCCCTTAGAAGAACTTAGCGACTAGCATGTGAAATCACAACATCCAGGAATTAAGTAGAATAAACGTTTATTAAATGAAAACAATTGACGACCTCTTAATATTAATAGTTTGTACACTTAACAATATAATAATAGTAATAACGCGAGACGCAACGCAAAATGAGTGAACATGAGGCTGATAGTTCGTATCAAAACGCGAGCGCGATGACTCTCACATAGACGTTGCGAAGTCTCGCGTCGAACGGGAAGTGTCCTTGTAACCTCTGTTCGGGTACTACGTACGTGCTAGCCCGCGCAACTGCACTAGTCAGCCGAACGAAAAAGGAGGCATTTTCAAATCTTCTAACTCTTTGTTTAATATATACTACCTTATATGAAGTATCTCCTGTCTAGCATAAATTAAAAATTGCATCACTTCTGCAAGAAAGCAGAATATGAGCGATTATGATCTACGCTTAAATAGGTCAAAATGTTGTTTATTTATCTATTTGTCGTATTCGATGCTAGCACTTTCGATTGTTTTAGTACATTTAACGTAATCGTTGGATGGGCAAGACATTTGTACCGTACATATTTTTTTCGTAGTTAATTTATTTAAATGCACCAGATGCATGTGGAACGACAAATTCGATTTAAATATTTATTTTTCAAACTGAATGCTCCTATGTAGAAAACAATACTGATAAATAAGTATATGTTAACTTGTTTTACAAAATGTACATAAGAGTTAAAAGTAGGAATCGGTTAAATTTTAATTTCAGAATTTTTTAATACAACTTTCGTTGAATAAAGTCCTTAGGACGTACAAGACATCAAAACCGGGGGACACATTTCGAAACAACCATACGTAAACATAATACATGCATTAAAATGTAGCGCATTATTTTTGGATTAATTAACCCTCTGTGTAATTTTTTAAAAATTTAGTTCTTACTAAATTTCTTGGTACCAGTATATACATATGAAATTAAGGCTTGGGACATAGATCGGACAAGACATTTAGCATACTTTTTTATTTTTTACTCAGAGTAGAAAATACTAGATATTCTGAAAATTTTGCCGATTATTGCTTACGATAGTCCGGTTATAGTACTATTTTATTAGATATATGTAACGCCCTGTTACCTTGTAAAATTGGAGGGACAAGAATTGTTCAACTTTTTGACAATCACTCATAAAAACTTTTTCTTTCGTAATTTTTGTATTTCCCAGCTTTATAAACGTGTTTATGAAATTTTATAAATATATAATAACATAGGGTAGATTGGGGTAAAATGAGATACGGAGTATAGTAAAATAGTTGCAATAACTAGTGTCTGAAATAGCACCACCTTTCTGACTGCTATTTAATTTATTCTCATATGTTTTACGAAGTAATTCACGCCTTATTATGTTTAACGTATAGCTTGAAACTCAAGTAAAAAATTAATAACGAAGTTAATGAAGCGAATTTTTGGGCTATTTTCTAAGATATGAAATCCAAGAAATCAGCTTTTTTCAAATCCGTTAGCGAAAACATATCGTTTACTGCTTATTGCCGAAATCAGAATAGGCTGTCTTTTTAGCTTATTAGATAGTACTCTTTTCATGTTAAAAATTGGGGATATTTACACTTAATTTTATGGTTTTTATTTATTGGTAATTATAAATGAGATATTAGAATATACTTTAGAAGTTTTGCCCCGCTCTCCCCTATATACAGCTTAAGGGCGTTATGCTTTCTTCAACTATCTTTTTCACACAATATGTCAAATGTTGTGGAAAAACTAAATTAACTCGTGAACGGCACTGTTGTCTGCGGCTCTCGAGGCGAACGCTAATAGATTTTCCTTAAGAGGATTTTGGTACAGCAATATCGCTCTTTGCCCTGTGCAGTTCGATCTCTCTGCATAGACCGCTCAAGCCATATCACTACGTCCGTGATCTAGTCCTATTTAGTAAAACATTTCGAACCAACTTTTTACCCTGTGTTATGACCTAAGTAGAGCCAGATGACTAATATTGACGAGGATGAAGATGGCGTATTTAACGCGCCAAATCGAACGGGTTTGAAATTAAAGTGCTTGTAGATCGGTGGTTCGTCGTTCAATTAAGGGGTCAGGTATGCATTAAACCCGAAAAAAGACTTTTTTCTTGAGTCCACAAAACTGTATATGTTTAAAAGCAATCATTCTGAAAAATTTTACACTAACTTAAATTTTACCGTTGTAAAACCTCAAAATCTTGATCCTACACATCACAATAAATCATTATTTTCAATACAATATTTATTATTTTTGTATTCGAATATAACATCAATAAGTTGCAGAGCTTACGTCTCCCAGGCATTGAGGTAAAACATAATATTTTTATTCCATTTGAAGACACTGCAACTCATCTCGGTGTTGTCATGGATTCAAAGTTAACGTGGAAAACGTATGTTGATGCGGTTAGCCGTAAAGTTAATTGAGCCCTATATCGACTCAGATCTTTTCGAACATTCACCACTGAGGCGTGACGTAAGCAGCTGGCAGTCGCTCTCGTTACTTCTCATCTTGACCATTACTCTCTTGTATACCTTGACGTGTCAGGTGAACTTCAAACCTGGCTTCAAGGATTGCAAAATTCATGTGTTAGGTACATATATGGCGTAAGAAGGGACAAGCACATCTCTCCCTACAGGAGGAAACTAGGCTGGTTGAATATGGAGGATAGAATGGCGTACTTTGCGGGAGTACTGCTGTATAAAGCAGTTGTCATGGGGCAGCCGCCGTACCTTACGGCCCTTTTTGAAAACACTCAGTCCAGGACCTCATGCAGGAATTCTAAGGAACTTGCAGTTCCAGGGTCGCGGACTTATGTTGACTTGAAATCATTCAGTGCCCAAGATGCGCGCCTCTGGAACTCGCTCCCCTGCATTATTAGGTACCTTCCATCGCTGAGTAAATATAAGGTGGCGGTGCGCAGGCACATAACTGAGGCGTTAGTAGAGGAGGTGTGACCTGCGACCAAATTTAAACAGTGATATCTAAGCTAATTTTAGAGTATCTTAATATCCTTAAATTTTATTTTTTGATGCGATATTTATGATACGAAAATACTGACATTGTGCAATTTGCAAACTATGTGATTGACTGCAAACTATGTGATACGACTCCGCGATCTAAGTTATAAGTAATAGATATAAGTTGTATGTCACGAAGAACTTTACGTAATTATTATGACATGTATTTTTGACCTGTGCAAAATAAATCTTAATCTATCTATCTAATCTATCTATTAAGGGAACTTGGATCCTCACACGATTCAAGGTGACATGATGAATGAAAATTTTTTTTCGACGGTTATTCGACTCCTTTTGACATGTATTACAAAAAGAGCGGAGCACTTTTCCGTTAAAATTTGTTTTTGTTTAATTAATATAGATGTTAAATTTTAAATAATTTAAATAAAACATAAAAGTAAAAATGGCGTCGGGAGGGAAAGAGCCTTCTGATAAGAACTGTGGAAAATTTCTCAAATGTCACCCAAAGAGTGAAGTGACAACTGTTATCTGTAGCGTATGTGATAATACATATCATTTAAGTTGTGCAAAACATAAAAGTTTCAATTTTATAAGTGAAAGACTAATAATATGTCCAGAACACAAAAATCTCATAACCTCAAAATTGAACGTAGAGGTCTTGAGTGAATCGGCAAAAGCAATGATTGCTCAAATAAAAATGAGACAATCAGAAGAAATAAGAAAGGAAATACTTGAGGATTTAGCGAGTAAATCACAAGAAATGTTGAACACAACGATGACCGATTGTACAGCTGTTTATGAAATAATGCAAAAAAAATGAATTGCTAAAACAGCTCAACAACGAACTAGTTGAAAAAAATGATTTATTGAAAGAGTTATTACACAAACAAAAAAGCTATCAAACAAGCAATAAATCTTTTGCTGAAGTAGCTAGTGTTATAAGGCCTGTAAAGAAACGAGTTCCAAAAATTATAGTCAAAGCATTAAATAATACACAGCAAGCAGATGTCAAAAAGAGAGTTGCAAAATGTCTTATAAAGGAAAAAAGTATTCAAACGAAAGAATTATACATTAAAAATAAAGATGAGATTGTTGTCAAATGTGTTAATAGTGACAGTGTTGAAATTGCTGAAAAGTTATTAAAGAGCAAGTTAGAGGAAGTTTGTGAAATTAACCTGGAACAATTAAATAATGCAAAAATTAAAATAGTGGGAATTGAAAACTATATGAATATGGATGAAAATGGCATTGAAAAATATATAAATATAAGGAATTTTGCAAATTTTAATAGTAAAGCTCAAGTACTGCACATGTATATAAACAAGAAGACAAATCTTAGCAATGTCTTAATGGAAGTGACAGCTGATATGTATAAACACATAAGAGATAACAACAACAGAATTTTTATTGGATGTCAAAGCTGTAGAGTCTTTGACCTGATAAATATTAAACCTTGCTTTAACTGTGGTAGATTGGGACACAATGGTTCAAACTGCAATAATACAATAACATATCTAAAGTGTGCAAAAAATCATAATACTTTTGAGTGTGATAGTGATGTTTTCACATGCCCAAACTGTAATTTTAGCAATAATAAATTTCAAACAAAATTTAATACACGTCATGGTGCAGCAGATTTCAATTTATGTGATATTCTAAAAAATAAGATAAAAAAATTTATTGAAACAACTGATTACCCAGTGAAACCTACTTTATCGACAGTAAAATCAATACCTATGCATTACCAAGAGAAGATAAGTAATCGGCAAAAAGAAAACAAGATGCAAAGTGAAATGATTATAAAACAACAAAACAAACAGCAACAAAAACAACAACAGCAGCAACAACAGCAACAAAATCAACAGCAACAGCAGCAGCAACAACAGCATCAACAGCAGCAGCAACAACAGCATCAACGGCAGCAACAAAAACAGCAAATATTAACAAGAAATAACGCAAAACGACAAAAAGACTTAAGTTAATTAATTAAGTATGGATTTTGAATTTATTGATAAAATAAAAAAAGACTTGGTGCGAATAGAAAAAACATGTGACAATATTAATAGCCTTAATAAAATCATTAACAATAAAAATGATATTATAATGCATGTTAATATTAGAAGCATGTCTGCTAACTTTGATAAATTAAAAATTCTATTGGAAAGTCTAACCAACGAATATAGACTTGTATAGAAGAACGGTTCTGGGTTACGAATCGGGGACCAAAACGTGGGTAATAAAGCGGTTAGTTATGTTACCCAGCCACTTGGCGCCGCCATGGATGATCTTCCTACTAAGCATAGATAGATAGATAGATAGATATACTTTTTATTCATCAGAAGACAAAATCTTACAATTTCATGTACATGTAGTTATAATTATAATTAAAATATCAGTCGATTTAATATAATTGTTATCTTAACTTTCACTTATTGCATATTTCTTATTAAAATAATAATTCACTTTATCAGTTCGTCAGTTTATAAAACTTAAATGTAATGAACTAGTCACAGTCAAATATCACAGAAAACGCTTCGTCAAAAAATAATAATACATAGAATAAAAAATAAATACAATAGATATAACATATAATTATAAAAGAATACATACACATACTTTGCTAAATCTTTGCGTATACTATCACGTCTAAATTTAAAACACACTCATTCATAACACTTTAACAATCACGCTAATAAATACATTCACACCTAACTAACACTAAACATATTTAATAAATAAATAAATAAATTAATAAATAAATACGTCGAATAAATAAATAAACAAGATAAATAATTAAATTAAATAAATAAATAAATAAATTTAAATAAATAAATAAATTAACAGTTTTAAGACACTACTTCTTATACCATATCTCTCAAGCATATCTAGCAGTATTCTATGATTCAAAGACTAAGAATACTGTAATAATAGGTTTGCTTTTATCCAAATTTTTATATATGATATATAATTCAAAGCATCCGTCGTACCTCTATTTTTAACAAAACCAAGTTGTTTGTCAGATATTATATAACATTTTTTCAAAAATTGGTGTAGTCTATTGTGAATTATTTTCTCAAAAATTTTTGCAATGTTAGATATAATCGAAATTGGCCTATAATTTGAGATACACGATTTGTCACCTGCCTTGTATATGAGGACTACTTCAGCTTTCTTAAGAGCATGAGGCCATATGGATTTCGCAATACACAAATTAAAAATAATTTCTAGTGGTAATAGAATATATTTACATATTTATTGTATTGTATTAACATTTATATTATCTACCCCTCCGGATTTTTTTCATTGAAATAATAATTTTATGTATCTCATTGGAATCAGTAGGGCGAATAAAAATGGAATTGTGGTTCCTTGTAGGAAGTTTCAATTTATCGGTGTCTAGTTGTGTAATTTGTGCACTTAATTTAGCGCTCACTTCACAAATGCAGTTATTCACAGAATTTGCCATATTAATTTTATTGTCAATTTTTTGATTATTTTCATATATATGTGATCAATTGACCTGATTATCAATTTTTCCCAATTTAGTGTTAATTATATTCTATAACTGTCTTGGATTTCCATTGTTTAATTTTACTTCTTCAGTTCTTTATTTGTATTTTACATCTTTTATAATTTTACTCGATATTTTATTAAAATTATTATATTCATTTTTTAGTAGTTGGCAAGTTTGTTTTTCTTTCCATAATCTAGATAAATTCTCTTTTGTTTTACATGATACTATTATCGCGCTTGTAATCCAATTTTCTCTCGGCATTAAGTCTTTATTTTTTGATTATTTTCATATACATGATCTTGACCTGATTATCAATTTTTCCCAATTCAGTGTTAATTATATTCCATAACTGTCTTGGATTTCCATTGTTCAATTTTACTTCTTCAGTTCTTTATTTGCATTTTACATCTTTTATAACTTTACTCAATATTTTATTAAAATTATTATATTCATTTTTTAGTTGTTGGCGGTTTTTCTTTCCATAATCTATATACTCGTAAATTCTCTTTTGTTTTACATGATACTATTATCGCGCTTGTAATCCAATTTTCTCTCGGCATTAAGTCTTTATTTTTTCCTGTTAGTTGTTTATATGTAGTGGTCTTTTCAACAAATCATTTATCATTTGTATTAGTGTGTCAACTGAACGTTTGGGTCCTGCATAGACAAAATCAAATTCTAGTCAGCGTTTCTGGCAATATATTTTAGTTTAATATAATTTATATATTTAGTTATATTGTTGTTTATTTGTTTTAATTCGACGCGATCCACGTTTAAAATCAAAGGATAGTGGCCGTTAAGAGGATTATTTAACTTAAAAGAATTTACTTTTATATTATTATTTTTAACAAAAAAGTTGTCGATGTAGGTGCCCCCTTCGTTGTTTAATGAGGGCCTTGTTATGACTAAAACAGGGAGTATATTTATACTTCAAAAAGTTATTTATAAATTCTTGTTCGTATTTGCCTGATCTTTCAAAAATGTTTTGTAATTAAGGAGACGTCGGATACCGACAGTAGATTCCTACTATCCTACACACGTATTTCGTTATTTATTTACAAAGTAAATTGTTTAATCACAAAATAATAGCTGTCCCCAATTTGTTTTACAGTAACCTAATTATATGTCCAAGCTGGTTTCATATGATTGTTTTGTTTTCGAGAAAACTTTGACAAACTTAGTATGTAAAGGTTAATCTCCACGTAGTTGGCCCTTTTAGTGTGTCAAAGTTTTCTCGAAAACAAAACAATCATATGAACACAGCTTGGACATATATGTAGATTACTATAAAACGAAACGGGGACAACTATTATTTAAAGAAAAATATGATTTCTCTTAAAATTATGAATGAAAACTCAATTAGACAAGGACAGAGATATCCGGCGTCCCCTTAAGCATGAATTCTGTTTTTTGCACATCATGGCATCTACAAATTTCCGAAATTCTGAATGACTCTCCACCCATCAATTTAACATCAATACTTACAATACTCAACCTATCATAAACTTCAATTTTAGTAGTTTCAAATATGTTTTCTTTAATGTACATTATTACTCCATCTGCTTTATTTTCTCTACTTTCATTGCAGTAACTTTTGTAACCATTTAAACGATAGTATTGTGGATATTATAAGTTCCAAGTTTATGTACATATTATGATACAAGGCTTTCTTAATAGACCCTCAATAAAAGTTTCTAATTTTTCGAAGTTTGTGTTAAGATTTTTTATAATTATACATAAAATCAAATTCATTTTATTTTTAAGACTTTTATTGAGCTTTTCCATATCCTCCACTTCACATTCGGTAGTATTAATGTCTTCATAATTTAAATCTTGATCCATAACTAAGATGAAGTTTCTTGTTCGGATTCTTTTCTGGATCTGGTTCGTATGGGTTGAGGTCTTTTTCCTGGTCCTATTTTGGATACGATGTTGGAGTTGATTTCGTGTAGTGCTTCCGTTGATAATCTAGATATCCTCGGTGTAACTGGATGGTGGTCAAAGTTATCTACTTTACCCATGTGTCTTGGTATAGTAGGTTTGATGATTTAGTCAGTAAAATCTATAAACCTCCTTATTTCAGCTTTCAGAATTTCATACTCGTGGCTATCTGTAGCCACGTGTTCAATCCTATATTTTGTTTTGTATTTTACATTGCTGTATACACAATTTGTATACCTTTTGTTTGTTTTATTGCAATCCTTTGTTTTAAACACATAGAACTATTATTACATTTTTTCCCATTGTGTCCAAACCTTCCGCAATTGTAACAAGGTTTAATGTTCAGATAATCATAAACTATACAATTTTGATAACCTAAATTTCTTACATTAATATCTTCTTCTAGACTTGCATTATTCATTTTTTCAAAGTTATTAATTCCAACTATCTTTACTTTAGGGTTCTCAATTTGTTCTTTATTTCTCTCACAAACATTTGATAGTTTTGAATTTAATATATCGCATGCCTTGATAACACTCTCTTCATTTAAACAATTTATAATTAATTCATTATGATTCTTCTTGATTATTCGTTTTGTTTGAATTGATTTGTTCTTGATTATATAATGTTCCGGACAAATAACAAAAATTTCACTTAGTCTTCTTATATTATTATATTTAACAAACTCACTTAGATGATAGACATTTTCACATATTATGCACACTACCGACCTAAACTTTTGCTTTGGATGGCATTTTTACGTTATTTCTTCCGTATAACTTGGAGGACCTGCACTCTCTTCCGCCATCTTGGACGGACTGTGTTTAGGCTCTTCACATTTTGGGCCGTTTTCCGTTTCAAAAAGTACGGTGCGCCTAACATTGTGAATGGATATGAGATCAAAAGTAGGATATCACCGCGCTCAGTATGACAATGGACATATCTCCATTTCGACACTTGTGACGTAGTAATTATTAACAAATTATTAATTTGTTAGCTTCTAACTAAATCACTAAAATCTCTCCTAATACATATATATTAGGGCAGCACTGCTCTGGCCTAGGAGTCTCGTCCTCTCTGAGGAGGTCACTGAGTAGATCCACCCGGAGCTTAGCAAACTCAACGCTGAGCTAGTCGAATAATAATAATAAATAGTTATTAACAAGTAGATAATTTCATTTAATAATGAATGGCATGCGTGGAAGTCGGGAACTCATTACGAATAATTATTCTATTATACCCAAAGATTACAAATCAAAATCGGAAATTTATTTAAATAAATTACAAAACAGAGAATTAACAAAAGAAAGAAATAATTTACGATTATTACATTTAATCGTCGATTTATTATGATTAATAAAGCCTTATTTGGCTAAGCCTAGTTCGGCCGGGTGTTACCCACGCCGATTGTCGAAATGGTTTCGCAGTCACACCGACGCACCTCCGAAACCTACCCTGTAACACGAACGAAAACCCCCAACTCGCGGTTAATTTTTCAATTATTACTATATTTTACAACACTTAGAATTCTTATAAACAATTAGAATTTAACATTCGAGACCGACCACAATGTATAACTGACACTACTACTGGCAATATCCTGGTTTGCTAACACCGCAACTCTGACACAATCCTGAAAATAACTTATTTTAGCAATAATAATAAATAATCGTCCTCAAAATTAGAGAGAGACGATCGAATAATTATTATGCCTTAAATAAGGTCCAGAGAGACTCACCAATCCTAAACAGAAATTGAAAGGTGTCGGGCGATTATTAGAAAGAGACGCCAGGCATAAATTAAACCACTCACCGTATTCAGTAGGTTATTCCAGCTAAATAAATAAAGAAGAATAAGCCACGGAAAATGTTATTAATAACCTCAAAAGTTATTAATAACCGACAAAACCTCGTTACTGGTACTAATCGATTTTAAATAACTCTCTCTACGCGAGCTAACCTCTTCTCACGATTCTACAGAGTATCAAGATAACTACGGCGTCTAACGAAAATACGAGTAATTATAAGTCCGTACTATACAATAGTCCATCAGCGAGTGCCAGAGGAGGTGGCATCAGCGTTTTTTTATAAAAATATAGACATCCCTGAAACTCCGAAAATGTTCTTTAGACATTCAACTTTTAATATATTTAAAGAAAATTTGGGGTCAACGACCAAATTATCGAAAAAACTAAGCTTATAACAGTACATTATGTAACAACGGAATAAAGTTGAAGATCATTCCCGAGGGTGGGATTACTCGGCTTTATTCCCGTATTGCATATATAATTGTATTCCCGACTTAACTGTGGCCACTTTATTTACTTAAAAAGAGGGACTTCCGGTAAGAACTAGAATTTATTGAAACTGTATATTAATATAGAGAAAAATAATTTAAAAAATGCATTTGCGGGAAAAAGAGCTACTTTTATCCCGCTGAATGCGGGACAAAAGTGACACTTTTTCCCGTAAATGCATTTGCAGGAAAAAAGTAAATTTGCGGGAAAAAGTAGATTTGCGGGAATCATATGCTACTTTTGTCCCGCTTTTGTGGTCAATAAGGTGGCCATTACGGTTGAGTCGGGAATAGAAGTCATTTTTAACACATAACCTTATGGGAATGAGCCGTTTGTCGCCTCTTATAGATTTATAAAAAATGAGTTATTAATAAATTTAATACGTAATAAAAGGTATTGAGGCTAAACGTTGAAAACTTGTTTCTGTGCATGCGCGCTGAGAGCTAAGTCACCGATTTAACGTTTGATACGGACTTAACTTACTATTTTTTGTTTTAAACATTAAGAAGTAGTTTACAATGATTCAGAATAAAATTTAAATAAGACAATTGAATCAAAATTGAAAGCATACATAAAACGCCCCATAAGGCTCTCGCTTGATACAGTACCCATCGCTGAAGCCACTTTAGCTCTGCATCTATAAGTGTTCTAGAAGCAAAAGAGATGGGAAATCTGACCCGATAATTTTCCCCTGATTAAAAGCCGCTCCCAATGCAAAATCCGAAGCATCAGCCGTTACTATAACATCTTCAGAAAAATTAGCCTATTGTAATATTGGTTTAATACACAATAAATTTTTAAGAGTATAATAAGCAATTTTTTGATTCTCTTCCAAGTAAAATTTGGTATTTTCTTTAATAATAATAGTTAATGATTTATTTATTTCAGCAAATGTTTAATAAATTTTCTATAACCAGTAAGACCAAGAAATTGTTTTACATATTTCTTAGGTTTAGGTCTGAGAAAATCGGAGACAGCTTTAATTTTGCGAATATCTGGTTTAATCCTGTCCTCTGAAATTAAATTACCAAGATAAGTTACTTTTTTAAGCAAAAATAAAAATTTTTCAGGTTGAAAAGTTAAACTTGCAGTTTTTAATCAACCAAGAAATTTTTTCATTTTTATCGTATGTTTAGTTAATGATTTCCTATAAATCACATTCCAAGATCTAGGGAGGAGAGAAATCTCCCCCTGAGCCTGGTGATAATTGCTATAAGTGTCACCCAAAAGTAAAAAAATGCTGCAATAATATGTATTATTTGTGATAGTTCTTACCACTAAAGTTGTTTTGAGCAAACAAAAAAGTATAGGTATGTGAGTGAAAGACTTATTATTTGCCCTGAACATACAGGCCTAACCTTAAAAATTGATGAGAATACCTTAAGTGATGCAGCAAAATTGTTAATTTTACAAATAAATTTGAAGAAATCTACGGAAATAAGACAGGAAATATTAATCGAAGTATCAAACAAAACTTTAGAAATACAGAACGCAACGATCATTGGAAATGAAGCTGAGTATAAAATAATGATAACAGAAAATTTGGTTTTGAAACAAATTAACAAAGTGATAGAAGAAAAAAATGAACTGCTGAGGGAACTACTAGATAAGCAAAAAGAAATTAATGTTACGAAATAAGCAATTGCTTAAGTGATAAACTACGCTAAGCCACCACAAAAACGAATCCCTAAAATAACAATAACAAGACGTGACAAGAGTGATAATAAAACTAACATTACAGACAATGTAACTACCCTGCTAAAAATACTTAATTGAATTCGATTAGAATCGATTAACATTTAATCGAATTTAATTATTTTAAATCCAACCAATCGACCAGCCGAATTACGTCGATCAAAATTCTATCGATTTAAATCGTTTTCAATTACAATCGGTTTTAATACAAAAAATCAGTATTAAATTTAATATATTTTTATCGATGTTTATGTAGTAATTATTTTAGTGCACTTGAATTGTAATTTTGTTCACAAATTTTAATCGATTTCAAAATCACTATTCATCACTAAATAGTCTTTCGATTCCAATACTAGTTTTATGAATAGCTTTGAATATACTTTAAACGACTTTAATAATCTAATTAATTACGTTTCCTGTAATATAATTTAAATGTTTTTTTTTAATTTATTTGAATCAATTTGAAAATCCCTATTCATTACTAAATAGTCTATCGAACTCAATACTAGTTTTACAAATAGCTTTAAATATATTTTAATCGATTATAATAATCCAAATAATTAATATTCTTGTAATGTAATTTAATTTTTATTCTTTCAATATAATTCATTCCATTTGAACAGCAATCCACTAGTACCACATTAAATCGATTCCAATCTTTCTTTCTAAGATTAGCCTTTTATTGTACTAATCGATTTGGATAAGCGAAACAATAATCATTTTTTTTAATGTCCGTTATTACTTTTTTCTTCATTAGACTTGAATCTTTTTGAATGGTATATAGTTCAATATTACAATCCTTTCTGAAGAATAGCTTCTATATTATTCTAATCGATATAACAGATAATAATGAATAAATCAAGCAATATAAATTTGTATTTAATCATAAGTCAATTCACTTATATTATATTTCATCAATAAGAATTTTTTTTACTCTTAGATTTAAATTTACTTCAATCGATTTTAAGAATAAAATGAAGAATCTTCCCTTCAATATCATTAAATTGATGTTTTGTTTTCAAATTCGAGTCCGTTTGAGTAGCAGTATACGATATACATTATGAACTTATATGCTAATAATTCATTTTCCATTGCCTATAACAACATGTGTTAATCTATACGAATAATCAAATAATAAATTTGCAGTAAAGGAATAAAAAAAAAACAAATATGCATTGGTATTTTTTATACATGTACGAGTTTTATTGAATTTCAATGTTATTTGGGAGGGTGCATAAATATCGACTATTTCTAACATTTACTAGAATTATTTTACGCTGAACATTATTTATTGGTGTAGTAAAAGTTTTATCATCTTCAGAGATAATTAGTTTGATATGGGAAACGTCTGTAAAAGGATCATCAGAGGCTATATTAAACAGTGAGATTTTCAAGAAGCACTTGTTATCAACATCCAGAATATCAATAATACGTGCAAACTCGCCTGAAATTAATTGGATAACAGTATCGTCCGTTTTTTTGCAGCAAGTATACTTGATACTGTGATAAACAATACCTTTAAATATACACTTTTGGTATGATAAACAGTCACCCAATCCGTTTATTTTCTTCAAGTAACTCCTTCCAAAATAAATTAGTTGTTCAGAATTTTTTTCATAGAATGTGCTCAATTGCTTGTTTAAAAATAAATTGATGCAATAACGTTTTGTTCCTTCTGACGTTACAACATTATTTAATTTTCCAGTCTTGAAAGTGAACAATTGCAAATGTTTTCGATACATCCCTTTGGGACCTTTAACGTGCGTTTTTAAATTAAAAATGTTACTTTCAAACGGAAAGGCAGAATTTACACATAAAGAACCAGTTTTCTTAACAGATTCTACAACGTGCAGTAAAGTATGAACATTAAACGTCATAGATTCTTGGCCGTAAAAATATTCGTACAAGTAAACAAATCGCGTAAGATCCGCTTCACATTGAAGTAATTCCTCCTCAGAAATTTCATATTTCAAAAGAGTATATGCGCTTTTTACTAAAAGAGCATAGTGTTCTAGTACATCTTTGCTGAGAATTCCATTCAAGCATGGTAGGCTATATATCAAAAACCACGATTTTAATTCTGATGCCTTCGGTTTAGCAGTTCCTTTAATAATACCACTTCTTGGCAGTCTGTGAATATCATGAGATGGCGTGATATTTAAAAAACGCTTTTCAATGAATTCAATTTGTTGTTTACTCAGCTTATATTCTGATGCGCTCGATTTCCACGAATTCCATTGTTGATGAGTAACGCCAAGAAGCATGCCGTGCATGTATTCGTACGAAAATGACCAAACCATATCAAAATGATCTACTTTCATTAAGCAACAAGGACCTTTTACACCGTTTGTATTCTTTTTAGTTTCTACACTTACTTTTACATCTTCCTTATGTTTTTCATTTGTTCTATTATCAGCGTTTTGCTCTACGATTTATCGTATTCCAGAAACAAGTGCAAAATAACGTCCAAGTTGGTAGCACCAGCTACAGCCCGAATATCCATTGAATTGCATTCTATTCTGAACGATAGGACGACACACAGAATCTACGATGCAACTTAGAATACAAAATTTGAATGTAATTTTAATACCGTCTTTTTCAAAAGTTATACATTTTTCGTTTAGCTTGCGCATTTGTTCAACCATTTCTTCTGAAATATATAAATCTAGCAATTTATTAGATGGTTCTTTTTGTACTACTAAAATTCCCCCTAACAAGACAAAACGGAATCTCAATTTTGGTGACAGATCATTTATAATTACTTGCAACGGCCAGAAAGCACGCTTCCCGCTTTTCGTAAGTGGAGCGCCATCTGTGTTAAAATTAAGAGTCAGGATATAATTAGATTCGTCATTATTATTGTTTGATTGCACAATTTTTTTGTGCATTAAACTACTGTGCACGTCTTTGATTGTGCTATCTGATGGTGTATTATTTTTTCGAGAACGAACATTTTTTAAAATGTCATTAAAAATCCATTCGTTTGAGAATAATTCTTTTATTTGGTGCGTCAAACTTACCGATACAAAATAATTTGGAGAAAGAGCTTTTATAATATTTCTTTGTTCGCATTTTTTGCATACAACATTTCGACTTGCAACTGTTTCTGTTGCACTTATGGCGTATAGTATTGACTCGGAACATTCTTTACAATAATAATGATACTTTACATGTTCTTGTTGTGAGGAGAAACATTTTGACATCATGTATTTGGAAAGATTAAGATCCTTAAAGTCTTTACCAGCATACAGCTTGAACAGTTTAATAAGTTCCAAATGTGTTTCATCCTGCTAAAATATGCGATTGAAGTCAATTAAAAAAATTCAAATTTTATTGAATTAAATTTATTTTAATTGATTGAATTGACTACCAGAAAACAAGTCAATTGAAAATGAATTGTGATTAGTAAACTTTAATTGCAATTTAGTTCAATCCTTATATTTAGTATTGATTTCTATATATTTAAATCGACTTCTATAACAGAATAGTTCATTTTTTTTCGTATTGTATTTAATTACAATTTAGATAATACAGTTCAATGAATTTTAATATATTCCAATACTTGTTATGTCGTAACACCTTACATCCTAGCATTAATTATAAATTAAATGAATTTTGAATTTTGCGCCTGCGCGCGCCAGTATGTATACGTATATGTTTGCGTGGACACTAGCCCTAATCGTCGGGCCGACCGCCATCTTTCGGGCTACGAGCGCCTGACGGCGCGAGCAGTCAGTCATCGACGACACCTATCAGCGTGCGGAGCTCCCTCGCGACCTTCGGGCTTTTCGAAATCCAAATCGTTCGATAACGCGCGAATCTCGCCCCGTAAGCTGATCAATCGATTCTAACGAGAATCACTCTCCCGTCTACGGACGGTGATTATCGATACGGTGTGCACTTCGTTATTAATGTAAATTGCGATCAAAGAGACAAGAAACCTCGCGATTGTTGTCTGTTTCTTTTTGTTAACGGCCACTCGGCCACGTGCGAATTCTCGCCGGTTCGACTTTGTGCGTGTCGGTCGTTCGTTGTAAATTATATTTGTGCAACATTTCAATCTTCATTTTTCATTTTGTATATTGTAAATAAAATCTGGGTTTTTTGTGCCGCAAGGCTTTTTTCCTTAATTCAGCTATTTCTTTGATCGTTTTACCTCGCCTTTATCAATTGATTTACAAACAACTTAAAATAATTCAAATTCATTCAAAATACAACGAAGTCAAAATAGCGTAAAATAATTAAATTCATAAAACAGTGTAACGTTAACGTAAAGATAATAACTAGAGAAAATAAATTAAAACTGCATAACTTTCAACTAACAGTGATTGCCATACCCAAAAAAGGGGTATTCAGTCAAATCAATTCAATACTATTTGAATTTATCTAATTCAATGTATAAATTGACTATAAAACTTCTATCCACATTAATTCATTTTTATGAATTCCAAACGTGAATAGATTTTAATACAGCTTATTCATATAAGCGCTGAATTAACTTTAATCACGTTTGATAAATTAAATTTATATTGAACTTTGTAGGTTGTGAATACTTTATTTATGAATTGACTTGAATCAATTCATATGAGTATGGGAAATCAATAGATTTAAATACAGTTTATTCGTATAAGCCGCGAATCAACTTCAATAAACTTTAATAAACACACATTCTATTGAATTATGTAGGTTGCAAATACCTTTCTCATTAATTGATTTTAATCAATTCCTATAAGTACAGGAAATTAATATAATTCAATGCAGTTTATTCATATCAGGTGGGAATCAACTTAAATTAACTTTGATAAACATACTTGTTATTGAATTGTGTAGTTTGCGAATATCTTTTTTATTAATTGACTTTAGTGCATTTCTATGAGTATATAACACGAATAGATTTAAATGCACTTTATCCGTATAAGCCGCAAATGAACTTAAAAACAAACTTTTTATTCAATTCTGTACATGTGCGAATTATCATGGAACAGTTTATGAAATTGTAGGAAGCTACATGCTAATCAATTATCAGTGGTTTTTTTACAAATAATTCAAATGTTAATTTATTAGAACAATAAATTAATATTAAGTTTAAAATTCAAGATGTCCCCAATTTGGTATTTAAACTGTGAAAGTTTTCTTGAATTAGAATAATTAACATTAATAAAAAATGGTACACTTTGAACTTTTTGCACTTATCGTCTACACAATGAATCATTACCTTAATCTACTATAAATAATACTTTTATAAAAGGTTCTCTCGGTTGACGTTTAAGAAAGTAATATTACGTATTCATTAGGTTAATCACACTCCAAATGGAATTAATTTATCGTAAGCATAAACAAATCGTTTCATGCTATTATCGATAAATCGTACAAATTGCATGTGAAATATTTATTTATTTTATTTAAATTATTTAAATTATAACTGTACCATTACTTTTTGATAATATACGTATTTTCTATGAAACCACCTTTATTTAATTGGCCTCATATTGATCGTAAAAACTCATAAGCCCCATACAAGGCAATAGGAAAGAATACAAAATTTATTTTTTGATCGGCACTAACTGTGTATTTGATAGAGAATCTAAGCCGACGTATATCTTTTGTGTATATCGATTTGAAATTAAAAAAGAAAACTTAATTTGCAAAAGTTGTAGTGTTTTAAAAATCCTTTCCGTGACGTCACACCGTTAAAATATCAAAGGTGACGACCGGAGTGACGTCACAACGTTTTTTAAAGATTTAACTATAACTTCTTTCACTTTGAAGATATCGTGAAAATTCCAAAAGTTTACAAAGAAACTATATCTCGATCTACAAGAATATTCTGTCAACTAAAAATCGGTATTCTTCCCTATTAAAATCAATAAAAAAGAATTATATAGTTTTTTAGTCTACATTTCAATTCTAAATTTTTCATAGCATTAAATATCAAATACAATCTATAGAATACAATTATATAAAATAATTAGATATTAGATAAAATATTCGATCTATAGACATGAATAAAAAATAATTACATTTAATTAGTTAAATCTCTATTAAACTTAATTAACATGCATCAATTGACATGTATATTATATTATAATGCTAAATCTTAATTCTATTTTGTTATATTAAATTCGATTAATACTATAAAATGATAAAAATCAATTGGTACCAAATACATTGAATTGACTAAATACCTATTCAAATCAATAAACAATCAAAGAAAATGTATTTCTTTCAATATATTTTTATAAACATAGAACTAATAGTTTTGAATTGAATTCTAAAGATTATATATATATTTCTATTGCACTTTCCAGAATTAAGATTTAGCATCAAATGCAATAGGTTTTTTTTTTATTGACTTTAATCTCTTTTTTTTAACAGGGTGTTGCATATGCAGGTTATCTAGTATAAATGGATGGTGTGATACATCATGAATTACCGAATATTCATTTTATTTTGGCCTCTACTCTTATACAGAGACAGTATATCTATATAGCATTCTGGATTGGTATTTCGAATGCTGGCTTATTCTTAATTCAGAGTTGAATGTGAATTTTTAAATATCCCCAGCTAATCTCAACGTCATCACTCATGATCTACAGGAAGATAGTGAGCAATGCTTTATCACATAAATATTTATATTTATCACATAAATAAAAATAGCCAGATGTCATTAATTTCACAGTATAACGTCACACATTGACGCGTCAAGTACATTCAAATTCCGCACAATTCTCTATTATGATCTTTAACATCACATATTACAGAAATTTGCTTTATCGATTGAGATGTTGGAAGTGCAGAATATTTTAAGATATACTTTATCTGTAACGTAATTATTTTAGAAATTTCAGCTTTGAAATAAACAGTTTTTTCAGTAAATCGGTTATTGTTAACAGTTTTACTTATTTCTGACAGGTTTATTTAAACGTATTTAATTATGGAAGCTTAGGAGTGGACTTATGATTTGGGTATCAAATAAATTAAAGAAAGCGTATTTTATAATAAAAATATATTTTATTTAAACTTTCAATTTTACACCATTTGCTAATAAAATTTTTAGCTATCAGTTGAGATAATATATCAGTTTGTCTATCTATTGCAATCTTAGTACAAAAGAATAATTATGTGCTCAATATACAATTCCATCTTTACACAGCTTATTGATAATCAAACTTATCTCACTGCATTAGCTAAAATTCCCCATCCTTTGCTCAGTTACAAGTACTCGAAGTCGATCGACTAATATGTTGGGACGGTTACAGTCATCATCAAGTTCATTAGAAATCCATGCAGTATATTTTTTGCTAATCCTTCTTCTGATCCAATCTTTTTCAATGGTAAAAGGTCTCTTGTATCGACGTTGGAGTCCTAATTCTACAGCGGATGCCTTCATTAATGGAGCAATAAATTTACCAAACATTTTGCTTTTCTCAGTGTGAAAAGATTCATCGTTGCTGTAATGTTTTCTATGGGCGCTCGATTTATCAATAAAAACTCGTCAGATTCAGATACCTTGTCAATTGTATTAGACTCACCAGATTCAGATACATTAGCCTCATTAGACTCATAAGCCTCATTTGACTTATAAGAATTAACTAGCTTATTGAATGCAAGTATTATTTACAAGTTTTTGTTCTGGATAAATATTTGATTTAAAAGTTTCATCTAACATTCTCTTAGTGTATAAAGCATCATTTTGTTTCGACTT